>BDMV01000001.1:6634223-7118050 GCA_008326285.1 Oryza officinalis | reverse complement strand
GGACGTACCATGGCGCGGCGCTCGCCGGCGAGGAACGACTTCTCCTGCGCAGCCACGGCCTGCCCGTACACCTGCGACAGCGCGTTGGCGGCGCCCCTGAACGCCAGGTGCATCTCCTCCTCCGCCTCCGCCTCCTCCTCCTCCGGCCTCCGCTTCTTCGCCGCCGCCTGCGCCGCCATCCCGCCTAGCGAGGAAGCTTCCAAACCCCCCGACGGCGGCGACGCACGGAGAGGAGGAGCCGTGCGCTGGCGCTGCCGCGGCGTGGCGTGGCGTGACGCGACGATGGCGTCGTCGTCTTATGGTGGCAGTGGCAACGGCGCACGAGGTCCCCGTGGACCGGGTGCATGTGGGCCGGTGGGAGCCGCATGTTGGCCCAAACTGTTTGGGTCTCCAAATGGAGGCCCAAAATATATGGGCCTACGTGGCCCATGTAGAGCCGTAGCCCAACACGTATGTATACTGTACAGGTATAAATACGGCGTACCATTTCGGAGGGGAGGCGCCGAGGCGGCAAGTGAACCAACCAGTGTTCAAAAATTTCCCCAAAAAAATTTCCGTCTCCTCCGCCTCCAACGATTCGCTCGCCGGCCTCCGCCGCGGACGCCGCGAAGCCTGCCGGTGAACTCCGGCGAAGGACGGGTGGGGATTCGCGTCCTTGAGGGTTCGGGCTCGCCTCCGACTCCTCGCTCTCTCTCTCTCTCTCTCTCTCTCTCTCTCTCTCTCTCTCTCTCTCCGCGCTTGCGGGGCGCTCGGGGTCTTGCCGGCGGCGGGCTAGGGTTTCGCCGCCTCGGGTTCCCTGGGTCCAGGAGATCTAGGGTTCTGAGATCAGGTACGCCTCTTACGGACGATTGCTTTGCTACGTGCGGCATGATTGTTTTGCGTGATTTCGTGGTTGAATGAAATGTTATGCCACGGGAGGATTCGGGGATTAGGTTTAGGGGAGCGAGTCGAAAACTCAAAACTCAAATGTCAGTTTCTGAAAGGAACTCTTTACATGTCAAACGAATGCTTCCACTGGAAGTCTGCCTGTTGCACATTCGGTGCATCCCATTGAATTCCTGTGCATAAGAGTGAATTTTTTATAGTTATAATATACAATTTGGGATCAGAACAATTATGCCCTATAAACTTCAGAACATAATCTTCTAATGTTTGCTAGAATTTACAGATATAATTCTTTCATTAAAATCCATAGCTTGTTTTCATCATAAGAGATAGATCAGCGGGCTTTCCCATTGTGTGTAGGAACTTTAGCGCTGGTCCATTATACTAATGCTTGAATGATAGTATCAAACTTTTTATAGTTGGATAAGAAGACTTTATTTCTTTTTGAAAGGAATAAAAGGAATTTATTTCTGTTGTTTGATTTTTATTTTTATGTACTAGTCATCCTATCAACACTATCGCTGCAAACTAAGGAACAATCTCAGAGCTATAGCTGCTAGGTGTTAACTCTTCCCCTTCGTTAAAAAGAGAGAAGGAATTAGCTCTTCCATATCAAAAAAGTTGTCTGTGTTGTGATTTTGGGCAGACTGCTAAAAAGGTCCTGTCCTCCTGAGGTGATAGTATAATCATGCCCTTTTCAGACAATTAATGGAAGTGTGGGACAAACTAATGTTGGTTTTACAATTTTGCAGGAGTAGGGTTAAATTTCTCTGGAGAAAGTCAATATTGCACACCAGATAGTTTTGCTGCTGAATATCAGAAAACCATGAAACCTCCTCAGCAGCGCTGTAAACCAACTGATACAGGAACAACGGCAAAACTTGGCTGCAGTACGATGCAAAGCCTGAAACCTGGAAAATATATCAACAAATCATCAGGTAATTTGTGGAATCTTGTTCCCAATTTCCTTTACTGTATGGTGTACCTGCACTTCTTATCAAACACAATTAAGATTTGAAGTAGAAAATAATTGTTTGTTGCTACAATTGAATCAAGACAGTTGCATGATGTTGTTAGGTTCCCATCCATATGCCATAGCGTAAAGTACATCTACGAGTAAAACTGGTCTCAAACTCAAACATGTGCTTTACTTTTCAGGCAATGCTAGCACAAAATACAGAAGAGCTGGTACCCCACCGCCTCAATTGTATACTGAAAAACAAATCATACCAAAGGATAGTAGCTTTATGGAAGCACCATTCCATGATTCTAAGAATGTGTCTGCTCGACCACCCCACCATTCTGGAAAGATCGCACTTCAACTGTTCCCAATAGATGAGGAGTTTCAGAAGTCCCTGCAGCAGGTGAGTACTTCAGCTTTTGCAATATTTCTATGTGTAATTATTGTATACGACCTCGTTCAGATTTCATAATGTGTGGCTTTCTCTGTATAATTAACAGAAAAACCACAATCCTTACCTGGAATTGACTGTGGCTCCTCGAAAGAAAATATCCTCAGTTGTGCAGCATCTGAACACAAAATGGGGCAATTCTCAGTGTGCAATAGGTGAACTCATGCTCTTCCCTGACGGTACTAGGCTTCATAACATAAATGGCAGTGAGAAATGGACTCGTAGTGATTCTTGCACGGCAGCTGATGTGCATGTTGCTGTTGGCAGCCCTTCGACATTTCGCTTAAGGTTCATTTTCTTCTCCAGACCTGGTTTACTTCTGTTTGCATCCATGCATATTGCGCACAAAACTTATGACTAAATATCACATCTTGTTTCTTAGATACGGTTGGTTTCCACCCAATTTTGGGGAACAAAACAGTGGAGTATCTTTAGGATCAGTGCACTCTGCAGGCAAGATAATCGACGACGAGCCTTTAGATCCTGTTTTCAAGGAACAGAAGCAGATGGCTGCTTTGAGTGAATTCCCGAGTAACTTTGCTGCACCATCTGTTGAGGCCAACACAGTAAAGACTATGGTAAGTTCAAATGTTATGTCTTTCTTTCAGTATCATCAATTGTATTTTGACTTGTCCTGACACTGTTTACATGTTTTCAGAAACATGATAATCAAAGCAAAGAGACACCACTTTCATGGATTGATTGCATATCTAATATAAGTTTTGGAGCACTATTAGCTGAATCTGCACCTTCTCAAGACAGCAAGCAGTTACTTCCACAAAATAACTCAAGTCTCCAACAGATACCTTTTACTGCTGATTCATTTGATGCTGCTATTGCTTCCCTGATTGCTCGGCAACAAGCAAGTAGCCAGCCGAAGGTGTCAACTCCATCCCTTTGGGATGCAGAAGAAACGTGCCATGCATTTCCTTCCCAGAATCGAATTTCACGCAGGACGCCTGGTACAACTCCTAGCAGTGGTTGTGCTAGTACCTTGTCTGTCCTAGGTACAATTCTGGAGTCTGGTACAGACGGTGACAAGGTACCTCTACTAACCACCATTCACTTGCTCTTCTAATGTTTTTTTCTTGCCAAGGACAATATTCATTTTCTTGTCGGCTTGTCTCTGCAGCAATGCTCTACTGAAGACAGAAGTGAGGAACCAAACCCTCAGATATCACTCTTGGGCAATGATGACAAAAATGTGAAGCCAGACATCCCAGTGGTACTCACCAGAGCCTCTAATAAACATTGATATTCTATCTTTGATTCTTAAAGAGCTGATCTGATTCTTATGTACATCATCTACTTGGTTTCAGTCCGAATCGACTGGTGAGCCAAAACTCGGAGCAGCTTGTTTTCAGTCTGAATCGACTGGGGAGGCAGAAGTCGGAGCATCTTGTTCAAGACTTTTGAGTGGCACCGACAGTTTAAGCCTGAGTGATTTATTTGCAAACAGCTTGGATGCATTCCAGAAATTCTCTGTTTTCTGAAGCGTAGCTTTTATATGGAAGAACTGAATTGCACATCTTGTAAAGATCAGGAACTAGGGTGAAGCGTCGTCTGTGCTTCCCAGTTCATTAGGAGATCTAATTTTTTTGGGGGGCTTGCTGATCTGAAGCCTATTGTGTAGTTAAATATTTAGCGAAATGCACCACCTTATCCTGTAAACCTCTGCTAATTGCAACTAACAATAACTATATCCATCTAAAAACACCAATAATCATACTGATTGTTACCGTGTTTGCAGTTTACTTCATCGTATATTCGTATGGCTAACAATAATCATGTAAACCTCTGCTAATTGCAACTATGTTGCTACATGAGAATTAAGAGGTTGCACGTATATAATTGGGTCGCTACCAATTGTAGCAATCTGGACTGTTTCACCTCGGTCCTTATTTGGATCGCACCGTTTTAACTTTTTTTGTAGTTAAATTTTTTTTAGATTTGATAAATTTATAGAAAAAATAGAGCAACATTTTTAATACAAAATAAATATATTCAATGTTATATTTAATGAAACTAATTTGATATTATAAGTATTGCTATTTTTTTTTATAAATTTAGTCAAATCTGAAAAACTTCGAATAGAAAAAGAATTAAAAGGACTTGTAATATGAAACGGAGGGAAGTAGTATCTTTTTTCGCGATCCAAACTATTTTCATTGTAGTTCTCTCTTCCCACTGGCAACCTCGCCGTCGTTCCCAACGCTGATCGTCCCAACCGAGCCGTCGCTGGAAGCGCGAAATCCTCCTGCCCTGGAATTAAAACAAATACCGGTTAAACTAAGTATATTAGGCATAACAAGCGTTTCGTTCTTATAGAGTAGATAATTGGATTTTGATTGAGTTATTTTTCTAAGGGAAAAAGGAAAAGGAGGATTCAAAATCCTTTTTTCTTTGGACTTCCCCAAACAAAAAATACCTCCTTGTATTCGCACTCTCAAATGAGAGTGGAAGAAATTCGACTTTCATATAATATCTTAATAGAATTCCATGTAATGATCAATGCATTTTTTGGATTCTTTATTAGTCGCATGTCTAGAATCCTACCAAGAGAATACCTCTCATTTTTATGTAATTGAAGTAGGATTGACGAATAAGAAATAAACATAATACTGTTTATTAGTGTCGCATAAAACCTGAAATGGGGCGTGGCCAAGTGGTAAGGCAGCGGGTTTTGGTCCCATTACTTAGAGGTTCGAATCCTTTCGTCCTAGATTTTTTTCTGATGAAACGAAAGATGAAATCGTATTGTATTCTGCACGAGACATAAACTTTATTAAAGAGAATTATTTTCTCTTATAAACTCTTAGATTCGATGCATTCCTAATGCGTTCATTTTCTGTCTTAGAAAACATAATCCAGTGTCAAGTCTAGTCAAATTGAAAATCTTTTTTTCATGAAAAATTTTTAAACTTGACGTAGAACATTGTATAAAAACCGAGACCTATTCCTTTATGGTAGAGATAGATTTATGATAGAGATAAATTTTTGTTATAGTATTTTATTAGTAAAAAAAGTTCCTTCTTTTTCTTTCTTTGGTTAAGCAAAAACAATCTTGATCCACGATTTTTTAAATATCCAGAATGATCCATCCCGGTAAAGATAAGATAAGAACTACTCGTTAGATAGAATGGATTCAATTTTGATTTGGAGTTGCTTCTTTTAGGTAAAAGAAAGGATAAGTAAAAGCAAAACCTTAATTTTACTTTACAGGAATGCGTTTTTTACTTCATTTTTTTCTTTCTTTTGGTATTCAAGTCGAAGAAACACGAGAATTCTATAACTACCAAAAAAAACTTTCTTTTCATTGCAATAGTTTATTGAGCGAGAGATTGCTCAGTATCCACACCAAATTCTGGGTGCATAAATGAGTCTTGTTTGTGCTTTGTTTTTTAAATAGGTTGATAAGATGTTTGTATCCTACTCGGCCATGTAATTCGTGATATATTCATGACTCCAACAGAATCTTTGGACTCTGTCATTCCTGATGTTTGTATTCTACTCTATATCTATTGCCTGGGCTTGATTGACTTAACTGTGGGCAATCTTTGGACTCTGTAATTCATGGGCCATGTAATTCCTGATATGCTTTTATCGGACTCTAACCTATTATTTGGGCTTGACTAGATGGTGGCCTGGCTTTGCAAATGTCTATTTGGGCTTGAACGGTGGGCTTGGCTTTGAATATTAGGAAACAGATGTGATTACCCGAAAAACTAATCACCAAAGTCCGAAGTTGATTCCGCGTGCGATGGACGACGTACAAAGAAAACTACCGATGGACGAAAAAAAACTATCGGAAACCTGTATTTTTTTATTTTATATATATATATATATATATAGACTAGCAAAATTGCTCGTGCGTTGCAACGGGAAGAAAAAACAAGCAAGTTGAGAAGATTTACATGATGCAATAAATCAAATACAAAATTCACCATCTAAGAAATAATAGGAATATTTCTGTTTCATCTCCACTGCAATTGTTATATTGTATATTGAGGATGTTAACTCGTGAAGATATATGAAACCACAATCACACACAAATATACAGTGTTCATCAACTCAAAATATGAAGTCCCATGAAAAATGAAAATCAAAGAGGATTCTGTCGTGAACTCAGCAGCAGCCAACACATGTTGAGTATAAGGATAAAAACGGATCGGAAACTAGCTCTATCGTATTCGTTTTCATATTTTTTTTCGGAATCGAAATCGAAATCGAAAACCCGGATACGGAAATGGAATCAAATATTATCGAATACAGATACGGAGCGAATACGAAACGGAACGAATACGGTAACGAATATTTGTCGGGATATATAAACCCTTAAAATTAAGCCTCAATCAAGGAAGACATATCACTTGTTTTTTTAGGTTAACATCTCCAAAATTTATATCATCGGTTTTTTAGGTGATCTTACAACCGTATGTGAAAATCGATTTTCATGGTAGTTTCCCTAATTAAGAGGCTGGCATGTAAATATGATTATCTATTTACTAGTCCAAAGTCTTTTACTTTATATATAGCTTACTTATCATATCACTTAACAAGTTCTTATAGTGTAGATTGAAGATGCTATTTATTTTATTTCACATCTTTGAAACTTGTAATGTTTGTTTTATATTTTAAATGTTTTTAAATACTAATATCATAAACTACAAAGTGGTAGATCTTATTGAGCTCTATAACTTTGATATGGAGCACGTCTCTATCCGATGTCATTTGAATCGAAGATCTAAGATTTTGTGAAAACAAATATGATATTTTAGAATGAATATTTAGACCCTTAAATAATCTCAAATAATAAAATTATCGCAACAAAGTTGTAGATCTCGTCGAGTTCTATAATTTTGATATAAAGTTTGTCTTCATCTGACTTCGTATGAAAAAGTTATGTATATATACGTGTTTTTTCTGAAATTAATCCCTGTACGGATATCCCAAAAAAATTCTCGGATAGTTCCCGACCGTTTTCCGATTCCGACGAATAGTGCTTTTGCTGTATTCGTTTTCGTTTCCGAGAAAAAAAATCCGAATTCGTTTCCGAATCCGAAAATATCCGACCGAATCTATCCGTTATCTCATCCCTAGTTGAGTAATAGTTCAAAACTTTATACACTTCTATTTGTCTCAACATACACACAGAAAACCTTCTCCGGTAGTACGATCATGTTGGATCTGCCATATACTCGTAGTTTGTTCTATGTTTGAATGCCGCACCAATCAACTGGCTAATGATGCTGCGGCAACGACAATGCAGAATTATTCAAAGGGATAAGAATTACGAGCACGTTTGTGTAGGTAACATTTTAATGGTCAATAGCATACAAAACAATCAAATTACGAGAACCATCCGTTAAGCTTGTCTAAAAATGCATTGATAGTGCAATGACGAGGGATATGTGGCTTCAACCTTGAGATCTTATGTTTAATTTTTAACATGCTTATAATTTCTTTTTAAAATAATGTTTGGATGGACTTCTCTCATTTTTATTTGTTAAGCTTGTCTAGAACTACTTGACAGTTGCATGTCCCGGAGCCACTGCTCGCGAAAGCTCTCAGCATAAGAGAGAGAAAAAAATCACCCCACCGCTCCGGCCCCTCTTCCTCCTCGGCTCCGGTGGTTCGCCGCCGATGATGGAAGAAAGAGGGGTCGAGTCTCATCCTCTTTGTAGTTAGCAGGGTCGGGTTAGTCCCGTAGTTCGAGTTAATCTCGTTTCTTTAGATTCACGTGTATAACTCGGGGAGGTCGTCAGTGTTTGTTTCCTCGTCCTGTTTTTATGGGGGATACCGTCGGAGCTCTTCCTGGTGGTCGTCTCTTGTGTTTCCGGGCTCATCCTCGTCGCAATCAACTGGGGGTGTTCCAGACTGGCTCGGGTTGCGCCGGCCAACACTTCCTTCTCCGGCGAGCAAGCTTCAAGGCAGTAGCCTTCTTCATCGATTTGACTGCTTCCCATGGTGGATTTGCTACGACGTTGGCTTTCCTTGTCATTTTCGATGGTGCTATTTTGCGATGGAGCTGAATTTTTCTTTGATTGCCAAGGCCCTAACCTCCTGTGTGAGGCCCGTTTTGGATCGTGCTGAGGCTAGATCTGCTGCAGCTCTCCATGCTCATATTCCTCACTGTCGTCAAGAGCATCATCAAGGCTGCTTTTGTGGCCAGAGCTTGAAGGACTTGATCGCCTTTTTCATCTTTTGTTTTGTCCTTCTTTGCTTAAATCTGGACCTTTATGTAATTCACCCTTTCTTGAGAGGCTGTCCTGCAAAACTGATTGTACTCTCGGTCCTCCAAGCATCTGTTTGGATAATGGAATGGGGAAATCTTATCCCACCTAACTTTTAATTCTAGCCGTCCATTCCTCATATTTCGTTTCTGTTAACAGCGGACACTTTTAATTCTAGCCGTCCATTCCTCATATTTCGTTTCTGTTAACAGCGGATTTTCGTAATCGGCCAGGAGAAGGGAGAGGAAACCGACGCGGAGAAAAAGGCTGAATTGGAGTCGAACCAAGTCTCGTATCGGACTCGGTAAGCATATTGGACTGGAAAAGGCGCTACCAGGAAGAGCGTATCGGCCGATACGAATTCAGTATGGTCATCGGCCGATAGAGGCTAGAAGTTGACAGAGTCAGCGTGGGCTTGTTTTGGGCTCAGGATAAGCTTCAAGGGAGTTGCCAAATAGAGATAAAGCTCGGTTTTAGGCAGTTGTATCTTGTAAATTAAGTAGGTTTAGATATGATATTTGGCAAGAGTCTGCCGCAAAGACTTATTTGTTAGTTAGAGATAAGATCGTGTCCTACAAGGACCATGTTGTAATTTCGGGTATAAATATTCCGATAGTATGTACATAGAAACTCTCTCATAACTGAATACAACAATCAATTTGTTTCAATCTACTTTCGGCGCATCGCCAACCCTCGCAAGAGGTTAATTCCGGCGAGTTCTTGCTTTCCCAGAGCAGAGGTAAGAACTCGTGTCCGACGATCTACATCGTCGGGGTTAGCGTGTCGCTTTAGACATGTTAAGCCTTGATGATGTGATCGTCGTTTATCATGTTTTGAATGATCTTGACAAGTGTCTTAATTATGCTTCGCCAGCGATTTACTCGTTTTAGGGTTTGTTGCCGACGGCGGTTTAATTACTATGCTTGGTTAGATCTTTCAATGCATCTACCATCCCCAAAAGCAATCGGCGACTTGATTTTCTTTGTGTTAAGTCTCAATTCACACTTTGAGTTGCTATCGACCTTAGTCCTGTTTTGAGATTTAACTCGAAGCTTGTTTTCGGTTGTAATTAAGGATAGCACTGGGGTTTCAGCCAGTCTTACCTGATACATATTATTATCTTAAAGTCTTTATGTGTATCTGCCATCTACATGAATGGATTGATGAATATAAATGTATTTGTTATAGATTACTCTTTAGGGTTTATCTGTGATCAGTATGTTTATATTGGTTGGTTAGTTCATATATATTCACATTAGAGTATTAGCTAATGTAGTTGTCTGTATTATTCCTTATCGGCCGATGCCATTAATTGACATTAGTATGTTGATGAAGGCCGATAAGATTAGGTTCATGCTTTAATTTCGCTTTATCATGAGTAAGCCGATATAGCTTTGCCCTATCGGCTGGACCACGACAATGCGACATCGGCCTATCGGCCGATCGATCATTGTTTTCTGATATGGTTTACTTGTTTATCTTGTTGATTGCAGATCAAATCAACTGGCACGCTCTATACGCACCTAGCAAGCCTTTGGACCTGCACTAGAGTAAAGCAAACCTCCTAGGCCGTCGTGGAAACGTGGAACCCGTTTGGTTGCAAGGCGGGTCGAAATTCTACGCCAACAATTTCATCTCAACCTTTCACTCATATCCCTATCCTAATCCTACCCCTCTTAACCCATTATCCAAACAAAGCCTAAGGGCTTTCACAGTGCTGCCCCTCATAATATCATTTTTATGTGAAAAAGTTATGCCATCTAGAACAAAGCTACACATTGGATACAACTCTCACAGTGCACGTAGCTTTAAATGGGTTCTACATTATTTTGTGATTCAGCCCCTACACTTTTTCATTCACATTCTTTTATAATTTTATAATTCGTTTTTAGTCTAAATTTTGCAAAATAAACCCTGGATACAAAAAAATACATCTCATTTATACACATACCCTACAGACCCACCTTATTCTTTCCAACCCCTCTAGCTTTTCCTCCACCGTTGCCCATAGATAGCGACCTCCCTCCCGCCTCTCCATCTCGGTGCCTCTCCCTTTCCCTCATCCGGCGCTCCTCTCTTCGGCGACGGAGAAAGAGGATGACATCGCCTCTCCCCTCTCCCCGCGGTGGCCTTCCTCTCTGCCCTCCTCCCACCAGCAGGGCCTCTCGCTCTCCAGCGTAGATTTGGGAGACGGGCCGACGAGCTCAGCGACGCGAAGAGGAGAAGGAGGACGAGCTCGACAGAGCGTGAAAAGGATGGCGACGAGGCGTGGAGCCCGGATCTAGCCATATTTCGTTGCGGGCTCCTCCGTTTTCTCGCTGGCTTCTGTCAACGGGCTTCTTCCTCGTTGGCGCACAGCCCCCTCTCCCTTCTCTGGTATGTACCCATGAGGCCATGACCAGCCTAGCTTCGCACTACACGAGCTGTTCCTCGCATGCTCGTCGCCTCGCCTTGACACATTCTGACGAAGAACGCGATGCTCAACTTGGTTCCACAAACCTCGTTTGGTCACGCACTAAGTCTAGTTGGCCGCGAATCTCCGACATGTCAAGAGTTGGCCGAATGACTCGTCGGAGCACTGTGAAAGCCCTAATAAATAAATCTGGAGGCTATTGCCTCTTTGTCTTAAAAAAAAGACAGCTGCATGTCCCCAACTGAAAAAAGGAACAAATCATTCAGAATTCCAACAAAAATTAAGTACAAACCTTTGCAGAAAAAGAGGGAATACTAAGAAATGTACATAGAGTAACCTTTTATGGTATAAACATAATTTTACTGTATTAAATGTCAAATGTATTTAGTACAAAAAAGCAGTTGAAAAGGACATTTACTTTTCATTTCCTCAGTAGGATGTCTCTTACTCGGTTGCTCGATCGTGTTGGTTTTCTTTTCTTGTGGAAGGATTGAACCATCAGGCCATTTGCTACTTCCACACCTATTAGAAGAAAACGATATGCTCTTGATCATGGGGATGCAGTCTACTCCAGTAGATAACCTCCTACTGGTTTGGAAGCTGCGAGGCAATCAAGAATCATATTAACACTAATCAAGTTAGCATGCAAGCAAGGCATTGTGGAGTGGAGAGACAGCTGAGAAACTTGAGAAGGAACCTCAATCAATGGGTAGCCATCAATGCTGATCCTCGAACTGGGAATCTGATCGGATCATTACGTAGGATCGAGATGTTGACAAGAGAAAGTGAATAGGCAATTATTAAAATAAATGACACCTAATCAAAACTAACCTAAATTGCTAGGCTTGGTGAGAGACGAAATTAACTAAGCAACTAGATTATGTTTTGTAATACTAGAATGATATGGGCTCAAATATGTCTCTACAAATGTAAATTGAACAAATGAAAATGCACTAAGTAAATAAGACAAGAGACAAGGAATTTTTCACCTGAGGTTTGATAACTCGCCGGTTTCCTACGTCCCCATTGAGGCGAGTCCAACTTCACCGCTCAAACCACAAAGCCATCGAATCCCTTCGTCAAGGGATGGGCAAGGTGGGAGCCGGCCTTGAAGTGGACTACCCAAGCCTTGATCACTAGGGTAGTTCTTCCTTCACTCTGAAGGTGGTGAACTCTAAACCACTCACAACCAACACCGGACCTTCTCCACAATCTTCTCGGAGAGGTCACCAGGCAACTCATCCACAAGCCGTCTAGGAGACGACAACCTCTAAGAGTAACAAGCAATGACCCAGCTTGAAGATGATCAAGTGTCACACTAGCTCTAACAATGAAGCAATGCACTTGTGTCTTGACTCAATTAACCCTCCAACGCCAACAATGGATGAACTAAAGCTCAAAGGGTGTGAGAGTAAATGCAAGAGGTGTATGCAAGTGAAGCAAGTGCCAAGAGAGTCCCCTTGCTATAGGTGAGGAAGTATTTATACCTCCACCTACCAAAACTAGCCGTTGGGGTCAAAATCTCCAACCTCTGTTGCCTGCTGGTCAGACCGCCCACCATTGT
Source organism: Oryza officinalis (assembly GCA_008326285.1). Lineage (NCBI taxonomy): Eukaryota > Viridiplantae > Streptophyta > Magnoliopsida > Poales > Poaceae > Oryza > Oryza officinalis. The sequence goes on along the minus strand of BDMV01000001.1, from coordinate 7,105,543 downwards.
AACGGCTAGTTTCCTAGCCATTACAGTGCATTAAATACGCTGGCAAGAGTAGTACGGTCTGATCGGATTTGGCCAGCTGGTCAGACCGCCGAGAGCTCGGTCAGACCGGCCACGGCTCTGGTGGCTCTGGATCGCCAAGCCACCGACGTCCAACCGGTTCAGAGTGCCACCGGTCAGACTAAGCCTGGCCTGGTCAGACCGGCATGGTACCCTCAGTCAGACCGACCAGGGTCAGTGAAGATGGATATGAAATCCGAACCTAGTCCAAATGCAAATAACCTAATGTGGCATTTTAATCAACTGTTAGTTTAGGTCAATACCCCTTTTAATAGTACGGCAAAACTATAAATAATTTTAGCAAAAATTTGATCGCATAATGCCTCGAACAATTAAAATAAAATACTAAATTTACCATCTTCGTTTAATTGCTTAGCGCCATCAATTTTAATCCTTAGTGATCATCCATGACATATGCATCATGTGATCCTAACTCAAAATATATAATTCAAATACAAATATTAGTTCATATATTATTGTTATTAATTATCAAAATTAACAACGAAAGACTAGCTACTTCACATTCCAATGATCCTCGTCTTCGATCGTACCGTGCCAGCAGCTAGTCCTTTTGGTCGCCAACACGAATTCTGTAGTAGTCGTACACCCGGAAACTTTGCCTCTCAGGCAGGTAGCTTAGCCGGTGCGCTTGACAGGGCTCGAGACGTGTCCGACGCCAACTCGACCTCGAGCTCATCTTCCACGATAATCTCCGTTGGTGTAACTCGCCGGAACGCCACGCCATGGCTTTGTGTCCTCTGTGCTGCCGACGGCTGCTTTGGCTTCTTTGGCTCGATTTGCTCGGTCGCATAATACCGCCGCCACCGCCACTACCGTGTTCTGGTCGACCAACACAGCAAAGCTGTCCCTTTCCTCATTTTCTGTTGAGTAGCACCACCATCTTTGCCCTCTCTCTAGATGCATCCCGGAATCCATGTGGATTTGGTAATGGCAGTTAGTAGGCTTTCGCGGGGATTAACTGATAAACCGATTTAGAGATGAACTGTGTCAAGAGGGACGACAATCAGACGACGCGCTGGAGTCCGACGACGGACGAAAGCGGGTGGTGTTAGTCGGACTATGGACGAAATAGAAGATGAGTACAGAATCATTTTCAATATTTTCAATATTATATAATAGGTAAAGATAAAGATATAGACTAGCTGATTTGTCCGTGCGTTACCACGGAATATTAAAAAATAACCTTTGGAATTTATTTTAAATCTAAAAATGTCTACCTATCCAGCCCTTTTTTGCCATCAATTTTTGGATTCTTATTGTGTTAGGCAAGGCTAGAGATGCACAGCTATGTTGCTTCAGGATTAAACACTAACACTACCAACATTATGAGCCCACACTTCAATAATAAGGATGATGGCGACAAATTCACTGTCACCACCACAACCAACACGACGGGTGTGATACAATTTTTCAGAGCTTGGATGATGTGCACAACTCCTCCACGAGTAAACATTGCATTGTGAATTTTGGTGGATTAATATAATTTATCATTTCATTCTGTCAACTATAACTTGACTGTTCTAGGCTGGCTGTCCCATTTCTCCCCTCTAGCGAAGTTCTTGGGCTTGCAGCACAGATGGTGTGCCGTGCTGATTTGTACACTTTCTGCAAAGTCGCAATCTCGAATTAACATCTTGATGTCATCAATATCAGAGCTTTTCTGGTTGGATATTAATGGATATTGTTGGAAGTTGCAGATTCTTTTCAAGTTTGTTTAGAAACGAGAACTCAAGAGAAAAATACACTGACAGGTTAGTGCCACCAGTTTAGCAGTTTAGCCTGTCCTGTTTGATAAAAGGAATTCTTCTGACTATGAAGTCTGAACAACCACATGAACTTTCCTCTTCTTTTTTAATTTTTTTTTCTTCTCTTGTGAATCCATGAGATTATAGGATTCTTGAAATTTCAAGTCAAAGAAGTTTGAAAGGTTTTTATGCCGATCCATGGACCTGGTTCGCTTTGTTTGACCATCTGATTCTTTCATTTATTGGATATGCATGCAGAAACAGAATCAATTTCAAAGAGAGTGATGCAATGTACGCAGCAACTTGCCTGGAGATCTGCATGCAACATGCTGATATCAATAGTCAAATTCGATGTTCTGAACTATGGCTAATTAATACTGTTACTCTTGTCTTGTGCAGCTGCTGGTGCCCTTCACACATTCACCCATGGCCTGATTCATCTCATCAAACTCCCCTGAAGATGATGGAATTGAATTGATCCAAAATCAAGCGACATCACAAACCCAGTGTGCAATCCTTGAAAGATTTACAGATTTTCTGAACATATTAATTTCACAAAGAAACTTATTATATTTCGTATAAAAAAGTGTTCCTTTACACATATATAATAGTGCTTGTATGGCTCAGCTACATGAGTAGCCCGGCTAAACTGCCAAATGGTAGGCTTAACCGAAGGGCTTATACTATGCCATTTGGCAAGAGAAAGATTAGCTAGAGAATTAAGAACTGCCGCCGCATATAAATAAACATGTATGTTAATGGATGAGGCTTTGGTTTTATGATCAACAGCACTTTTGGTAGGATTGGTGCTAGTTAGTAGCAATCATGATCAATGTCCTGATTCCAGAGTAATGGATCTCAATTAGCAATGATGAACATCAAGACAAACCGCCAATTGTGCCTAAGCATGCGCCAAAATGTGCTTTTTGTTGTTTAACAGAAAAGATTAAAGAATACTGGAATGATAGGAATTATCACTCCTAATAAACTTATTTCAAGCAAAGCTTACTAATTTGACCCATCGATCCATCTCGACACTCAAATTTAAGCATATGGCGATGAGGTCTCCTTTGGAACATATGAATTTACACCGGCTCGATATTATTCGCATTATACAACTAAAGCCTAATATTTTCTCATGAAAAGATATGATAATGTCTTTTTTTTGCCTTTAACACTAAATTGAAAAGCTTTTTTTCAGAGGACTGCTACGGCACAGATTTCTGTTCCAACGGAATAACTTAATGAGCATGATTGTTTGACCAACCAATCACTCATGTTATTTTATTAACTTCATGTAAATCCTCACGTGAGGATCCACGCGTTAGCCCACATCTCTTTGTGTCCTCTTAAGGGACCACACGTCAGCGCACGTCTCCTCGCTAAAGACACAACACACCCGCTTCGCTTGTTATGAGACTAACATCAGTGCCAATTTGGATACCAAACTTATCTCGATACTAGGTATCTGATACCCAGTACCAAGTCTGGTACCTACAGGCATCAGACCAATCTAGATAACAAGTATCTAATACCTAGGTACCCGATATCCAGTACCAGGTCTGTGCTGTACTGGGTATCGGGTACCTACGGGTACCAGACCGATCTAGGTACCAGGTACCTCGATATTTGAGGTATCAGGCCTAATACCTATGATACTATTCCAAATAATTTAGGTACCAGTTACTCGATGCTTAGGTATCAGGGACTCGATACCAGGCATCAAATACCCTGTGGGTATCATGTATGATTCGTGGATATCAGATCTTCGCGCCAACGACAACGAGAGCCATAAGGAATACTACACATATGTCAAAACTCTTAACTCTAGTGCATAAAGACATACTGGAAGAGTGTCAGAGCAGGTCTCTAGTGTGGACTTTGGCTACATAAAAAGGTGTACCAAAAAAAGCTAGTAGTACTTTAGTAGAAAAGTCTAGTATACAATAGTACTACTAGTACAACAACATACAAAGACGCAAGGAGACGTATGTGCTACTTTAGCCTCTGACCAACTTAGTCACGCTCAGCCTCTTCACGTCACGTCTGACCCATCTTCACATGCACTTAAGCTGAGTTCGGACCCTGCTGTTGGAAACTAATCTCCTCGTTTTTCGTGCGCACGCTTTTCAAACTGTTAAACGATGTGTTTTTTGCAAAAAGTTTCTATACGAAAGTTGCTTTAAAAAATCATATTGATCCATTTTTTTTAAAAAATTTAGCAAATACTTAATTAATCATGTGCTAATGAGTCGCTCTATTTTGCGTGTCGGGAAGATTAGTTCCCAACAGCAGGGGCCGAACTCGCCTTAGAACATATCTCTAAATCATGTAAAATAACAGTTCACTTATAACTTATTCTGTTGTCTAGACGGTATCTAGTTTCCTAGTTTTTCTGTTGTTCCCACGGTTTTTTAGATGGTTTTGATACTACAGTTGGTGGCACTTCCACATCAACTACGTAGGGTCTTCGACATTATGTCAACTTCCTACATATGGCTGTGGTCCCAAATCAATCCAAAAGTATTTTCTTTTTTTTCAAATTCTTCATAATGTAATGGAAAAAAGGCCACGTAGTTTATCTTGGACTCTGTTTGATTATACATGTCTCCAAACCTTCAACCATAGGTGACAAGTCTCTCTATAAAGTTTTTAAAATTCTTCTGCAGGGGAATTTTCTTGTTTGGGGGGTAGAAATTTCTACAAAGCATCCAAGAGTAGGAAATCTTGCATATGAAGCAGATATTATAAAGATTGAAAGATTGAATTGCACATGTGAATTTGCTGCAACTTTAGAATTGGGCTCTCCACTTGTGAATTTGTGATTCACTTTACACGGCGACATGAGGCCATCACCTACCCAACTACCTCATGCGCTTACCTCTAGCAGCACTAAGGAATTTCGATTCAGTAACACTGAAAAGAAGATATGAGGTTCCTTTATAATAGATCATAATCTTTTTTTGACAGTAATTTATCCTTGCAAAACATGACTTCAAGTCTCAAAAAGTGCAAAACTTGTTGAGCAATGGATCATTTAAAATGTTGATGGGCATACTGAGAGTCAACGAGAGTAGGTTGTTCTGTACAAGTTACAAATTACAACAGTACCTTGAAGATCAGGAGCAGTACAGAAATGCTTCAGGTACAATGGACTCGAATCTATATCATTTACTTAAAAAAACAATTTGTGTCATCTCGATAATCACAAAAAGTAAACTCATGCTTCTTTTTTTTAAAAAAAATAGTTTTTTAGCTGATTTTTTTTTATAGTTGAGGTTTCGTTTCATCGCTCTTATATCATTTTCTATTTAGTATTGAGGTATTGTCCCATCACTCTATATCTCTTTTATTTAGCAACATAACCTTGTGCATCATACGACAGAAACCAAGAATATAAACCATTTCTATGATTAAAAATATATTTTGGTGTGAGAAAATACACTTCAATTATTCACTCAACATGGAAGAAAAATGTTATTAGAAAAAAATAAATCCCTTTGCTTTGTTTAACAAAAATGTTTTTTTTCTCAACAACGCAAAGGAAAAAACCACCACTAACCACTTCCTCCCCTACATATACACGACCACGACGCCGCGACGCCACTCCCCTTCTTCTACAACCTCGTCTCCGATTCTCTCACACTCCGGTCGCTCTCGCCATGGACGCCGCCGGCGGGGGAGGCGGCGGCTACAGCCCGCGCTTCCAGCGGCAGGCCTCCTGCTCCTGCGCCCNCCATGTCCCGCCGCTACGTCCGCGGCGGCTTCGACCTCGCGGGCGACTACGACGACGACGACGACGAGTACGACTACCTCGGCGCCGAGGTGTTCGACGTTGGCCGCGCCGCTGCCGGCTACGACGGGAAGTCCGACCGGTACGGCGCCGCCGCCGCGGCATCCCGCGGCGCCAGGGCTCCGGCGTCGGCGTCGGTGTCGGCGTCGGGGCGCGGGTGCGGGACGAGGCTGAGGGGCCTGTGGCGGCGGATCCTGCGGGAGAACAAGAAGAGGATCCTGCTCTGCGCCACCGGCTGCGTCCCGGCGTCGGCGGCGGCGGCGCGGGTGCCCTACGACGCCTACAGCTACGCGCAGAACTTCGACGACGGCGCGGCGTGGGTGGAGCCGGAGAACCTCTCGCGCTCCTTCTCCGCGCGCTTCGCCGTCCCGTCGAGGGTGCTGCAGCGGGTCGCCGTGTAGACGACGACGACGGCGGCGGCGGCGATCGTCCGAGAGAAAACCGGTGGCTTTCTCTTTCTTGATTTTCTTTTTCTCTCAATTTCTCTCCTTTTCTTCTCCTCCTCCCAATTTTGGAGTCAAAAATTGTGAAAAATCTGTCTCCATCTGTAAATGTCAACTCTTCCATGCATGATCAGTAATTGCAGCAAAATTTATGAACATCTGCCAAATTTTGCACATACCAGCTCTCAAAGCATCTGTGTAGATATGATCAGAGGCAAGCTTTAAATTTGCCAGCAGTAGACAGCATTTCCTAAACAACGTCAAAAATATTTTTTTTATAAATATGAGGATTGGTTTGCTAAGATCATCCAATTCGAAGTGAGCACATAATAGTTATGCAATAAATAATGCAGTTATTAGGTATGAGAACCAATCTTGGTCAAACATGTTTCTTGTAGATTAGGTGATGTGCCCTTGCATGTGAAGTTGATTGGAGTACTCCCCTTTTCATTTTTCAATGTACCAAATGCTTGTGAAATCGACCATATAAAGTACTAGTATTTCATCAAGAGGCTGATAGTGAGATATCCATTTTTTTTAGAAATAACTTTCGCATGATCGAATACTAACATCTTTCAAAAGGAGGCCGATAGTGAGATATATCTAACATTTTCTTGAAATAACTTTTACGGTGATCCAATACTGACATTAGAAACGATCCGAGCCATTGATTTAGCATGAAAAGAAAACACATACTTTTCATTGGTCGAATTTTTGTTTTCACAGGAATCAGGTTGTAAATTAGAAAAAAGAAGATAACAAATCTGATAAAACAAATTTTGCAGAAATCGTTGACAAAAATGATACTATCAACTTGCGTATGAAAGATGAGGCTGGCATCACACTATAATTGCTGCCCAACCGATTGTTTGAAAGGGAAAGGTTCCAAAAATATATATTCTTTAGGAAGCCATCTTGGTGTGCCCAAAATCAAATGCCTGCCACCTTAAAGAAAAGGCAACAGGAAGGAATCTTCAGCCTTCTGATCTTCTGCGGTTCTTTTCGTATGCTCATCATCTTGGTATGTTGGTACCATTAATTCTTCTTTTTTCTTCTTGAAGAGTTATAAATTGATATTTTATTTTTGTTTCTTTGCAAGTTGGTCAATCATGCGTTGAGCATAAGATAATTGATGAGCAAATAGCCATATGTACGATCCCCTAAAAATTCACCTATTCAGACTGTTGAGATCATGCTTGGTGATGTCAATAATCACAACGATCACTTGCTTATTTTTCAGCCAAAAGTTGTCACATTTGGCCGCCAGGGTTAGATTAGTCATGTGATACAATTCGCCATGATATCTGGTGTATGAACTTAATATGGTAGGGAGTTGTTGTATTGTGAGCCAAGAGGTGTGTATTGCGGCTTTCGACATCCGTCTCAGAAAAAAAAATCATATATAACCGAAAGTTGGTTTTTTTCTAACCCTCCGGTCGATAATACTTTACACTTAGAATCGAGAGCTGTTGTCCAACGTCAAATATTACTATAGTAGTAATAGCTAAGGATTTTGAACATGGTGAGTGAAGTTATAAATCATGTCCAACAACAAATATTTCTAGAGTTAGTAATAGCTAAGGATTTTGAACATGGTGAGTGAAGTTATAAATCCACAACTCTGCCATCCCCTCTATCAATAGTCCGACGCTTATCCGAAGATCGGTTTTTCTTGGTTTCATAATGACTACTACATGCATTGATCTTTCAGACCATCTCTTGCCAGGATAATGTAACATTGCACAATGAACAATAACATGTCATTATGCACTTCTACCATGATAAATTGTAGTTGTCAGATACATTACTATACTATTGAAACTCTCTACATGTATCTTTGTGCCTTCAAAGTTTTGACCCCAATCTTTCCCCTCCCTCATCTCTTCTCTCTGTCTCTTATCATATCTATCCACTCTATTTTAGTTAGAACCATTGGATGGTTGCAATTATTATTTTCTGCCAATTTTTATCTCTTTTTTTGGGGGAATTCGACCAACCAATCTGTAACTCCACCAAGCCAAACTTGCTTGATATGGGCTCGAGCCCACTCTCGTCAGATCACAAGCGCAATCGTAATAGATTCTTATAAACACTATGTAAAAGCTAATAGATTCTCATAAGCACTGCACAAGAGCTCGAGCCTACGCTGTCCAGCTTGATCGAGCTAAGGAGATATCAATACTATCTTAAAAAAAACTAGTGATGATGGTGGCTGCCGCTGATAGTGGAACCCATATACCTCATTTTTTTTAATTTGCTCTTACCAACTCCAAAGTTATAGGCATTCTCTGTCAAGTTTGAGACTTTTGCATCTCGTATGAGTTTACATGAATGATTGACTTGTTACGCTATAATATGATGAATGAACTTTTTTTCCCTTTTATTTCTAAGAAAATCCGTTGCTAAGCGCCTTTTTATTTCTCAATTTTCGATAAAATGATAAGCACAAAAGATGCGAGTAGTTTTTATTTTATTTTATAGCTGAAAAAAGGGGTAGGTAGTTCGGAGTGTAGCTATATCGATAGAAAGGCGCCGCGCGTGCTCCTCCTCCTCCCCTCCAATCCAATCCAATCCAATTCAGAAGCGGAGCAAGCGGCGGCGATGGCGATGGCGGCGGTGCGGGCGGCGGCGGCGGACGCGGTGGTGACGTTCCTGTGGGTGCTGTGCGTGTCGACGCTGGGGGCGTCGACGGCGGCGGTGACCTCCTACCTCCGCATCCACGAGGGGATCCACTACGCGCTCCTCGTCACCGTCTCCCTCCTCTCCGTGCTCCTCTTCGCCTTCAACCTCCTCTGCGACGCCCTCGGCGGCGCCAGCTTCAACCCCACCGCCGTCGCCGCCTTCCACGCCGCCGGCCTCTCCTCCCCGCGCGATTCCTCCCTCTTCACCGTCGCCCTCCGCTTCCCCGCCCAGGTTGCGCGCGATTTCCATCTCTTCGCTTGCTTGCTTTCTTCTTCGACGATTGCTGATGAAATTTTGCTTTGCTCGATTGGTTGGTTGGCAGGCCGCGGGGGCGGTGGGTGGGGCGATGGCGATCTCGGAGCTGATGCCGGAGCAGTACAAGCACATGCTCGGGGGGCCATCGCTCAAGGTGGATCTCCACACAGGCGCCGTCGCCGAGTTGGTGCTCACCTTCGTCATCACCTTGGCTGTTCTATGGATCATCGTCAAGGGGCCCCGTAATCCCATCATCAAGACCTGGATGCTCTCCATCTCCACTGTTTGCCTCGTGCTCACCGGCGCTGCCTACACTGGCCCATCCATGAACCCTGCCAATGTAAGATTCTTCCTTCCTTTAGTTTTTCTAGTTACTAATCTTCGTATTATCAAAATAACAACATCAATTGCTCTCACTTGCACGATGCCTACTATGCAATTGGTTTTTCAAGACAACGTGGAGCTAGGATTAATTCAGGAGGCACCCGCGATAGTTTGTAACTTGTTGATGAATAGGAAACGGAGTCCCAAGTCATTTCTGCCAAAAACCTGGGTGATAAAAATGCTGATCATGCATTATCTATCCCCGTTTACCTGTTCATCTATTTATGGTGCTTATCAAACATGCCGTCAGGCTAAGCTCTTTTTATTTATGTTTTTTTCTCTTGTTTTAAATTACTAAGCAACAGGTCAAATGAAGCAACTAAATAGGTGTAATTTTTCATAAAGTTCCACTCTTTCCTTAAATCTCCTTCATCAGGAAGGAGTCAGTATTATTATTGGACGTCCACAGTTTTGGTTGGAGTGTACACGATAGGCATAAAACCCTTGCCAGTGATCTCATTATTTAAAAACCTAGCTTGTTGTTTATGAGGAAAAACTATGGCAAAATAGTGCGTGCTTATACTTATATTCTACAGAGGGTAACTCAGTTAATTTCTATTTGGTCACTCCTGTCCACTTCAATTAGGTAATTTAGTGGAAATTCCTTGTATACCTCTGAAATCGAGATCTTTGCAGAGTTGAGAGTGCATCGCAAACTGTTACTGTAATTTGAATTCATGCTACTGTATTCCATTTATACATCCAGTAGGATCTGATGTTAAGTTGCCGCTCTTCTCATTTGCCCTTTTTGGCTACTGTTCCTTGTTTTCTGGTAACTAATCTTGGTTAAATATTATCTACAATTCCCCAGGCGTTTGGCTGGGCATATGTGAACAATCGCCACAACACATGGGAGCAATTCTACGTCTACTGGATATGCCCTTTTGTTGGTGCTGTTCTTGCTGCCTGGGTCTTCAGGGCCGTGTTCCCACCACCGGCACCTAAACCTAAGGCCAAGAAAGCATGAGGAAATCAAGCACAAACTTCAACTCAGGAGTTTGTACAGATGTTGGATTTGAAGAACCCAACACTATTTATTAGCTAGAATGGTACAAGGAATAATCCTTTCCACCATATTTAATTCAAAGTAATTTAGGTCATTAGCTTCGGAACACCAACAACCCCAAGAGCATGCACATTAATTTGATTGGATGACCTCAATGTAATTTCAATCATTCATTGGTCTTGTTTGCTCTTTAACTGGTGGATGGTATGGATGGATATTATAAATTTATCAGTAATTAGTTTGTGTGTTCTTGTATTCTCTACAGCTCAAGGTATCAGTACTGCTCAATCTCTCTCACTAGCACTGAGCTTGGTTTCCTTTTCGAAGAATAACTGGAGATTATTCTACTTGATGATGTTTACCTAGAGACACCTTGGGCTGTGTTCGTGACTGTGAACTCCTCGCGCGCGCAGCACTTTTCGCCCGTGCACGCTTTTCAAACTACTACACGGTGTATTTTTTTGCAAAAAGTTTCTATACAAAAGTTGCTTAAAAAAATCAAATTAATCCATTTTTGAAAAAAAAAAATTAGCTAATACTTAATTAATCACGCGTTAATGACCGCTTCGTTTTTCGTGTTTACTGTGCGCGCTGCGCGCGTGAGTTCACCCTCACGAACCCAGCCCAAGTGTCCGTCCTACGCTTGTCTTCTAGAATACCTAGAATCCGAATGGCGAACGATTATATCACTAAGAAAATTTGTCTATGTAATTACAGATTATCATAACGCCCACATGTGTATTTTGTTAGTCTTTTCAACTCGGACGGACACTTGGCCAGTACGCTCTTAAAATTTTCAGACCAGCTACAGTCTATGAGTGTAATAACCATACTGAGATTAAAAATATCAGCTGATTATGTTTACTTTCAAGTAGGTAAGTACTACATTATTGAAATGACATGTATGGTGCATGTTCATAACCACTTCTATTAGAGCATCACCAACAGAATATGAATAATCCACCCCCAAAATTTTGTTTTTGGGTTTCCTAAACTGAAAATAGAAAGTGCAAAAACTCATCTCTCCAAAAGAAAGACTAAATTTAATTTTCAAAAACTAAAAGTGAGCTTGTTAAACTACCAACAGAAATCTCTCGTTTTCTTCTACTACTGCACGAAAAATCTCCACCTCCTCCTTGCCCCGATCACGCGGGAAAGAGAGATTGAGAACGGGAGATGCTGCGTCGCTTCCCCTCAAATGAAGAGAGCGATGGATGCGGTGATGGGGTTCTAAAATATTAGGATCACGATTCCCTCAAATAAAGAGAGTGATGGATGCCATGACGGGGTTTTCAAAATATTAGGATCAGAATAGGATAATTGTTTGAGGTATTTTTTCACCAAAATCCCAAAAAATTAAGATAGGGGATGAAATAAGAGCATTGTTGGTGATGCTCTTATAAGCTAAATCAAAGACTTGCATACTTGTTGGGAAGCTAGATTGAAGCACCATGTCACTAGCTTGCCATGATCCATGATAGTACTGCACTACTGCCAGTTGACTGGCATGCATGTGGCACCAGTGATTAGAAGAAACAAGTAGGAAATGCAGTGCATCTCTGTGTCACTAGGGAGGCATTGATTCGAGCTTTGAGGAGGATAATGTGCATGATTAGTTTAGTGGCTGGTCACTGATATGTCAGGCTGTCACATGGGGGCCACTTTCTGTTATTAGACTTTTGATTGTTTTGCATCAGAGTGACGGTGGTGCCACCCATGATACCCTTTGGATCCAAGCATCCATGTCATTTCCAACTATCTGCTACTTTTTTCTATGTAGATCTTCTTTTCTTCAACTAGCTAATGCACCATAATGATCAGTTGCTAGCTTGATCTAGCAAGTAGAAGCACGGATTAAAAAATAAAGCATGTTAACAAATTTCATATTCTTTTCTGGAAGTTATATGTACGAGTTTCCTGAAAAATAACAGAAAGATCCGCGTCAGGATTGCTCCGAGATTCGTGCGGTTTTCTGAATCTGCAAATTATGCCTTCATCCACGATGCTTAGCTCTTGTCTTGGGTAAGATACCATCATATCATATATTCAATTTATGTTCCAAAAGGCTATAATCCGGTCGTTCTGCATGAAGGCCTAATTTAATGGAGGTTTGAGAATCTTGGCGTGTGGCTGGCTAACCCTGACGAAGTGTCGTCAAACCATCGAGGAGATGCAATTTGCATTAGCATTTAAGAAATGTTTCTGAAGGCGATGCTGCTGGAAGTGTGTGCTCACAGGTTGTGATCTAGCTTCTCTAATGTGATCATGTGAGAAGGCTGTAATCAGTGGATCTCTGAATCATCATCATCATCTGCTGCTGCTAATGCTGCTTTGGATACCTTAAAATTGCTGGTTTTGCTTACTCGTGGGGCAAGTGGCCTCTCTGGTCTCTGCACGTTAATTATCAATCATTTGGCAATTTCATGTACACTTGATTTGATTAGTTATAATATAGTCTTAAGAGATGAGCACCTTTTTTGTTGAACCAATCAGCAATCTCCTGAACAACTACACACACACACAACAAAAAAGTTCTTTGACTGATGAGCTGAACCACACTTACATGTGCTCTGTTCTTTTTTTTTTCCTGAAGAGAAGTAGTCTATTTATTTTTAGCATACTCATGTGACAGCTGAACTGGAATTATTCTTCAACCATTTTACCACCACTTATAGTTTCTGCTAATTTACCTGCAAACGAGTTGGGCAGAAGTAGATTCCAGTTCTGATTATGCATTGTTCAGAGATCGAGTGCAGATAAACCAGTCACTACCTTTCTGAATCAAATCTAATCCAAATAGTGAAAGCTAAATCTGTTGTTATGGCTGAACAGTTCTGAAAAGCTGGACCAGTCGAAGAGCTTCATTGATAGTTATAGATACAGCTCTGATCTGAGAGCATTTAGCCAGCTTAAGCTTTGATCATTTGCTTCGCGGGGACCAAACTGATGACAGACTGAATCAGTCTCGGTCCCAACCACGGCAAATGCATTTGTCCGTGGCATCTGAATCTCCTGGAGCCGACATGGAGGTATGCCTTTGTAGCAGAGATCATCTCAGCCACCAGCTAGCTGACTTGCCACGGATTATTTGCTTCACGTTTCAATATACTATCTTTGTTTTTTTAATATATGACGTTATTAATTTTTTATAAACGTTTAACCATTCGTCTTATTTAAAATTTTTATGTAAATATAAAAAAATTAAGTCACTTTTAAAGAACATTTGACGATAAATCAAGTCACAATAAAATAGATGATAATTACATAAATTTTTTGAATAAAACAAATGGTTAAATGTATCTTAAAAAGTCAACGACATCATATATTAAAAAAATAAAGGGAGCAATATGATTTCTCAAAAAGCTTTTTTTACCGTATTGCTTGTATGATTGGGTCTAGACTATTTGTTAAATTTAAGTCATAAAATACTCAATTTATCCGTATAACTAAATAGATGATTGCATTTGCAAATTTGTCATTGGTTTTTTTTTAATTTTGTAAGGATGCCATTCGAATGACAATTCTAATGGCATTTTTGTAATTTTCTAATAACAGTCTTGCAATAACGATTTAAACTAGTGGTAAATTTGCAATTGCCCTGAGAAACTTTAGAAGCACACAGCTCATGGAGATGATCTGGAACAAGAGCGAAAATCCGTTTGTTTGACTTCCAGCTCATCGAATAATCTGTTTGACTTCATGAGCCAGCCGTTGTTGTTCTGTTTGTGTTCGTTCACACGTCAGCTGGTATCATCGCCACAGTTTGCCACAACTTTGGTATGTTGAGTTGAGCTCCCAAGTTCAGATTTTGGTTTGGTGTCAAACATTTGGGGCAACTCCACCTTTAATGCTTAGGGCGGATTTTGCAAACCCTTGCAAAATTGTATAGGCAGCTATATTTTGAGAACGGTTTTGCTATATACTTGTCGATAAATTTTCTTCTAAAAATTTATCAAATATAAATATTATATAATTATAGTATAATTACATTATAACTTGTATGTAACTTTCTTGTAATTTTGCACAGTTAGATTTGCTTCACGATTCATGCAAACAAGAAAGGAAAATATCACAGCATGCACATAGGTGAGGGGATTTGGTCCCACAACTTCCGTTTCGCAGAAAATAGCATGTTTTCATGGGATTTTTTAAAGTTATATATCAGTTATATTAAAATTATATGCAAGTTATAATATAATTATATTACAGATGTACTATGTCTACATCTATCAAATTTTTAAGAGAAAATTTATCGACAAATGTATAGATAGTCCCAGTAACAAATTAGTGATATATAAGGCCCAATAGGCTATACTACCTTTTGATTTACCTCTTTTTGGAGCCTTAAGTATTTCTTTTTTTGAGTCTTAAGTATAAGATAAGAATAACACATCTGCAAACTATTCAGCCCAACAACCATCAACATATCAAGAGTCAATTTAGAACCAAATAATGATTAGATCTGCAAGCCCATTAAATATTATTTAATAATCCTGCACAAGCCATTTAGGGCCCAAATAAAAATCCAACAGAACACCCATTAAGGAGTATTGATATGGAATAAGTCCACTTGCCATCTCTCAACTTTACGTCCAGTTTGTTTGACATCCCTTATCTTCAATACCAAAAATCTTCACCTCTAAACTATATAAAACCATGTAATTTGGGTCTCATAGTAGTATGGATGTCTGGTTTCGCTGACGTGCCATTCTAGTCAGCAAAAAAATATAAAAACATATGTGGTGCCCACATATAAGCGAGAAAAAAAATATTAGGCCCACGTGTCAGCGCCCTCTTCTTTCTTCTCTTTTCTTCCTAGGCCTGAGAGGAAGGGGAGGTGGTCGGCGAGAGAGGGAGGGAGAGGCAGCCGACAAGAGAGTGAGGGAGAGCCTGGTCGAGCTCACCCGACCTCCATGTGAGGGAGTACACGGCGGCCCAACTGCTGCGTGAAATGGTTCCGCGGCGGGGACAGCGGTGGAGACGTAGACAAGGTGGGAGCCGTTGGGGGTGAGTGATGGCCTGTCCTTATGCACGATGGGCTTGTAGGGGAGAAGCAGCTAGAGAGGCGTCGCCGTCGTCATTGACGCCGCCTTGAGCGCCTCGCAGTGGGAGGAGGGAACAGGGGAGAGGTAGAGATTGAGGAAGCCATTGCGCTCAGAGACAGAGAGGATGGAGTCGGAGGCGGGGGCGAAGTTGCTGTTGTAGTTGACGGAGACGCCGTCGGTGAGGCGAAGCTCGGCGGCGGGGTTAAGGGAGGGCACAAGGGGGAGGGAGAAGATGGAGTACACGACAGCCCAGCTGATGCATGGTTCCGCGACGAGGACAACGGTGTAGACGTAGACGAAGTGGGAGCCATCGAGGGTGAGCTGAGCGATGGCCGGTCCTTGAGCACAGTAGGTCGCTGACCGCCTTCCCCTCCCTTTGAGGCTCGCCGGGCACCTCTTCCCTTCCCCCTCCCTCCTCTCCCGCTGGCCGCCTCTCCCTCCCTCGCAGGCTTGGGAAAAAAAGAGAAAAAAAAAGGACGTTGACACGCGGGCCCCATATTTTTTATTCACTTACATGTGGGCTCCCCATATTGTTTTTTATTTTTTTCTGACTAGGATGCCATGTCAACAAAACCAGACATTCATATTGGTATGGGACCCAAATTACAGGATTTTGTATAGTTTAGGGGTGAAGATTTCTAATATTGAAAATAAAGGATATCAAATAAACTTGACGTAAAGTTGAGGGAGGACTTACTTTTATTGATATTGCACAAGCCCATTATGACCCAATTAAAATCCAATAGAAAGCCCACCTCTGTCTCTACCCACATCTGAGCCGCCCCGATTCCAATCCAAACCCAACCTGCTTTGGTCCGTCTCACCGCCATGGCCACCACCGGCGATTCCGCCGCCGCCGCCGCCGCCGCCGCCGGCGGCGAGGTCGGGCGCCTCCTCGCCCACCTCGATTCCCACCAACAACTCCTCGCCGCCTGCCACGACGCCTGGTCGCGCGCGCTCGCGCACTTCGCCTCTCTCGACGCGGACCTCGCCGCCCGCTCCGCGTCGCTCGACGAGGCCCTAGCCGCCGCGGACGCCTCCGCCTCCGAATCCCTCGCGGCGCTCGATGCCCGCGAGGCCGCCGTACCCGCGCGCCTCGCCGAGGCCGAGGCGGCGCTGTCCGCGGCCGTCGCGGAGGCCGAGTCCGCGGAGGCCCCGCCCGCCGACGTCCGGGGCGCGCTCCGGTGGATGTGCGGCCGCATGGACGCCGGCGCGCTCTGGCGCTTCATGGCGGCGCGACGGCGGGAGCTCGTCGCCGTCCGGAAGGAGGTCGGCCCCGCCGTCGCCGCGTCGGTCGACCCGCCCCGCCTCGTGCTCGACGTCCTCGGCGACTTCTTGGCCGCGGAGGATGGTGCAGGTGAGGACCAGTGCTGGGTGCTCGGCATACTGTTGCGCTCGTTGTTTGATTCCGAAGGCCGGAAGCCGCCGGAGATAGGAGATACTTTGGTTGAGAGGGCGGCCGCAGTTGCCAAGGATTGGTCAGAGCGATTTGGGATCAAGATGGAATTGTTGGCGCCGGATAACCGTGATGCGGAGATGACAGAAGCACCTTCGATGGAGAACGCAACAGCGACAGAGAGGAAAGAAGAGCATGCAGATGAGGAAGAAGAGGAGGAAGAGGAGGACCCAGAGGAAATGGTGGCTGCGTCGGAGGAAGAGGCAGAGGGAGAGGAGGTAGAGAAGGAAGAAGAGGACCCAGAGGAAGTAGAGAAGGAAGGAGGAGAGGTGGAAGGCAAGGTGGCCGATGCGGCGAAGACAGGAGAAGTAGAGAAGAAGAAAGTCGAGGAAGATAAGAAGGCATCGGGAAGAGAAGTGAAGGAGGGAGAGAAGGGTGGGCAGGCGGAGGTGCAGATATTCCTGCAGATGGTTGCTGCATTTGGATTAAAAGATAGGTATGATGTCGATTTCTTGAGGAGGCTATTAGTTGATAATGGACGGAGGAGGGAACTTGCCAGAATCGCTTGCGTCCTTGATTTCGAGGATAGCCTCAGAGGTAATGGTGTGTTGCTGTTATCTGTTGCTTTTGCTTTCGTTGATCTGATTTAAGAACATATCTTAGGTTTGTGGAATCGAGATCATAGGGCAGGTGTTGAATTATATCAATATAAGAATTAAAAGTACTACTGCATATGAGGATTACAGTAATCTTGAGTCAATTTTCTAGATTGAGAAATATTTGCGCTATTACTTCAAATCGGCAACTTAAGCATCAATTTCTTTCTATTTAGATATTTGTTCTGGTGATACTTCAGTGGGTACCTCTTAGTTAGGAGTTGAAAGGTCTTAGCATTGGTGCTCTGTAATGAATTGCCATTTCAATTATTGCTCCTATTGGTCTTCTTATGGCAGGATATAACGCAAATAATAAATATTCCCTTTCAGGCAGTGTACGAACCGCTGCTCAATCTATTAGTTATCAAATAGTATCTTTTTGTGTGCTAGCAATATCTTTACATGTGATTCGTAGGAATTTTTTTTCCCTCTAAAATTCGTCTTCATTCTCTACTATCCTTCTCCAGCAGAGGAAACCCTCCAAAAGTATAGGGTTCCATATTCTCTGCTAAAAGAGCATGGACTTGAAATTTAAGTTACTGAAGAGATCAACTCACTATGGCCTTATCTTGAACTAAAAGCCATCACAATTACAAGAATAAGTTTTAATTTGATCATTGTTTGATGTAGAGCTACAATTTGAATGGTGAAGTTTCACAAGTGATATCTGCTATCGCTGTTGATACCGTGATCTTATCTTGAACTAAAAGCCATCACAACTGATTTCTGCTATTGATGATTTTTTATCGATGGGCTGCATTTGAATGGAATAAAGCTCAAAAAGTTCCGGTCTTGGTTTCTTCACTGACCAATATCTACTTTCCAGTGATAAAGTGATTTCTGCAATTACTTTTTTGAATTATATTAATCTTTTATTGAGTTGATTTTGAACTTCACACAATTTAATTACTAATTTTAGTCATTTCAATTCATCTCTCACGATTAGCATTACTTTAACCTGGAGAAAATAAAACATGACAAAACTAATATGGTTTTGTGTTTCAGATGTTATTGAGGAATTGATAGAGGCAGGAAATGAGATAGAGGCTATTCATATCGCCCATGAAGCCGGTTTGCTTGAGCGATTTCCACCTGTACCGCTTCTTAAGTCTTATATAAAGAGCATAACTAACAAGACTCAGGTTGCACTGAGAAGTGGAAGACATTCAAACTCTGTTGTGGTAAGACTTTACATTCCATTTCCATCCCAATATATCTTTCTTATTACTGTTTTGTGAATGATTCTGTTTAGGCAGAGGCCTTTTTCCTTTCTGTTTAGCACATGATTCTATTTAGTCAGAGGCCTTATGTATTGCTGTTTAGCACATCTTTTCGCATGACTCATTTAGGCAGGTCCTATTTTTCTCTACTTGAATACCTCCACCTGCACGAGGAGTTTCTTTGTTTTGGTCTATGTGTGATGTAATATTATTACCATCATTGTCGAACCACCTGTGATTCTGTCAGTTTGTGACTTAACATTAGCACGTTTAGCATGCTAGCAGTACCTGCATAACCAGTAGCCCAGTATACCTTCAGTTCTTAACAGCTTATTTGAAATGTATTTTACCTGAGTTCTTAACAGCCCAATATAAGACTGTTGAGAATTTTGGAGAGTTGTTGACCTATCTAGTCCAGCCTGATCTCTAGTGTTGGATTTACTTAGCATTTCTTTTCATGGACTTTTACCGTATTTTATCTCTTGCACCCAATCTTTTTGTTCCTTTACTGTTATTTGTTCTGTCCTAAATTAGTAATATTCTCATACTAAAGAAGAGCCCATGTTTTCTTTCTCAGGAAGAGGCAAACTACTTGGAGTGCAACGCCTACAAGTCCATCATCAGGTGTGTCGAGACATGCCAGCTAACATCGGCATTTAACCTCGACGGCATAAGGAAGAAGGTCGCAAGGATGGAGAAAGAGAAGGCTGACAGGAGGAAGCCGAGCGGCATGAACAGATTCCAGAACAAGCGAGCTCGGGGAGCATCTGGGCCTCAGTCCTTCTTCCCTCCCTCCAAGTACTCAAGGGGCTCGAACTCGAACTACGGGTCGTCTTTCCGGAACCCGGCCTCCCATTCTTTCCTCTACACCGACCGTGCTGGGTTTGTCGGACCAGCACCAGGTGCTCGGCCGCACTTCGCACCGGGAAGCTCCATGGGCACGCGCCGTGCTGGGGTGCTGTACGGTGGACCTGGAGCGACATTCGGAGCCGGCCATGGCTATGGTTCCGGTGCTGGGCAGCAATCTTACCATCGCTAAGATGGTTTAGACTTTGGACTGGATGTTGATGTTACTGAATGCTCACTGTTTTCCTGGGTAATACAATGGTTTACATATGAAGTCATGGACTAGTGAATTTTTAGGACATATCCTGTGTGATTATTGTTTGGTCTGAAATTTGCTTTTTACTGATGGGTGGTATTGAAGGCTGCGTAGTACGTAGTGCGGCGATATGACGAGGTTGAGCTTGTATAATGGTCCGCCCGATATATTCTGGTATACTCTCCTAGCTGCTGTGTTGCACAGGAGTGTCCCTATGGAAAAAAAAAGTAATCACCACAATTATCTATTCGATTCCTCAACCTACTACTCTTTCCGTCTTGACTCGTCTCAAATAAGTTAACCTAGTGTGAAATGTGATATATAATAAGTTAACCTAATGTTAAATGTGATATATTTTATTATAGATACTTGTGTTGATTCGTAGTATTATTCTTTCCGTCTTGACTCGTCTCAAATAAGTTAACCTAGTGTGAAATGTGATATATAATAAGTTAACCTAGTGTGAAATGTGATATATTTTATTATAGATACTTGTGTTGATTCGTAGTATTATTCGTAATACTATGATATATTCTATCAGGTTAACTTATATATCATACCATGTATTATGTTAACTTATTTTAGGACGAATGAAATACTTTTTTTAATCTTATTCTGATTAAATATTTAAAAGTACAATCGACATTACTTCATTGTGTCGGTCATTTCAACCCATTTGTACGTATAGGCCATATTGTATGTCCGTGCCATCGAAAGATTGCATCATTTAATTTTTTTTCCGCTCATGCAACTACTTGATATTTCTAATAACCATTAAGACAATAAAAAATATCCTATAAATATACATCTTATTTGTTTGTTCATGGAATGATTGGATCTTTTACTTTTTACTTTTTGTCGCTCATAAATTAGGTCCCATATAATTTTTGGATGGGCTTTTCTCTCAATAGCGTGGCAAAACAATTATTCCTTGTCAATCTGGAAGGGGTTGTACGGTTGCAGTATCCGTTTACTTAGCTTCTCCCCACTTAGGGCATGTACAATGGAGCATGAGTGCTGTAAATAAAACAATGCCACGTTGGATTTTTGCTGAGGTGGAAGAGAGATCGAAGAGAGAGAAACTAGCTATATGATATTTTCCAGTTGACCGCAAGACGACGCTTCGTCGTTTTACGTACGACAATTTCCTCATTGTAGCGAACCGTCTCTTATCTGGTGCGTTTTTTGGTGGCCCTGCTGATCCGCTGCGTCGTGCACGCCAAAAAAAACTCCGCGAAACGATAGCGAAGCCCGCGAAGAAAAAAAAGGATGAAAAGCTACTCGTATTTTCCCACCTCCGCCGAATCCATCGCCGCCAGCCCCCCACTTCCTCCACCTCCTGGACCTAGCATTCTCATCCTCCTGTACTTCTTAATCTGCTCCATGCATCATAGCCACCAGTTGAATGAAGATGTCACGCCAGATCGCAGCAAGAAGCCGCCGCCGCCGCCACTGTCGCCCGTCGTCGTCGCCGCCGCCGCCGCCTCGGCCGTCCCAAGGAAGCTCACAGCCTGAGTCCTCGATGGAGCATGGAGGCTCTGCTCCTTGGCCCATCCCAGGCAACATTGGTGCTGCTTATTGGGCGTCGCTCGCCGGTGGGTCTGCTGGTGTGAACTCTGTTCATTGGGCATCATCTACGAATACTAACTTTGGCTTAGATCCGGTAGCTAGTTCAGACTTTATGCACTGGTTAGTGGTCTTGTTCCCCCTTGATTTTACTCTTGTATTCTAAACTCTGGTGCAGCAGTCGGATTGTTGTCTGTAAAGCAGCAGCAAATAAAGAATCAATGGTGTATGGCTACTAAAAGACTGAATCGTTATGCATGGCAGCAAGAAATCCCTTTTGTTAGACTAATCTTTTTTTAGTAGTAGGCAGTGCCCTTATTTTGTTCAAGTTCTTGCTCTTTAGTTATGGATTGTGCTGATGCTTGTGCTTATTTCTGCCACTTTATAGTTCTAATTACTTGAAAATCAAATAAAGAATTACATAGCCTTGACTAAAATTTGAAGATAAACTTTGGTGAGAGAAGAAAAATAACTAGCTGGGCAAAATTATAGAATGAAAAATGTGCTTTCTTTTAGTCTGTTGATTCATTAACTTTTACTCATGTTTATTTTTTAGGGGAAACGATTATCGTTCTCCTGGTGGATTTGTTAGCTATTTGCAAAACCCATCAAATGCACATTTTGCCGCTGGTTCTGCAAATTTTGCTTCGTTTCTGGCACCACGGGGATCGATGGACAATGGAATTCCTCCGCAGCCACATGCTGAGAAGAGCACTCCACATTCACCAGCCGATCTGCATATGTAACCATCCATAAATGTTGAGAGCGCAAATGAGGAAGGGGAAGATAGAACCAACAGGCGGCTAACTTGGACACAAGATGAGGATGAAAGATTGATAAGTACCTACGTAATGTTATTTGGATGTCCATATGACTATGAGCTTGTTTTGAGAATGTTGGGAGCATCACTAATGTTGTTAGCTATGTACATAGATGAGTGCTTGGCTAAATAATTCGAACGACCCAATAAATGGAAACAATAAGAAGAATGATCAATACTAGGGAGATGTCACTGAAGTATACAACAGCACAACGCCAAAAAACAGAAGAAGATTAGTGAAGCAAGCAAAAAACAAGACAATCTACTGGTTCCAAAGCTCATGGCAGAAGGCTTTCAACATATATTCCAGTGGGCAGAATGATGAGCAGTTGAAGATGAAAAAGAACTGGTTTTAACTCCTTTAGACTTGAATGAGACTGCAGGGACCTCCATTGTTTTACCTCCCGAAGTACAAAGCAGTCTTAATATTCCTTTCGCTGATGTATTGCGTAGAAATTCCGCTGTCCGTGCTCGGCCACAGCATATTAAACTTAAAAAGGATTTAGTTGAGTATATTTGGGAACGGTTTAGTAATAAACAAAGTGAAAATTCCTCCGTTTGAGTATTCCTTTTTTATTAGTTTAAATAATAATCATGTAATTTTATTTTTTGATTGCTTTGAATAATAATCATGTAAATTTCTTTCTTTGATTACTTTGAATAATATTCATGCAATTTTCTTTTTGGATTACTTTATGAAATTTTCTACTATGCAGTACACGTGGAGCATATATATAAATAATCATTCCGTACTGTATGTGTATGTGCACTATGGAATATAACATAGACGTATGTACGTATGTATCACATACATCTTTGATTCAAAAAAACTTAGGCATTGCAGCTCTTTTATTTGTAAGCAACACGGTAGGCCACAAAGATGAAGCACGTTTGATCGCCATATTTTTAGGACTAAAACTAGAATACATACAACCTAATTAACTTTTAATTGTACGTCTTGTCTCATGTGTTGTCTTTAAATGATATGAAAAAAAAATTACATACGTCAGTGTCTCAACTATTGAACATGCCCTTATAGCTGCTAGTTAAATGTAGATCAACGAGACGACTCAACAGACGCTTCAGTTTACGCATCAAATAAACTAAACTAACCCAAGAAATCAAACCAACGGCCTAAAAATTAACCAAACACAGGTCGTTATTCATTCTTGGCTGTCAATCATCTCAGTGCAGAAGGTTTTCAGTAAACCAATATATAGCTAGGTTCACACAAACATACATCGAAAATGCTGGTAAATTCGGTATTTCATAGCATCCAAAACATAACGTCATGTTACTCATTGTTCAGAATTCATAACGTACTGGTGCTCGCGGAGCAACACAGATCGGCTGGCTCTGACAGGCATTAAGATTTAAGGAGCTTCGTTCCATATATCCACTTATAGAGATACGAGTAACAACTTCAAAATGGTACTCAACCTGACTAGCTATAGCTACCTGTAACAGCATTTGAAAAATAAAATACTTAAGCTTTCCAACTTGAACAGAGAAGCATGAGTAAATTTTTTATCCTACCAATGTAAATATATACTTAAAATATCATATATGTAATGGTGGAATATGAGTATTTAATGTAAATATAAGGATTTCTTGAAAAATTTTGGCTCAAACCTGTGATAATTTGAAGCAAATCACAATATATGGGGTTTTGCGTTACGTGTGCCCTAAAATTTAGTGTTTTATGAAATTTACTTTAGGAAAAAGTACAAATTACCCTCCTAACTATCGCGGTCGACTGAAATACCCCATGAACTCAAATATCAGATGTTTTACACCCTCAATTATTCATACCGGACGAATTACCCCCTTAGCACTATTTTGAGCGGTTTTGACCAAGAGCTTACACACGTGGCATCAACGTGGCAATCCAGTCAGCAAAGAAGATTAAAATAAAGTGTATGGACCCACCTGCCATCTTCTCCACCCCTCCCCATCTCTCTCTTCCCCTCACCCCCTCTCTCTCTTCGTCTTCCTCCCCTTCTTGAAGTGCGCAGCGGCAGCCGGCCCGTCGAGCTCGCCGGTAGTTGATGGGTTGGTGGCGACCATCTTCACCAACGCCACCATCACCCGGTGGTCCAGCCCCGGTGGCTGCTGCTTCTTCCCGCTCGCCCTTACTCGCGGCGAGCACCTCAACGAGGGCCTCCGTCTTCGCGTCCCTCTCCTCGCGGGACTCCCCTGCGATGCCATCAATGAACATGAAGACCCGGCTACACGACTCAATCTTTCCAATCAGACAATCCTCCTCAAGCTTTGACGACGGCAGCGGGAGCTTCGGGTGGTCGGCAGTGGAGGCGGACGCGGAGTGAGCTCGGGCAGCCGGCGGCGAAGGGGGAGCAGGCTCGGGTGGCCGTCGGTGGAGGCTGACGTGGAGTGAGCTTGGTCCGCCGGCGGCGGAGGCGGAGCAAGCTCAGGTGGCCTCTGCCCTCGCCCGCCGCCATCCTCGGCCCCCCTCCGCCGCCCCTGCTCGCCGCTGCCAGTGAGGGATGGAGTAAAGGGAAGGGAGAAGAGAGCGAGGGGATTGGGGAAAGAGATAGAATAGAGAGAGATAGACAAGGTGAGAAACTGACAGGTGGGGCTCACCGATGTTTTTTTTAAAAAATTGCTGATTGGACTGCCACGTAGGACCAAAACCACCACAGATTGAGCCGGGGGGTATTTGTCCGGTTTGTATAGTTGGGGTGAAGGACGTCTGGTTTTGTAGTTCAGTGGGGTAATTCGTATTGTCATGATAGTTCATGGGGTAATCCATACTTTTTCATTTACTTTATAGAGATATCCATCTATATGTATATATCTTTTTTTAAGAGTTTCTGCACAAAACTTTCATATGAAAGGTATGAAATTTGTACTCAAATTTTAGAAGATATTCAAAATAACTCCAAATCAAATTAATAATTAATAAAAAATATAGTGCACCTAGTCCCGTAGGCTAAAGCCGAGCTGAAAATAATGGTAAAGTCAAAATTAGGCCCACAAATTGCCCAATAGTTGTTGTAGCACGTGGATGCACAAGTAAATGGGCAATGTTCATGTGGTGTGCGTGCGTTGTTAACTAAATCACGACACATAAAAAAGGGAAAGGTCTAGTGCCTAAATGGATAAGCGAAACTGTTATGCTAAAAAAGGAGTATCGAGTGTTTGCGTATGAGCTCTTTTAGCCAATCTATAGATCGATCTATAGGTCATCTTGCTTGCTCGTGCCATTAAAAGATTGCTTCAATCTTTTTTGTCGCTTATAAATTAGGGCTCATGCAACTTCTCGATATATCCACTAACCAATAAAGCAACAAAACTATTCCATAAATGTACCTCTCAATATCCCAGAAATCAATAAAATGACAAAAACTATCCCATAAATATACATCTACATCTCGTTTGTTTGTGCCATCGGATCTTTTATCGCTCATAATCTAGGTATCATGTCATTTCTTGGAGGGACAAACTTTTTAATAACGCAGCAAAATGGTTCTCTTGTCAATCTTGAAGTGGTTGCATGGTTGCAGACTTGGCCTCGGCCGTAAAAGACAGGTATTCTCTCCTTGTTTCACCCAAATTGACTTCTCCCCCTGTGGCTACTCGTTAGATCTAGAGCAACAAGACAACTCAACAGCCGCTTTCCACTATGCACCAAATAAACTAAAAATAACCCAAGAAATCAAACACAGGCTCTAATTCCGGCTAAGTTGTTTAATCCTGAGTGCCAATCGACTCAGTTGCAGCAAGTTTGCTGTGATAGCTAGGTTCCCACAAGCATACATTGAAAATACTGGTAAATTCGGTATAGCATGCAATACATAACAACATGTTCTTATTCACTGTTCACTGTTCAGGATTCAGGAACTGGTGGCCGGCCGACTCGGACAGATATTAATTAAGGAGTTTCGTCTTCTCACTCCTGTCCGCTGATAGATATACGAGCCTGCAAATTTCAAGTGATCATAAACAATTTCAGAATGGTAACAGTCTGGTTAGCTATAGGTACTAATTGTAATGTAACAGTTTCATTTGAAAAATAAAATATTTAAGCCTTCCAACTTGAATAGAGAAGCATGAGTAAGTTTTTTTTTACATCGAAAAGGTAAAAGATCATGCTATCTTATGATGACCATTATATGAATGGAAATTAAGTGGGGTGTTACAAAACTCCTAGCAGGCTATACTTAAATAAAGCGAGTACATAAGATTAAATTTATTCCAGTGTGTTTATCAAAAAAGAAAATTGTCTACAGTATATATATCCTGATTAAATGTTTCATGTACTCGCTCTTATTGGTTTTCCAACTTTCAGGAGAGTTGGCAGAAAATGGCATCTGCATATGCTTGCGATTTCCTGAATATTCATGTATATATGTATCATTTCTACTTTTCTATATATATATATTGGAGTTGGGTCAAGCAACAAACCGTCAATTCCTGAATATGTTGCACCTGTCTTGCCGTCCTTTCAAACTGGCACTCGCGACAAAACCCAGAAAAATCAGTCATGAATTTCTTCATCTCCCTGAACATTGAGCTGTATACAAGAAACACTACTTCAGCTACAGATCGATAAATTGAGGTGATACTGGGTTTTTCATGCATGTATGACTCCAGATCAGCCCAGAAACAACAGCCAATTCAATCAGGTTAAATTAAATTTACATGAAAGCTGGTATTTCTTATGGAATATATTACAAGTGTTGGAAACTAAGGGATCGGACATGTTTTTTAGATGGATATACTACTATATGAATTCCTATACTGATTAATTCACCTAAAAAAAGTAGCCAACATACAAGAAAAATAGGTAAAAATATTACATTGAGTGTTACCTTTTGCACCACATAACCATGTTAATCCTCTGTCCAGAAGTTACTGACAAGACACCATGCCTGTGACTACCATGATGCAGCACGACTTGTCCGGGCACGTTGGGATGTACAAAATACTCCTGAATCATATAAGTATCAAAGGGCAAAAATAAAATGTCAAATTTTAATTTGCATAACCATGCATTAACAGTAACAAAATTAAGGAAATGAGCACAAAAACACATCTGCAAACTAGATCTAATGCAATTTTTGAAACCTACTAGATGTAGATATGAACTTTTAACATGACTTTTCCTACAGAATTTTTACGGAAATATTTCCTACTTACAGACAAATAAAAACCTACTTTCAGATTTACGGAAATGTTTCGGACATCCAAATTCCATGTATAGCAGATTTGTATCAGATTTGGTGATTAAGTGCTTAAAAATTATTAAATAGTATAAATTCAATTCCCTAGCCAGGGATATATAAATATCACACATATCATTTCTTATAATGTGTATAGAAATTCTAGCTATGTGCATTTTTCACTAATTTGTTCATCGGTTTATATGGCCCCCACTATACACCAGTAGACAAAGAACATAGCGTTTAACTACTGTCTTTGTGTTGTGGAAATCAGTTAATTCGTATGCATGTGTTAATTTGGAATGTGGGATGCAGTATGTTCTTATTATGTTTGTCTACTATTTTAGTGATAGATAAAGTAAAGTATAATACTCTCTGTTTCAAAAACAATAACAATAGTAAGAAAGTCCGAAATCCATTTATTGCTTGAACCAATGAATGAAGGGGAAAACCATGTTCCCTTGGTTGATCTTGGCTAACCCGAGAATCATGTTTGGGAAGTGGCTCGCCCCACGATTATGTGCACTTCCCTAACAAGATCTTGCATGAATATCCAAAGCCGCATGATCACTTCCCTTATGTATGCCCCATGATCGGAGTCAAGTTTCATTCCTTGTGAATATGCCCTCAATTCCCTCAAGGCCTCTTTAAATGGAGGAAACCGGCCTTGTGCATGAAGCGACAATCTCTCACACAGTAAGCCCACTTTCGGAAAACCTAATGAAACCCTATCCTCACTAGCGCTGGAGACCCAAACAGACGTTTCAAGCAAGGTGCCTCGGAGGGACATTGACACCTACAAGATTATCATTGCCATTGGCGACGATGGTCATCAAGCTTGCAACCACATTCGTAGGACCGCTACTACTTCAATGGCAAAACCAAAAGGGGCAATCGACTACACATCAGTTCTAATGGCTTCATCTTCATCCGGTCAATTCGGAAGATCCCCAAGTTGCTGCAGACACGACATTTCGAGGAGGTGTGCTCGCCTCTTGCGCTATCCACGTTGCCCCGTGCACGGAGGCAAGATTCTAAGCGTGCTCATGCAGCTACGTGCACGCGCGTCAACTACTGGTCGTCGTATCAACTAGCAACGATGGCTCGATCGGGTCACCTCTCATGCACTCGGTGCCCGCTAACTCCCACTCCCTCCCTTGACCTCTCCTTCCCCAAACCCAAAACCCTAGCATGCGTGCATACTGTCGTCATCCCTCCCTCTCACTCTCTCGTGATTCTGTCTCATCCATCCCTCTTCTCTGAGACAGCCACCGCCTTTCTTGTATACCAAATTCCACACAAGAAATTATGAATTACATGATCATGTTATAGGTTAAGCATTAGATCATAAAGATTAGCTCTGAACAACCTCTTCTTTGCATTCATTATTCACTGATTTGTAATAGTTTGCAAATTAGGAGCTATTAAAGATCGTATGTGGCGGGTTCAATATTGCTACCTATTCTAGATTAATTTTTAGTGGTTTGACCTCTAGTTAGAACCATATCTCAAATGGATTTCTTTTTCCTGGAGCTGTTAGAGATCTCTGTATTTGTGATAGCGTTGACATTTCTACTCGCTCTAATTGTCTTCCAACCATTACTGGATCATCATGGCCGTCAATACAGTCAAGCTTTAGTCAACACCTTTGTCGATATTCATAGCCATGCATGCATCCTCTCATTGAAATGTTATTGTTTGACTGATGGATTAGAAAAAGAAACAAAGCTAAGCTCAAGGAAGGTGAGGATGCAGATGACTTGTGGGGTTCAACCCCTGAAGCAATAGAAAAGTTAAGGCTAAAGGGGGAAATGCTCAAGGGAATAAAAAGGATTGGATGATAGGATCAGCATTACCACTAACAGAAAATAGTTGTTTTTTTTAATTTACTAAAAACTTGCATTGTTCCATGTCAATGGGCATCTAAATAAAATGGGTGCATAATTAATTTAATTTACAAATTATACATCAATCAGTACCTCATCATGTGTTCCTGAATTAACATGATTTCCACAACGTATACCACGGAAGTACATGTCAGCACCAGTGAAGTCTTTGCCAAGGCAGATATTTAGTGTTACCTCACTATCATCCACATGGAAACCTGCAATCTCCATCAACTGTTGTTTAGAATATATAAGAAAAAGTTGATCATGTTAATGTGTTACCTCATGACAGCAATTTTAATTTCTACCATGCATAGCTTGTAGCTACTCCCCTATATATGTCCCAGAAAAAAAACGATTTCCAAAAGCCCAATGCAAATTTAGTGCTAACAACAAAAGACCAAAATGTCCCCGTGTGTGGGCACAATTTTCTGATAGCTACTGTAGACACAAATATATAATTAATTATTGATGTACTTTTATCAGGTAGTACTTGCTAGTACTAGTATTTTTTTTTCCATAGTACTTGAATGTGGCAGACAGAAGGAGTTGGTTTTTTAAAAAAAAGGAGTTGTTTTTTTAAAAAAAAAACAGAGAGAGCACATAGCTACTGTGAAAATGGTAAAACATTACTTCCTAGCTATGCGCTTGCAGCAAAAGTGTGTGTAACATATATGTCATGTACACAATGGTTTCAGTGTCCATATGTCATATATATATCTCTATAGGTACATATATAGGGTACTCACTAATTAAAAATTTAAAATATTATTAAGGTTATTTTGCACTTTAAATCTATTGATATAGTTTTCATATCATCAATCTAGCTAGATATATAGTGTAGAGCATAGATATGATGATGAAAGTATGACAACACATATTCTAAATTTAAATGTAAAATGAACTAAGGGAGTTATGTAGCACAATTATATATAATTCTAGTCATTAATTCATAGATGCGGTTACATGTTTATAGCATACCTCTAGCACCATCAGCCTCACCATACTCAACAACGAACGTATGGTGGGAGTCCAATGTACTACCGCCAACTTCAGGGAAAAGAACTGCATGAATTAATCAAGGAGTTAAGTCATTAATCGTCTCATTTTAAAGAAAGGAAAATATTGATACATGAATATCATAATATTAATCTAATTTCCTATCCTACAAGAAAATCAAGTTATGAGACAAGTAACTGACCTGTAGACATGGGTGAGATGAAATCCTTCAAGAGGTTGTCTAACATCCCTTGCAAGCCAAAATCAGAGAGGGCAGCACCTCTCCCATGCCTATCTAAGGACGTTGGTCTCATTATCCTTTGATTCGCTGATCGTGCCCACGTCAAAAAATTGTTCACCTGCGAGAATAAACACCACACGAGCATTATCGATATTGCTAATTGCTTAACCTTATATACGCTTACAAAGCTAATTAATTAGTGTCCACAATTAACAGCAAAATAATACTACATGATATTCCATGCTGCAATCACATACCTCTGACATTAACATCTCGCAGAATGAGGGCTTCAGCATAGGGAATGCATATACTCCCGGTGCTGCCTCTATCATTATGCTTGTGATGCTTTCTTCGGTGTTGCCATTTATGGCTTGAAGAAATGCCGGTAGGATGAAAGTTGATGGATCATTCGTGTAAAGCTCCGGATGCAAAGGCTTGAAAATATCCAATAAGAAAAAAATGTGTAAGTGTGCATATTGTATGGTAAATATAATTAATAGCTATGAATTTTTGTGTTCACTTATATGTAAAATGTGTAAAAAGTGTGGCTTACACTTTTTTTACATATGTGTGTATGGCATATTGCAAGCAATAATACTTGCATGTATACAAGAGTTAAGTGTGTGTAACCATTTTTACATGTACAAAACAGAGTTAATACCTACATATATCTTACCTATCTACGTGTATATATATTTTGATTATAGTGCAATAGTGCATTTTTATATATAATAAATGCTTAAGAAAATAATTAAACGTTACCTGGTATGCGGACAAGATCCTTTCCCTGTACTCCCTCTGATTCTGCGTCTGCAACGAGTTTCCAGATTATTTCATAAGTTACGGCGTGATTAATTCATCTTAATTAATTAACAACACACACTACGTACGTATACTAACACTATCTATCCAACTAATCATATGCATGCAATAGCTAGACACACTCATGGTTAATTAATCTTAACAGTTGTAAACAAGCAAAAATGACTATATACATGAAGCTAAATTAAACTGCATTTATGACTATAGCTGCTATGGAATCAACAATTAATGAAGTTTGATTTGATGAAATTAATTAATGAGACGCCTAAATAGTAAAAGCGCGTATGCTTACCCTGATCCTCTGCGACGGCGAGGGGACGTAGTTGTGGAGGACGCTGCGCATGAAGTAGCGCTTCACCTCGGCGGGGGCGCCGACGAGATCCGGCGGCAGGTGGCGCTCCAGCGCCTGGTACACCGCCGGCGTGATCCCGAGCTCGTCGGGGCCGTCGCCGTAGTTGTCCGGGACGTGGTCCTCGTCGGGGAGGACCTGGAGCCGCACCATCGGCCGCCGGTACCTCGCCTCCCCCTGCGGCGGCTGCGGCTGCGGCGCTGGCGCCGGCGCTGGAGCAGGCGGCGGGTGGTTCGGCGCCTCCTCCGGCTGCAGCAGCAGTTGCAGCCCGGCCGGCTCCGGCTGTCGCGGGGCTTGCGGCGGTGGCGGCGGCTGGGCGGTGACGCGGTGGTTCTGGCCGCGGCGGGTCCTCACGGTGGCGGCGCGGCGGGGAAGAGGCATCTTGCTTGCGCGGGTGGTTGCTAGGGTTTCGTGCGGTGGGGAGGGGATCGAGGAGGGGATGATTCGGGAGAGGGGAATCGAGAGCGCGAGCGAGTGAGGGAGAGCGCGGCGCGGAGTGGTTTTGGAAGCGAGCGGATCGAGGAGTGACGCGGCGTGGGTGGGGTCACGTTGGTCATGAGGCGCCGACGCGCGCGAGGGGGCGCGGCGCGGCGAGCGGTGACACTTGGCATGCGAGGTGAGCGACGCGAGCGCGGACGCGGTGGTAGTAGTGTATGTAGTGCGTTGGGCTGGCTGGCTGCTGGAGAGGGAGGCCATGCATGCACTCGTAGTAACGCATGCGGTGATGGCTGCTGGTTTGGTGGAAAGGGGGGAGAAAAAGGAGGGACCTTGCCCTTGCACCTTAATTTGGGCATATGATTTATGCTTTGAGAGTTTCGTTTTTGGAGTTGATTATTAATGTGGGTGAAAAATGTGTGCAGACCATGTAGCATACTTGTGGGTTTCACACAAATGAGTACCCACAAAGTATAAGTATCAAAATTCGCATTTTTAGTTGTGTGCTCTATATAAGTGTATTTTTAATTATACTAAATGTTTTTTACTAGAAGTGTACGCAGTTTTACAAGGTCTGTATTTAGACTCGTGCAACATGAGCGACCATACTGGACCCTAAAAATTAGGAGGCCCAAAAATTATATGTTTCAATTTAAGAACTTTTGATATATTGAGGATCACTTCATTCCATTTTTCTCTCTCTTTCTATTCCACTTAATCAGCTAGAACGAGCTATTTTTCTCAGTTCCGACAAATGTGTGATGGTAATAATAACTACCTCAAAGAATTGTATTTCATGATGATGATGTGTATGTGTGTTTGAAGCAATAAGGATTTCCCTTTTTTATTTAATAAGAATAAAATGAATTGATGTAACGATTCTCTTTTACTTAGCCACATCGCCACTATATATGTAGGATTGTAGGTAGGTCAGCTTCTTTGACATAGCTCTAAGTGTTATGGCTGTGAACAATTCCGCCTGCCCGTTTGATAGCAGGATATATCTAAAGAAAGGAGCACTATATTGATGGTATCTTTTATGAAGGGGAACTGGTTGCGTAGTAGAGACCCATCCCAACGTTTTGTAAAAGAGATAATCCATTATATGTTACTGAGTTTGTCACAGGTCTACAATTTGCCACTGACTTTGTCACGTTCTACAATATGTCATCGGCTTTGCCTTTGCTTCTACGATATACCATCGCCGTCTGGTTAGCCTTCGTTAGTACTGTACAATTTTGTTCAAATGACCAAAATACCCCTAGAACAAAAACTTTCAAAATTTGGATAAAAATTCTGAAATATCATATTATAAACATAAGATTGTATAAATCTAAAATTTGGCCAAAAACTTAAAATATGATATTTCAGAATTTTTATCTAAATTTTGAAAGTTTTTGTTCTAGGGGTATTTTGGTCATTTAGAAAAAATTATACAGTGCTAACGGAGGCTAACCGGACGACGACGGTAAATCGTAGAAGTTAAATAAAAGTTGATGACAAATTATAGAACGTGATAAAGTCAGTGGCAAATCGTAGATCTGTGACAAACTCAGTGACATATAATGGATTCTCTTTTTGTAAAAAGTATTTAGCCTTGACTTATTATGCAATTAGAATTTTCTAAAGATAAAGTCTTATTTTATATTTTGCACATAACCCTCAAATTGTTAGGGGTGGCCCTGACTTTTTATGTAGACACTTGTTAAAACTTAAAAGTGTATTGCCTCCATAAAAATCATTTATAGAAGTTATAGAGAAAATTAGTATGGGGAGAAAAATATCTCTTATTAATAAAAAAAAGTATTGTTTAGGGAGGTAATTAAGGGGTATTGAATGGATAAGACTCATTAATTTAATACTACTTTAATTGGTTTGTAGACCAGAAGTAGATAAGAGAATCTAGATAAATTTTTTTGATAAATTTTGAATGCTAAAAATCAACTCTTTACAGGTATACTCAAGCCTTGCTCAGATCGATCGTGCCAAGGTGCCATGGCCTTGCTTCAAAATAATTTTAGAGAATTTTATTTTGAGTCATCTTTTATTACCGATGTTTCGCTTTGGATCATTCTTTAATCAATGTTTTCATTTTAGACCGGATATTTTTATCTTTGTGTCACTTTGAACCATCATCAACTATTTTCTCCATCTACATCCAACTTATCATATGTCAAGAAAATGGTCTTACATATAACTGTGGGAGTTCATTAACGAAGAGAAGCCGATGTACTCGAGATTGTTCATATGTTTGAGAAAAGAGTCGGGTGGTCCAAGTGAAACAAAGATAAAAATATCTGGTTCAAAGTGAAAACATTAATTAAAAGATGGTTCAAAGCGAAACATCGGTAATAAAATAAGGCTCAAAGCAATGCACTTACTCCCGCTCTTTCAATTACCTGTATTTCTAACAAATCTCACACTGTATCACTCCCTTTGTTCCTAAATAAACAATTGTAGTTTTAGCTAGCAAAGACAAATTAAGAGGTTAAAAGATACACTACTATATATATCCTTCATTAATATAGAGAGAAAATGAGAAGAAAGGGGAATACTATTGGTTCAATGACTAAAAGATGAGAAAATGGTAGTACCAAAAAAAATCTAGTGGACCACTACACATTTTTTAAGCCTTGTTCGGCTAATCCCTCCCACAAAAGGATTAAGGGAGATTTGAAAGGGGTTTATTTCACACCTATTGAGATAGGAATTAATCCCTCTCAATCCCTTCTAATCCCTCTCTCTTGGAGATTAACCGAACAAGGTCTTTGGGACACATTTTTGGGCTAAATTAAACTACACTTATTTAAGAACGAAGAGAGTACCAGACATCGCAAATTACATTGCTACCCTCATTGATTATCTCCTAATCATCTTTTTCAAAGCAAGCATTTAAATTCCTTGTGATGAGTACTAGTACCAATATAGATGCATTGAAAAACAACTTTAAAAATGCTTTGAAATATGTGAATGATTAGTATTTTGATAAAAAAAATAATTGCTAGAACCATAAGTAAATTAAAATAGAGGGAGCGGGAGGAGGAAAAGACCAGATCTCGTGGAAACTCACGGATCACGCCCATACACAAATGCCACGACATACAACGCCCAGTTTTTCGGCATGGTCAGAACCAACTTTGACATGCTTATCTGAAAGCTGTGGGCACCAAGAAAATACAAATGTTTTGCTTGACTGATAATCCAAAATAGAGTATGAACCTCAGATAGACTAGCGGTCCGAGTATGACCCAACAACTCCATATACCTCCTATGTCGAGTTGTCCACAGTTGCAGGAGACAGCCTTCCACTTTCTGGTACAATTAATATCGATACACGAAAAAATTATAGAGGATGCTCACTACATGGATGTGCAAAAATTTAGACCCGACGAAGTGGCGGCACCCCACTTCAGTGCATGAATGGTTAGAAGCGATGGCAAACACATAGGATGTGCCTAAACATTTCATCCTTCTTGTTTTCTAGGACATTTGGAAGGAATTGAAAGGAATGATGCATGAATGGTTAGAACCGATGGCAAACACATAGGATGTGCCTAAACATTTCATCCTTCTGGTTTTCTAGGAGATTTGGAAGGAAAGGAATGCGAAGATCTTTCCATTACAAGGAATCTTATCTATAGCTTTGGGGGAAAAAAACAAAGAGGAGGTTAAAACGTGGGTGCTCACAGGAGCCAAGCGCCTATCTACTTTACTGCCTTGGACTAGATCTTGTACAGTTTTCTTAACACATGTACAGAATTTTACTCCATATATATTCAATAAAATTGACATCTTGTCAATTGTTAAAGAAATAGGAGGAGTAGTATCACTTATGATATGACTCGCACAATACAAGTACTCTCAATAACATTTACACCCGCGCGGTACCCAACATGCACAAAAGACGCCCAAGAAAATATGCACATATATACATCCTCGATAGGGCTTAAGCTACACTGTCCAACTATTTAAAGTGTTCATTAATTTTTAGCCCCCTGTAATTCGCCATGAGGTTGTCTAGCATTCTTTCTAACTAAACACTGACAAGTATTTTGCTAATACTTCCCGTGCAACGTGCAAAGCGGTATCCCTCGACCGGTCTAGTGGGCCGGTTGGAGCCTTGTACACTAAATGCGAACCACCATAGCCCACAAGGCTGTCTCTCTCTCTTTGCACCGATGGGCCCTTGTATCACAGTTGCAAGCTGAATCTCCACGGTGAATTTTCGGGTTTTCCAGAGGAATCAACTCTATCGCTTCTTTGATGATCTCATGTTGATGTTTACTCTTGATTTTAGGTTTAGGTCTACCCCGTCCTAATGTCATCCAGATGAGCGCAAGCAGAAGCAACCAGCCATCGGTTAAAACACCAAGACCCAAAAGCATTGCACACTAGCAGACCAATTAAACCCAGGCCAGCAATTCCCAGCACAGGAATACATATGCGAAAGGAAGTCCAGAATCGTGCAAATCCCATGGAACAAGAATCAGTTGATACACTGGACTTAAAAATTTGAGTTCCACTGTAAGTCCCGCTATAACATCCAACCCGTAGGACACCAAATCTGAAACGTGCCCTTATATCTCGAATCGAAAGGAAAACCCCTTGGCAGAAAAAGGAGAAAAAGGGAAAGCCGATTTTAACAACACATTGGTACAGTAGGATATAAACCTAAACGTACGTTCAAGCAGACGGCCCTCAACGTAATATGGTGAATCACAAATCCATCCCTAGGGAACCTCTACTGAACTTCGGTGTCGGAATCTGATAACGAAAACAGACCGAGCAGCAGCAACTAGCAGGAAACTGAAAAACGTTTCCGCAGCTGCAGTCTAGGCAGCTTCAGTTCCCTCCGGTTTGTCCGTCTCCATTTGCTCACAGGTAGATTCGCTGGCGGCGCTCTCGCTGGCCTCGCCAGCCGCTTCAGCGCCCTGAGGTTGCTGCTCTGGTGTTTGGGCTCCGCCAGCCGGGGTCTCGGTCGGTGGCGTTTGTGGGGGCGTCTGTGGCTTAGGAGCTGGTTTCGGCTTCATCATTATCGGCTTGCAGAACCTGTAAAAAGAACAGATCGTTGATTGGCGTTAGAAATATGCTTAAACATGGGATACAGGAACAGCGAGTGGTGTCAAGAGAGATTTATCCACAGACCTGTCAACCGTTTCGGCCTTTTTCTTTATATCAGAAGAAAGTAGAACAGGGTTAGCATGCTTCGGCAGAGCATCTTGCTGCTGTTTTTTCTCTCTCAGCCAGACTTCTGCTTCGGAACACTCGTTAATCACCTGCATGGACAAGCAAATGAATTTAATAACGTATGTTGGTGGGATCAACCAAGACAGTGAAAAGTCTATCTAAAATTATTCTGAAAAATCAAGCTTTACAATTCATTCAAAATTGCTATAATCCAATGTAGGGCCAAGCAGGGTGTATGTTAATTACTTTTAATCCTAATAAAAGGATTTTATTTCTGTTATCCATTCACTAGCAGAACGTAGTTCATGAACATAGAAATCCATGTATAGAGAAAACAAACTGTGCTAATTTTGTAGTTGATGCATTGAATACCTTCTGTTTCTCCTCCATCTCAATGTGATCAAACTTCAGATCTTTGGACAAGGCAGCCTCTCTGAAACTGTTGATACAGTAGACAAGTTGGTCGATGGCAGGGCCTCTGTCCATCCATTCCTTGTACCGTGCCTCAATGGGATCCCCCACCTGCGACCAAAAATCATAGATTTTTTAATATACAAGCTAACAAGACGTAAGGAGCAAAATAAATGAAAGAAGATGGATAAAGAGACAAACCCTTTTAAGTTCTTCAAGCTTAGCAACATACACTCCCTTGGTCTCATCCTCACCATCTTCGTACAACCAATCCTCAACCTCCTGAAGCTTAGCAATGAATGCTTCCTTGTCTTCAGCGGTCACAAAATCATTGTACTTGTCGTACAGCTGAAAAACAACATATTATCAGTTTCTGCCTCTAACTAGATGAAGTCAGGAAAGAGTGGAATTGATCAAACCTTGTTTCGCATGTCATAAACATAAGATTCCACGGCATTCTTCTTATCTTTTGTCTCTTCCATCACCCTGTCCTGAAGAGCCATTTCAAACTCTTTTTCCACAGCCTTCTGCAACTCTGTAGTCCCCAAGGCACCATAAACCAACTCAGCAACTGGAACATTAGTTTTCTTTACTTTCTTCTTTGATGGTTCAACCTGCAGTTTTTTCATCAAAATATGGCAACTGTTAGTTCATCTGATACAGTTTACTTTTTCCTTCAGCGCATCTCATCAATTCATTTGTCCCTTTAGGGCAAACTGAAACAGACTCAGGAATTTGAGGAAAAGATAGAACCAAATTTTGCACCACAGTAGGAAGGATCCAGTGAAGAATGATCATATTTGTATCGAGTATAGTTTCAGCAATAGAATGATAGATAACTACAACAAAAACAGCAATTTCAACAAATTTGTTGCGCACTGGCACATTGTGGTTGGCATGGAAAAAGTCGTGAATAAATCAATGCAAGCTTAGTGTCAAATCCAAGGCATCAGATCAGCTTGCACATGTAAGTTTCAAAAGGTTATCTCTAAATGCAACAACTAGGAACCCAGCCAGGCAATAAACTACAATGGCAAGATATGTTAGCTCTGAATAAAAGACATGTCCAGAATACTGTTTCTTTGACTTCCACCTTGTACTGTTGATACTTCAAAAAGCAAAAGGTTTCAAATTAAAAGGCTTCAGGCACCCACTAGCAGATCATGCCAATTCAAGATTTTGTCAGTAATGAAAATTTACCTTGGCATCAGTTTCCATAGGGACTGATTTTTCCTCAGAATTTGGTGCGCCATTTTCAGCACCATCGGCAGCAGCATCTGCAGGGGCTTTGGCTTCCTGCATGTTTACATCAGTTCCAGAAGCAGCCTCATTAGGTGCATCATCTGTCTCCATCTTGGCAGAATCTTTCAGAGGCTCAGTTGTAGCTGCTACTGGAACTTCCACTTCCTCCTCCTCCAACATCTGCATCAGACCAATAGTAATACTCTCAGATTTATTTTAGCAAAAATCATTTAGGCAAAAAGAACTACAAAAAAAAACAGCCTGCATCATCACTCACTGTTGCTGATTCAACTGAGACCACCCCATGGATGTTAAGGCGGACTTTCACTTTCAGTTTCGCTTTGTCGCCTTTGCTGGGATGGAAAGGACCAATCTATACATAAACATAAACACACAAAAAAGAAGAACATGATCAATACAGAATAGTTGGACTCAGCACATTCGAGAACATAAAAAAGGAAATATTAAGTCAGTTACCGTGTAAGTGCTGATCTTTGGTGATATTTGCAAATCACCAGTATCAACATATGTGACATCTACTGCAAATGTATTGGACCTATAGAAGGTCAATGCTTTAACGCTGGGCATTGGATTACCCTTGGGGAATACAACAGTCTGTTGGTTGTCACCATTCTGAGAGTCTGGTTTCCATGACATTGCAATTGAGAAAGGGAAACCATCATTAACCTGCACAGGGATAAGCGTTATAGATGGGAAAATACATAGTTGCAGTGTTGTGCAAGCAAGAACTTCGATCATTTATTGTAAACTCAGCAAACAAAAAAATCCTAATGTTATCCTAAAATGATTGACTAGTAGTATACTAGGATTTGTTTATATTTAAGACATCAAGGAAGTGATAGATCTTTGAACCAAATACTCCTCATTCCAATCAGGCCTTCAATGCATATGTTATCCTTAAACAGTGAGAATATGCTGAAAGCTGTATCCTATAGATTCTGGTAATGTATTAGGCAAGAATTAAATTGGCGGGTAAACCCAGATTCAAGGAGCCAACAAGACAAACTCAGCATAAGCGACTTCGCACGATCTTAATGGAGTCATGTTAGAAACAATCTTATGGGAGTATGACATTAAATTACAATAGAAATTATGACCAACATTCTGCATAAGCCTATTGGTCACAAGACTCATGACTAGAGGTTGCATGATATTGGAGTCATGTTAGAATATCACACTAAATTGTCATGAAAATTATGACGAACATTCTGCATAAGCCTATTGGTTATAACTAGAGGTTGCATGATATTAATAGAGTTATGTTAGGAAACAATCTTATTGGAGTATCAGATTAAATTATCATGAAAATTACGACACACTGAATAAGCCTACTGGTGACGGTTGCATGATCTTAATGGAGTCATGCAAGGAAACAATCTTATTGGAGTATCAAATTAAACTTTAATGACAGTGCACATGAGGATGAGTGCCTTAAACAATCCTTACGTTTCTCCTATAGGGAGTTCAATATTTCATAGATT
Source organism: Oryza officinalis (assembly GCA_008326285.1). Classification (NCBI taxonomy): domain Eukaryota; kingdom Viridiplantae; phylum Streptophyta; class Magnoliopsida; order Poales; family Poaceae; genus Oryza; species Oryza officinalis. The sequence continues at coordinate 7,065,095 of BDMV01000001.1, read as the reverse complement.
TGACGGAGTAAATTCAAGATGTGAAGCAGCAAGATCTATTAATGTATTACGCAGATAGCCAAAGCAAGAAGGCAGGAGGGTGAAAGCGGCCACATACCTGAAACTCTCGCACTTTAAAAGTGGGACTAAGGATAGCACACTCCAGAGCACATCCCCTGGCAACACATTCACTCGCATTCATTGTCCTCCTTGGTTCTTTCCCAAAGAAATCTGTGAGTATCTTAATTATTGCCGGGACACGAGAACCCGACCCAACAACTTCAACAAAATGGACATTCTCTGTTGTTAGACCAGCTTCTGCTAAAGCCTTCTCCAATGGCCCCTTAACACGTTCCAGTATTGGCGCACTAATTTGCTCAAACTCATCCCTCTTGATAAAACCTCTCACATCCTTCTCATCCATCAAGCACTCAATGTTCATTGGTGACTCAGGGTTAGCACTCAGCACCTTCTTGAGCTTCTCACAAGCCACGCGGAGCCTAATGCAGGCACGAGCATTCTGATAAACATCTATCTTGTACTCATCCTTAAATTTAGCTGCAAAGTGCTTAAACAGGACTTCATCGAAGTCCCTCCCACCAAGGGACCGGTCATATGCATGCGACAAGACCTTGAGCTGTCCCTTCTTGTAACCAGCAATGCAAACTTGCATGCTGGCATGTCCAACATCCACAAAAGCAACATTTAATTGATCATTCTCTGGAAGATCAGTCTTGTAAATACCATATGCCAAAGCTGTTGAGGTGGTCTCATGAAACAACCGCAATGGGCGGAGGCCGGCAATGGTGGCAGCATCAAGCACAGCTCTGCGCTGAAGGTCTGTGAAGTACACAGGGATGCCTATGCAGCAGTCAACAACAGCAGTATTATTCAGGTTGCTCTCTGCAATACCCTTCAAATTTGAAAGCACCATAGCCATGAGCTGCGTAGGAGTGAAAACCCGCTCTTCACCAAGGTAACGGGCGTGAACAAGAGGAAACCCATCAGGCCCTTCTGAGACACGGAAGGGGAAGGCTGCTATATCACGCTGGAGCTCAGGATCAGAGTACTTCCGCCCGAGGAGACGCTTGATCTGAGAAATAGAATTCTTCGGGTTCATCGTGGAGGAAGCAGCGCCGGCTGTCCCGATGAACCGCTGCTTGTCACCGAAGCAGACAATCGCGGGAGTCTCCCGCTTTGACTCCTCGTTGAGGACCACATCAATGCCGCGCTGCCGCGCGACGGCCACAATGCAGCTCTCATTCCCTAGATCAAAGCCCACCACGCTCATCTTCTCTTCACTGCTTCAATCCCCTTATTCAGATCTAATAAACAGCTCCTGCGCACATAAATACAATCAATCAGGATCAGGATCTACGAGTTACTCACAGCAGGATCCAAACCTATAACCACCTAAACATGAACACTAAAATCACATAAATCTCGATCTGCAGAGCTGCAAAAAAAAAAGTTCCAACAATTCAAGGATAGAGATTACTCTAAGGACCACGACCGATCTAAAACCCTAGCGAGTCCAAATCCCGCACAGCTACCGGAAAAAATAACGAAAAACATCATCGCTCCGCGGCTGAAACCCGAGCAACACAAACTAGCCCCTGCATGAAACCCAACAAAAGAAAAAAAATCGAAAACACAACGAATAAATCGCCGAAACAAGCACGCACCCCGCGATCAGATCCACGCGCGGGCGGGCGGCCGGATCCAACTCGCGGCGGGACGACCTGGGCAGGAGGGGGGACCGTACCTACGGGGGAGGGGAGGTCGCTCGGTCGCGCCGCGCCGAAGGGTCTGGAAGCTTCTAGAACCGTCGCCCTCTCTCGGTCTCACCTGAATCGTCTTCGCCGAAGGATGCGAGGGGCGCGTGGGCGGCCGCTGATATATGAGAGGCGGCTGGGGTGGGGTGGTGCTCGGACTCGGGTGAGTTCTAGAACCATCCAATTCCTGCCGTGGGAGTCCAGGACACATATCCGCCGTCGGATCGATCAAACGGACGGTCCAGATCAGGTATCCGGTGGGGTTGGGGAGAGAGGACGCCAGGAGAGTTCTCTTCTGACGGGTGGGCCCCGCAGTCGGAGGAGAAAAGTGCGCGGGCCGTGGGCGACGAGAGCTCTCTGGGGAAAACGGAGACGGAGACGGAGCGGAGACGGTTTCACGGCGCGAGTGGGTTCCAGAAGGATCAGTTGGGCGTTGGGGTCAAGGTGTATACTACTGTATACAGAAGTCAGACGTGCACACGTACGTACACGTTGGTGTCAAGTGGTTCGCCACGTTTGACGTCTGTGGGGAAGATGGTTTTGGCACGTTTAATACCGTGTACCAACATACGCCGACAATGGTTTTGATCATTTGAATATGATTTTTCTTTCTTCCTCGGGCATCGATGGTGTATTTTTAGAAAAGAGATTATTTCTACAAGTTACAGTGGCTGTGTTCGGCAGCACGTTACAGCGGCTGCAACACAGCCAGCCATGCAGCTGCGCTACACAAAATATTGTGCGAGGTGGCTGCGCCGCAGACGAACAACAGTATATATAAATAAATGAATATATGGTACGTTTACCGGACTCTAAATATGATTGTGTATTTTTAAAACACGGTATAACTGCATGTGTTTATATACATGCGCACGTTTATTCATAAAAAGTATATACTCCTATGGATATATTCGCGTATCTAATGAGATAGTTGGGTTTTCATAGTAGCTATAGAGGTAAGACTTATTTTTTACGAGATAGAGAGATAATACTTGCTTCAAAAGAACAATTAAATATTTATGATTGTTGGGGTGTTTAGTAAAGCCAGATGTAGCTACCCAGCCAAAAATGCTAATCCACGATCAGTCGTGCGCGTGACTAATCGCACGATCACATTTCATACGTATACGTACAAATTATATATGTATAAATTTTGTACATATATGTATAACATTTTTATATATCTCAAATGTACGCATAAATTTTATATGTATGTACAATGTATAATTTTGTATAGATACATATATAACCATATGCGTATATATTTAGTTACATAGTTTATGCATATATATATAAAATATTATACTATATACTATACGTATAAATATAAAGTATATAATATGTATAAATACGAAAGTCTATATGTGTTTGTATAAATTTTGTATACATATAGGAGTGTAGGGAAAGAAGACTAAGACTGAGTTTGACAGCCTGAAGTTTATTCTCTCCGCACGAAAAACGGAGTGACTCATTACCACATGATTAATTAATTATTTGTTATTTTTTAAAAAAAATAGATTAATATAATTTTTTAAAGCAATTTTCGTATAAAATTTTTTTTGTAAAAAATACATCATTTAACAGTATAAAATACGTGCGCGTGAAAAACGAGAAAAAAAAGATGGAAAAAGAGGATGCCGAACAAAGCATAAGGGAGCGACAGGCACACGGTCAGCCACGCATTAGCCTCCTCTTACCCAACAGTATTACTACAAACTAAAGAGGATTTGCTGTGGCAGCTGCCACTGCTACGGACAATACGGCACAATCAAACATCCCTTACGTCAATAAAAGCATTTTTTCATGATAAGCAACAAAAACCATGTGTGGTTATAGCATCGTATAACATGAAATGTTGAAAATAAAATAAAATGCAAGTGGTAAGTTAGAATTGAGACATGACATAAGCTATCTCTCCTGTGCAAATCTATTGTTAACATGCCTTTCGCTTTCCTCATGGTACTCATCCCTCTCCTATCCCATTTGTAACCCATTCATCAAATGGCTATCAGCTTTTCTCTAACATGCCATTCATGTTTATGTCCTACCCCATTAAAAGAGTTAAATCCAAAAGCCACATTATAGACCAACAAACTATAAAGTTCCAAACCGTTCTGTTGTACATCCTCTTGATGGATAAGTAGTGACATCAATAATAATCGCTTCATAAACATTGTCTCAGTGGATGTATAGTTACACTAAAATTGTATATCAATACATGGCTTACTAAGTACTAGCAGTTCTTTGATCAGAGATTTTACTTGGTACGATTATAATCTTCATGCAAGCTTATTTCTCAATAGAGTTGTCCTGTGATTGTTTTATAGGGATACCGTTGGCTAAGTTTTCATAAGTTTTATTGGTACAGGGAGTGATGGTTAATATTTTGAGATAATTCATTCTATGCCATTGAGTTTACTATAGTTTAACGATTTGTCATCGACTTTGTATCCCTCTATGAACGCTACTGACTTTGTTAATTTTTCTATAATATACCATTGGGATGAATACTTTTAAAAAAATACCCTTCAGAGGTTACAATTAATTGACCTACTAGAAGTTTTGAGAAAATATGAATTTTTTTACATAGTGTTAACAGCAGATTTTCGTAATCGATGGCCGCTGACATAGGTGGCCGCTGACATAAGTGGTTCATTTTTCTTGGTATCGGCCAGGGACAGAGTGATGCATTGGCCGATTCCTATTTCGTCCCAGTGAACCTGCTTGGTTGCAGCAATCCTCTTATGCCAGGTTCTGTAGCCATTGAGCTTTGACGGCCAGGATCTGAAGGTGTGCTTCCAAGAAGAAACATTGGGCTTGGCTTATTTAAAAGGAACTCTGTTTGTTTCTGCGTTTATCAGCCAGGTTGGGTCGCAGTTGCCCATGGGGCCTAGAAGGAACCGGTGAGATTTGTCGTTGGTAGGGATTAAGATTTGATTTTTGAAGACCTACGGCATATGAACAGTGATATAAGGTAATGACCCGGGGGGCAAAAGCAGAAACCCTAGTTTGAAGAAATCGGCGAGAAAATGAAAATGTGGATTCAGAAAGGATTGACTCACCACGGGGATCTCGGAAGCGTAGAACGGCGCGGAAGCCATTGTTGCTGTTGAGGAGGTCGCTGTTGAAGGGGTCGGTACCAGAGAGACGCCGAGGAGTCCCCGAAATAGCGAGGCGCAACAGGCTGGACGAGGAATTGCGCAAGGAAATCGGCGGTGAGAAGTTATGAGCCTGAATCTGCACAGTTTTCAGACAAACCCTAGCAAAGAAGTCGATGGGTTCTTCTAAGCTAATTCCGCCACATTATATAATGAAGCGGAATTGGGGGGCATGTGCATTTATTGCATCTGAGATGTATGCGCATGTCGTGGACAATCTGGCATATGAACCGAAGTCAATAATCTGACATATCGAACAGACATTCAAGTATACAATTAGCTATGCCAAGGCGTGGAGGGCCAAACAGAAAATAATAGAGATGAGATTTGGAACTTATGAAGCTTCATATGACAATTTGCCACGTCTGCTATCTGTTATCCAACAAAGAAACCCTGGGACCTCTTGTGCACTCAAGACATTCCCCTCAATTGAACATCCTGGCAAGACTGTGCTGCAAAGAGCGTTCTTAGCTCTACATGCATGAAAGATGGCATTCGTGCACTGTCGTCCAGTTCTTTGTATTGATGGGACATTTTTGACCGGGAAGTATCGGGGCCAGATACTAACAGCAATTGGGGTAGATGGGAACAATCAGGTATTACCGTTGGCATTTGCTTTTGTCGAGAGCGAGAACACCGACAGCTGGTACTGGTTCCTCCATTTGGTTAAGACAGAAGTTGTTGGTATGAGGCCCAATGTGTGTCTAATACATGACAGGCACGCCGGTATGCTTCGAGCGATAGAAGAGTTAAAGTTTGGGAGTATGGAAAGAGGATACCCTGGCCAGTGGGAAGATGTACAAAGCAGGTGGTGCATGCGTCATATGAGAGCTAATTTCTTCAAGCAATTTAAGAACAAGGAGTTGATGAACATGTTCAAGAGGCTATGCAATCAGAACCAGGAGAAAAAATTCAATGAGCTTTGGAAGAGATTAGATGAGTTGACAGGCAAATGTAGTGACCAGCGTGCAACAAGACCAGTGGCCGCTGTACCTGACCCTCCTCAAGCACTCGGAGCTCTCCCAACAGACAGTGTAACATTGGTTAGAAGAACTGGGGAGCAAATTCGAAAATTTTCTCAGTGGATTGAGAATGAGCCAAAAGAGAAATGGGCAAAGACTTATGACACAGGTGGTGCTAGATATGGTATAATGACAACAAATTTGGCGGAAGTTTACAACTGGGTGATGCGCGGTGTCCGTGGACTCCCACTAGTTGGTATAGTGGAGTTCATTTTACATGGGACATGCAAGTATTTCAGGGAGCGGTTCCAAGCAGTTTTTCCCTCTATGCCGAACAACAACATTTTATTTGGAACTTTCATGGAGAAAAAACTAGCGGAGTGGCGTGCAAAGGCCATGAAACATCGAGCTCTAGTGCAAGGTACCCAACAACACAGGTTTGAGGTACTCTGTCAAGATAAGGCAGGCAGGGGTATCTACCGCAAGAGAGTAAAGCAAGAGTGCGTTCTCAAAGACGACGGCACATGTCATTGCTCCTGTAGAAAGCCGACGCTGCTCCACAGGCCATGCACCCATGTCATTTCCGCGGCATCTGAATGTGGCATCCAAGATGCAGTATATGTGTCACAATACTTCTCCAAGCAAGCAATATATCACACATGGAGTGGCGAGATTTTTGGCTTCGGTGTAGCTGGGGAGTTCACAAAGATTAACGATCCGATAATCTATATTCCTGACCCAACGAAACTCCGAGACAAGGCGGGACGGAGGAAGACTCGGCGCATCCGCAACGATATGGACGAGTCGGAGGCAGGCAGGGTGAAGCGGTGCAGCAAATGCGATGAACGTGGCCACACCTACAAGTATTGTCCTGAAGACAAGGAAAAACCAAGTACGGCAGAGGCAGGTCTATCAGGATCAGCAGCAGATGGAGCTCGCCCTACGGGTGAAGGCACTACTTCAAGGCGACCCCGTCCTAGACGTTCTCGTGGAACGTCCGGTTACGTGGTGTAGTTCGTGTGTTGTATGTTGGCAAAAGGCTTTGCTTGTAATTTCGTTCGAACTTATCGATATGTTCGCATTGTGTTGTGTTGCGAACCACTTGTTAGACTTCCGCATGTAATGTCTTTATGTTTTACGGCTTGTAATTTTGTTTTATGTTATTTCATTCTCGTTACGTGCCTTTGTGTAACGAAAGTTATGTTCTCAATAATCTGCACTCTTGCATGTCTCTATAAGTATTCTTCCGTTTCAGATAACTTGTTTTTACAATTATATTATTACTTTCTTATTTACCCTAACATGTAACACGTTATTTGCAGAGATGGCACATCCTGAGTTGTTGGATCCGGCGATAGATCAGCGCCACCGGTCGTACCTTACTGCGGTGGAGGGGGCTCAGCTTGGGACGTTCCGTCCACGGTCGTCACGCGAGCGACTTTTGGTTCACGACTCCTTCGTCGAGAGGTATGGTTTTACTGTGTTCACGACACCGGTCTTACCTTACTACGGTGGAGGGGGCTTAGCAATGTGTTCATTTTAACGTCTGGTATTATTTCGCTTTCACAGGTTGCGTGAGGCCGGTCTCTTACCGTTGGCTCGGCTAGTTGAGGCTGCCACCGGCGACGCTGACGTGACGAGACGTTGGGATCCGGACAGGTCCCTCCTAGCAGCGTTGGTCGACCGGTGGAGGCCGGAGACGCACACTTTTCACCTGCCGTGCGGTGAGGTAGCCCCTACCCTGCAGGATGTCTCGTACTTGTTGGGGCTACCGCTCGCGGGAGACGCTGTCGGGCCAGTTGACATGGGTGTGGACTGGAAGGACGAGCTGACGGCACGTTTTGCACCCGTGCAGCGCCTACCAGGTCTACCGCTCGAGCCGTTGCAGCAGCACCGCAACACCGGGCCTACGAAGAGGTGGCTGCTTCAGTTCACTGTAAGTTCTTTCTACCTAAACTGACGTGTACTATGTACGTAACTTGTAAAGTGCCTAACATTTCATCCAACGCTTGCAGGTTGACCAGCTACCGGAGGAGGCCGACGAGTACTCCTTCAGCCGTTGTTTGGAGGCGTACTTGTTGTGGCTTTTTGGGTGGGTGATGTTCTGTGGTAGTCACGGACACTCGGTCGACCGGGGTCTCGTGCACTACGCCAGGAGCATCGCCGACGCCGCGGTCGGTGAGGTGCCTCAGTGGAGTTGGGGCTCCGCGTTGCTGGCGGCTCAGTACCGTGGCCTCTGCGAGGCTTGTACCAGGACGGACCCTGGCGCGATCTTCGGTGGGTGCCCTCTCTTCATTTCTCTTTGGGCGGCTGAGAGGTTTGCGATCGGCCGCCCCCTTGTGGAGCACCACCCTTACGACGCGTCGCTGTACGAGAACAGACCGGCGGTCGACTACCCAACAATGGGTACTCTGTGGTGCCGGCGTCAGGTACGTCGCTAGTACTTGGTAATATTGTCCTACTATTGTTAACTTCATCCTACGTCACACTGACCTTATTGTATTGCAGCGCCGATGGGCTCACGTGCAGGTTAGGCGGTCGTACGCAGAGTTTGTGATGGAGTTCGACCGCCTTCTGCCGACGGACGTAGTGTGGGAGCCCTACAGTGCCATGCTTACCCACAGTCGGGCGCCGCTAGGCCTGTCCACACTCTGCACGAGGGACCAGGCGTACTGGATGACTACGGTTCCGATGGTGTTCGACATCTGTGTCGAGCCGCACGCACCTTACCGCGTGATGCGGCAGTTCGGCTTCCGTCAGTCCTTTCCAGTACCGTTTCCGGCGGGCGTCACGGCTGCCGTTCACCGGTAAGCCGTTTTACTACGATTTAATATGTTGCATTAACATCGGGCTGTCCATAATAATTTGCTTTGTTTGTCGTTCGCCCTAATACAATACATTAATTTGCAGGTACTCACGCAAGGGTCAGCACTCAGCTGGTCACTGGCCTGCCAAGTTGGGGCCTTTTCTCGACGACTGGTTGCTTGCTACCGAGGAGGTCGTGGACCACGCGGGAGAGCCACACACGGAGGAGGGGTATCAGGCGTACCTACGTTGGTACCAGCCACGCACCCGTACTAGAGTCACCTTCGCTCCGACGGAGCAACAGGCCCACGCCGCGAGCGCCAGAGACCTCTACGCCAGGCACCGCGACCAGGACTTCGCTCGTGCGGTGAGTACCTTGCATCGCACCATCGTCTCATCATCCTTTCTATTGGACAAAGGCTACGAATATTTACGTTCTAATTAACCGTGCAAGCCGTTGAGTGCAACAGGGTCGTCGTTGATGCTACAACGGCGATCCAACGGTTAGGCGCGGGGATTGAGGTGGGGGCAGACGAGCACCTGTCGACGTACACGCGGATACGGGACTCGATGCGCTCGGTTCTCCGTGCGCTGACCTGTCGTGCTGCCGACGTTGCTCAGGCAGACGCAGCACCACAGGTGCGTCCCCGACCGACTGCTCCTCGTCCAGCTGCGCACGTTCCTAGGCCGACACCCCCTCCCTTCGGAGGTACGTATATTCAAGGTCTATTTGTACATCAGCAATCAATTGATACTCAATTTATGTGTAAGCTTACAAGTGTCGCGTCGTCGATGTGTAGGCTTCGCTCAGCTTGGGACGACGCCGGGCGCCCACTCCTGGCAGGCTGCGGGGTCATCGTCACAGGCAGGTGCGTCGGCCTCGCTGTCTACACAGTTTTGGCAGGACGCCGGGACTTCGTCACAGCCGGGCGGCACGTCTGTTGCGTCGGCCTCGCTGTCTGCGCAGTTCTGGTAGTACGCCGGGACTTCGTCTCAGCCGCCCGGCACGTCTTGGCAGGGTCCTACCGGGACTTCGTCCGAGCACGGGTGGGCTTCCGCCACGCACTTCGACCTTAGTGACTTCGACTTCCCGGACATTATCGGTCCCTCACAGCTTGGAGGCGCACCGCCGGTGCACACGCAGGAGCAGTCGCCCTCCACCCCACTCCCAGACCCTCGCGCTACCCGTGCTGTCCCACCGGATCGCTTCACGTACTCCCAGGACCACGTGTGAGCACAGGCCCGGAGGACCAAGCGGGGTCGCGGCGCGAGTCAGGGCCAGTAGAGCAGACATCTCTTTATTTTTCTTTACATTCTTGTACTATATGGTTGTAGACTGAATATGTTGTTGTTTATATTCGGGACTCGCATTCCTACACTTCGCTGTTACGTTTTCCAAAAACAGGAGTCCCTTTCGCCACATGGACGAGTACTTTCGGTCGAGCCGATGCAGCTTTCTTTATTCGCGTGCGATACGACTGCGGAATGGCTTCTCATGCCCTTACATGTCACATCAGCATATGTCCAATCTTACTTTCGGCGAGAATTCCGCCCTCTATGAGGGCGGAAGGCCTTACTCCGCCCATATATAGAGTGGCAGGGTGCTCATTTCAACCGGTCCAACTGAAGGAAAAAAAAGAGAGGTGAGTAAGAAGGAGAAGAGCTGCGAAGCATTGTTGCTGTGCTTATTCGAGCGCAGGTTAGTACAATATTCCGACGTATGGTTATATTTTGTGTCGCATACTAGTGTAATTACCATGTATTTGAAATTTGTGAGTAGATTTGTAGCACTTAGATACGGACCCTAATTTATTTGCGAGTAGATCTGTAGCACTGTTAGTAGTTATGTTGAAATTTGTGAGTAGATCTGTAGCACTTAGAAGTGTGAATAATTTTAGACTAGATTTGTTGTGCACACGTTTGGTTTGTAGTAGTACTATATTTGACCGTACAATAAGAAGTGTTAAGGGTGTTTACAATATTTTATAGTTGTATTTTTAAACTGTAGGATGCCAAGGCGTGGAAAAGCTACCAACTCAAGGTAACATAAATCGTTTTTGTGATATTATGTGTTATTTGTTGTGCATGAAATGAGGAATCCTAGATTAACGGGTTAGGGTGTTTCATTTATTGTTGACTTGTAGTCGCCCGAAGACTGGAAATGCCTTCAACCCATTGCCTTTGCCTAGCGGTGTTCCAGTGCCCATGTGCTGGTGCGGTGATCCTTGCAAGGTAGCCAAGTCCGATGAAGAGGAGACGTACATGCAGAGATACTGGATGTGTGCCAATTTTGAGTTTGAGCCAACACCTGAGATACGCCGCATTAACTTAATGGTGAGGAACTGATGTTTTGTAATGATTATTTGGTGTATTAAGTAGTCTTCAACAACTTATTTGATTAGTAAACATTGCATTTGTTGTAGACCCCTCCACCGCTATGTGATTTTGAGCAGTGGATCGACACCGAGATCAAGCCGCAAAACAAGGAGCGTTTGGAGTACATGCGGCAATGGGATGCAGAGCGTAAGGAGAAGATAGAGCAGAGACGCAAGGAGGAGGCCGCAGAAAAAGAGCACAAGGCTGAGGCGGAAAGGAGGCGTGTTGCTGCGTACAGGGAGGAGCGGGAGCGGAAGCTTGAGCGTGCGCGGCGAGCGAAGGCAGCAATGGAGGAGAACCCCGATGCACAGAGGAAGGGAAAGTGGCCTCGTTGCACTCAGTAGTATGCACGAGTTGGTAGTTGTATGGTGTTAGGGTTTAGGCCGGCCTTGTTTCGCTAAGTGGGTAGAAACGTGTTCCATCGGTTCGTAGGATCTCCATATCTATCCACTCAACGAATTTGCAGACCCAACGATATGCCTATGTAACATGTTATCATTATGTACGATCAAGTTAGCGTTCTACGTATTCAGAATTGGTACTAGAAATTGGAGCACATAAGTCATACCCGATCCATGTTGCCACATTGGAAGAATCGCCTCCCCCGAGTATCTGAGTTGAGAGACGACTAAAATATACAGTCATCACCACAATGACACAATAGACGGTCACACCATGGTGGAATGAAACCGCCCAAAGGATGATGTATTGACATATGAGGAGTGATGAATTTTCGGAGTTGTCCCAAAAGTATTTTCGGAATTTTTAAACATACTAGTTGGATGCCCATGCGTTGCAATGGGAAAAAAATTAGGGCAACTTTAAGGCCCCGTTTGGATGGGATTAGTACAACCAAGTTGTGCGTTCTGGAAATTTTCGGAGTTGTCCGAAAATCATTTTCGAAACTTCCGAAAAATTACAGAACCAAGTTGTGCGTTCTGGAAATTTTCGGAGTTGTCCGAAAATCATTTTCGGATCTTCCGAAAAATTACAGAACCAAGTTGTGCGTTCTGGAAATTTTCGGAGTTGTCCGAAAATCATTTTCGGAACTTCCGAAAAATTAAAGAACCAAGTTGTGCGTTCTGGAAATTTTCGGAGTTGTCCGAAAATCATTTTCGGAACTTCCGAAAAATTACAGAACAAAGTTGTGTGTTCGAGAGGGGACGGGCCGGCTCGACGGCGGTGGCGGCAGCGAGGGGTGGCGGCGGCGGAGGGGAGGCAGAGTGGGGCGGCCGTGGGGCGGGCCGGCTCGACGGCGGGGGAGGACTGGCGCGGGAGGGCAGGCGCGGCAGCTGCGGCGCGGGATGGCCTGCGCGGCAGCGGCGGCGGGGGATGGCCGGCGCGCGGGCGCGACGGCGCGGGAGGAGCGGCGGCGCTACGATGAGGAGAGAGAGACGGTCAGACGGCTCGCGCGGGCGGCTTCGGTGAGGCGCTGAGGCGAGAGAAGAGAAGAGAGAGCGAGAGAGAGGGAGGCGTTTTTATTTGGAGCGGCTTCAGTGAGAACGGACACCACGGTTCCTTTCTTTTTAATATGGTATAGATACACTACAAATTTAGGTTTCTGCAAATTTTCGGAGCTATCCGAAAGATTTTCGGAATTCGGGAAGCAAAATAAGATTCTGTATATTTTTGGAGTTGTCCGAAAATATTTTTCGAAACTTTCGAAAATGATAGTGTGGTCATTAAGTTTATGAAAATTTTCGGAGTAGTTCTCTTTTGGAATTTTTGAAAAACGCGTGTAAACTCGGGGAGGCGTAGGGGCAGGGGGCAGGGATGTTGCCGCCCTTGCAGAGGGCGGCAAGGGACCTCGGAGCAATTTTGCCACACCGCGGCCCGTGCGCGCCGTCAAGACGCACACGGCGCCGTGTGTCACGTCAGCTTACCGCCCTTTCAAAGGGCGGCAGGATCTATTTTTGTAATTTTTCCGGCGCTATAATATTTCTGTAAATATTAAAAAAAAATCTAAAAACAAAAAAAATTCGGCACATGCAAATGCAGCATTCCAGATTCCAGCCCATCACAGAGAGCCCAAATGGTAGCCAGCCAAGCCCACTTGACCCCCACCCACACATTCTCTCTCGTCCCGCACCGTCCATAAACCGTCACCGCCCCTTTGAGGCGCAGCGCCGTGACCGCCGTCTCCATCCCCCGCCTCTCCACCTTCTTCCGCTCCCTCCCTCCCTCCCGCCTCCCACCGCCNCCCACCGCCAAAAATTTCCCCACTTTCCCGCCCATCTCCTCCCCGCACGATGGCCTCGCCGGCGAAGCGCGCGAGGCCCTCGGCCTCGACTCCGGTGGAAACCCCCGCGGCGCAGGCGCCGGAGGACCCCCGCGTCCTCCTCCGCCGCAGCTGGGAGCTCGCGTCGGTGCTCCACTTTCTCCGGGTGAGCCGTTTCGGCTAGGGCTTACTTTTTTCTTCTTTTTTATTATCCCCTTCCTGCTTCAAGGGTTGGACTGGATTGGTCTTGGCGTGTTGGGCTGACGGGGTTTCGGTTTGGGGATTTTTTTAAATTTTATTTTTAGGTGTTTGAGCCGGTGATCGAGGGGAACCTGGGGCTCTCAGCGGAGGAGATCGAGACGGCACTCATCGCCAATAACCGCGACCTTGCTCGCATCCATATTGCGCTTATAAAGGTAATTTCTATTTCTTTTAGGCTGCACCTATGCTCTCATGTAGTTATGGTTGGATCGTGTAGGCTTTGGATTGCAGAATGCCTGCATTATAGACAGTTTGGTGATCTGATTTGTTTAAGGCAGCAGATACTGTGCCTGTAGGTTTGTACTTGTTTGCAGTAGTAGAGGCATTGTGTATCTGCAGGGAGGGTTTGAACTGACTGCGCACTTGCTCAGGTTTGTGCAATCTTTAACCTTGTCACAAACCATGACAGGTTTTCTGCAAAAAGGAAAAGAACTTCATTTCTTTGTCCTTGTCCTTTTTGTTTGCAATCACTGAGTAAGTTGCAGGTTTATGTAATCTGTTAGCCTTGTCGTAAACCATAACCTGTTTCTCCATAATTATTTTTTAAAAAACTTCATCTCTATATAATTATCTTTTTTCCTGAAAGTACTGAATAAATTCAATTATTCATTTTTTTTAATCTTGTTAAAAAAAATAGTGACACAGTGACTGATTAACTTTATTAACTGTTATGGACATGCCTGTTTGAGATTTCTAAAACCACGAGACATACAAATAAAACAAGCTTGCATCATCTGCATTGCTGTGGGAGGCATCTTTCCTTATTGTGTGTTAGTAACCAGATGTTTGCATCAGTTACTCTTTATACTGCATTACTACCCTCTATTAGGGAGACCAAATATCATGATACCTTTTCTTCTCAAGTTTCATTTTCTTTATACTGCATTCTGCCTGTTTATGTTACCCATTTGCCATGTTTGTCTGAAATGACGTTTGCTAAGTTGTAATAGTCACGTGTATCAGGGAATACCACCAGCCATAAAAAATCTGAAGGTCGATGATGGATGGATAACGGCAACTGCCAAGAAATTATCAGATTGGTGGACATGGGTATGATTTAGTTTGCATAAAATTTTTACTAGTGTAAATATACCTAGAGCAGTCCCAGACGTTAACATCATTTTGGTTTCAGGTTGCTGAAGGTGCAAACCCATTCAAAATTAATCCAGGGTATGCAGGAGAATGCATTGTAAACAAGCTTTTTGACTATGACTCTTAGGTAACTTCATATTGCGACTTATTTGTTTACCCAGGAAGGAAATTGACATGTATAAGCAGCAAGATCCAATTAAACGCTTGTTGATACTTAAAGCTCTCTGTGAAGTTCGTTCGGAGGTAACGATGCTATGATTTCACTTTGTTGTAATTGCAGTTTCCTTTCAGTTTTGCTAATCTAATTAGTCAAATACCCCCAAGTTCTGCAGCTTTTTAACTGCACATTATTCTGATAGACATTATCTATCCTGCAGCAAAATGATGCAGTATGGTATGTTAATGATGAGATGAAAAGAGGAGTTGATATTTCCAATTTCCGAAAAGAAAAGTTAGGAAGCAGTAGTAATGGAACTCTATACTGGTAAGAAATTTTCTGTTCACTTTCATGTTATCATTTCCAATCAATGAGTCACTGTTAGCATGCCTTTGCGTCCTTTTTTTTCCTGCTGACACTGTCCATTGAAATATTTCTGCTTGTTAGGTATGATGGTGACTCAACTATTGGCCATAGGTTGTATAGTGAGTATGTAACACTTGATTTCAAGCGCAACTTGAAGGGAAAGAATGGTCGTTTGACAAAGCCAGTTATCAATATTCAGTGGGAAACAGTTGCGACTAACCTTGATGAGTTCGTTGAGATATCAGTAGGTGTATTGGCTGTTCATTTTCTTGTGCAGTTTGTGTTTTGTTCCTGTATTTGACACATGGTATCAACAGGAGAAACTGTGCAGTAAAGGTCGAGCTGAATTTGACATTGGCGAGCATCTTAAGACAGAAATTATTCCAGATGTGGAGAAGCTTCAAAAGGTAGCTTTCAGGGCACGTGCTTTCTACTCTTTTGCGTCTATATTTCCCCAGGGGTGTCCAATACATGAATACGTTTATATTCTAATTTGAAATCAGGATTTATGCTTGGCAGCAAGATATGAAGCTCATACTCTACTGTCATGATTTATGCTCACATTTTTGTCTGTTTAATTTGCAGAAGAAGGAGCGGGATTTAAAACGTCAGCAGAAGAAGGATGAACTTTTAGCTTATGCTACAAGTTTCCAAACCCGTTCATTGCGTGAACGTAGGCCTGTCAGCTACAATTACTGTAAGGGGCTTTCTGTTTAGCATCCTTGAGTACACAAGGCACATGACACCTTGAGACTGTCCATCATATTTTACAAATAGTAGTCTGTATGCATAACCAACAGCTTACTGGGTACATTGAATTTCATGTTGCATCTCTCATTTCTTCTGCCAGTCCCTCATTCAGTAGAAGTGTAGATACTTTACCCATTTACCGTTTCCAATCCATGTCACTGTAAATCTAGTGGAAAATGATGATTGTGGACAGCTCTCACTAATAACACAAGTTCGAAGAATTGCAGCAAGTGCTATAGGTTACTACAGATGTTTTCAGCATTCAACAGGCTCATATTCTAATTCTATTTTTAAATAGTCAGTAAAACTGATCAAATATTTATGTTGTGTGACCATTTGCTTTGTGTGCAGCTGATTACGATCGGTCTATAAAGGAGGCAATAAAAGCTGCAGTGTAAGTTAAAACCATTCTTTCCCTTCCTGTTTCCCCCCTAGTTCGTTGGAAGTTAACATTTGGAACACTGCAACAATATAAGCAATTAAACACCTTCAATTTCTTGTGGTACATCATAATCCCTCATCAATAACATTAGCAGCATCTGATAGTATAAGCAAATGAGAGGGGGTGGGGGGATAACTGGTAACAAGTTTGAGACTTGTTGGTTCCAGGAATTGATCTGTCAGATTTACTAGAATTAAGAAACAGCAAACTTGAAGTATGGATCATATTTTCAATGTTTATTTAGCACTGAAATCTTAGGAATTCATCTTCTTAAGTAATCCAAAATACAAAATCATTCTTCTTGAAAAGAATTCATCTACTTGTATGCAGGAAATCAAAAGAATCTGATCCACAGGAGGCAGGCAAAAAAGAGAAGCGTGCCTCACATCAGGGCAATAAAGGAGCCAATGGAGGGTCTGACATCCGTCCAGAGAAGAATGAAGATGGACATGAGGATGCTGGAGGGTCTGACATCAATCCGGAGCAGGACAAAGATGGAGGACAGGAGGATGCCGAGTCCCTTGATGACCTGAGTTCTGACGAGGATGAAGACAGAGACTACAATGGTAGGGATGATGACTCGTCAGGCAGTGATGGAGAAAATGATGCTTATGATCCCAACAAGGGCGATACCGAAGAGGAGGAAGTATTTGTCCCACGTAAGAGGACTCGTCTTGCCAACCGTGGGTTGGATAAGCCTACGCAGGGTCTTCGCCGCAGTCAGAGAAATATGAAAAACGATGAAGACATCGTGCGCCCAGGACAGCTTACTCCTCGATCCATGACAAAGAAAACAATGAGGCAGAGGCCAACATCTATCTCAAAGCAGTTCTCTCTATCAGGCTCGGAAGATGATCGTGAGATGATAGTTGCAGACTCTGAGGAGTCATCTGGTTCACCTTAGATTAACTTATGCCCCCTTTTGCATTTTGTTTGTTGGAAGCTTGTGAATTCAGTAGTTCAGCCCTCTCACCAGCTTCCAATTGTATCATGTAGGGGAAAGCAGACAGCACCAGCCACTACTTACCCAATTGCTGTGGTGATTGTACATATGCGTCAACTGCGCGCGTCACCACTTAGGTCTAGTTTATGAGAACTTCTGTTTATCATGATGTCGCGGCTTGCTGTGAAATATTTTGTGCCTGTACTTTGGGCGTTGGAGGGAGTTGAATTTCTGCTGTTTTTTATGGTGTGTCAGAAGTGGATCAGCTGGGATTTGATCATACCACTGGTACTACTTTAGATAAAACATTGAGGATTTATTCATCTTGTGTCACCGACATTTGGGTCACACACACATTGGGGTCAACAAGATCACGCTAAGTACAGCGGCTGCAAAATTTTAGTTTTAAAACTTAATTTTAAATTACTCTAGGTGTTTTTTCGTTTTCATTTTTTAACATTGACCTTAAAATCAAAATATAGAATACCATAAATTATTTTGTGTTGCCTCGTTAATTTTTGTATGGTCTGTTAGTCAAAACCACAGTTAGGAACTCTACCTTCTTGCACGAAAAACGATGATGTCTATTTCTTGCATGAAAAATGAATTAGTATGATTTTTTAAGTAATTTTTCTATAATTTT
The DNA here is from genome assembly GCA_008326285.1 of Oryza officinalis. Lineage (NCBI taxonomy): Eukaryota > Viridiplantae > Streptophyta > Magnoliopsida > Poales > Poaceae > Oryza > Oryza officinalis. The sequence continues at coordinate 7,047,168 of BDMV01000001.1, read as the reverse complement.
TTTTTGAAAAAATACACCATTTAATAATTTGAAAAGCATGCATGTAAAAAAGAGAAAAAATGAGTTGGGAAAGAAGGAGAAAAAACATAGCCTAAGGCTCCTTCCATATTAAAGCCAAAACTTGCCTTACCAAGATAAAGTATGAACAATACCAAAATTTAGACTAAAGTCAAACAATTAGTATTGCCTATGCACTGTTTAGTCACGTTCCAGAAATGTCGGCTCTGTTCAGATTACTGCCAAGATGAACAATTTTAAAATTTGGCGATGCCAAAATTTTGGTTAGTTGACAACATTATTAAAATTTGCTAAGATGTGCTAATGTGATGTTGACGAAATTTGCTGAGCATTGTTGGGTAACAAGCTAAACATATTTACATATTTATCAATTTTACCAAAAAAATGACATGGTTTAAAATGATATCAATCCGAATAAGTCATTCTTCACTATACTACTAAACTGTCTTCATATTAGTAGCAAACCAAATATTAGCAGGCTAACTTTGTCTAACCAAAAAAATTGGTAATGCCAAAATTTAAAGACCCTAAATCCTCAGTTTCTTCATTATAAAGGAGTATATATATGATGAAATTTGGTACTAAGAGTTAAGCTTAAGTGCTTGTTCAGTTTGTTGCTACTTTCAACCTTACTAAATTTTGGTAAGGTAACAAACTAAACACATTTCACTCATTGCCATCTTACTAAATTTTGGTATTTCTATAAATTTCCCCTCTTGAAACTTGACTAAAATTTGGTAAAATCATCAAACCAAACAAAAACCCACTATCAAAATCTGGTAATACTAAAATATGCTAAAATTTAACATTATCAAAATTTTGGTATGATTAATTTGAGCAACAAAGTGAACAAAGTCCCTTGTATGTTTGGGCCCAGCTCGAGTCCACTACGAGTGGAAACACGCTAAGCCCCAGCCCAGGAACCGCCTCTTCTTCTTCCTCTATCGAAACCCGTGTCCCGAAAGCGGAAGCGGGAAATCATCTTACCGCCCGCGTCACCGCGCGCCTTCGTGCTCCGCAATTGCATTTCCCGCTCGCAAATTTTCCTCCGAAAAAACAAAAAAAATTCATTTCCTCCCCCCGCCTCGTCGCCTCCATTCCCCTCTCCCATTCTCAAACCCGCACACTCCGCCTCCCCCCCGCGCCCGACCAAGCATCCGCCGGAGGAGATCTCGCCGGCGACGATGCAGCCGCGGCGGCAGCAGCAGCAGCAGTCCATCCTCTCCTTCCTCCAGAAGAAGCCGGCGTGGCGGAACCCGCCGGCGGCGGAGGAGGGCGCGACGCCCGAGAGGCCCCCGCGGCCTCCCGCCGCGTCGGTCGCGGGGATCATGGAGAGGCTCGTGCGGCCGCCGCAGCAGCAACAGGGGAGGTACGGCGCGCCGATCGCTGGCTGCTTCTCTGTAACGCAGCCGTCGTACTGTGTATGGCGGGAGGCTAGGGTTTTGGGGTGGTTTGGGGCCTTCCGGTCGGGTTGCGTCGAAACCTGGTCGGGTTTAGGGTTTCAAGCGCGTTCGTATCACTAGTTAATAGACGGGAAGGATTCGATCGATGTACTATTGGGTTGGTTCCAATGTGCGCTATTCGGATTATTCTAGTTGCTATCGCGCGCCGACTTATATTGGTGGTATTTAGTACTGCCACTGTAGGTCTGTATCCAATAAGGGTGACATTGATGTGAATTTGCCATCGATTCTACTTTCGCCCCCTTTCAATTGGCTTATCTGTGGATTGACTCATAATGGGTGGTTTAATGGTTTTGACTGATGTGGCGTGTGATGTCTGATAGTTTTGGCCTGCAATGCGTGGTCCTTGTCATGTTTGATCAGTCTGTCTCATCTAAATTCGTTTCAAGTTTGTGTCTGGGTTTTCAGATGTGTTTTTATGCGATCTGTGGTTCGATTGTACTTGTATTTTTGCAATTAATTTGCTTCTTCAGGTAAGGAAGGAGGACCCGTCCACAAAGCTTCATTTATTGAAACCAAAATGAAGTACGATTTTGGATTGGTCTAGCGCAAAACGGCATCAATTATAAAATTGATAATTTGCACGTATTTGATCTTTATTAACCTTCGTTGTGATTAGCCTCAAGGGATATCAGATTTTGGGTTCAGAATTATGTTTTAGTGAAGTAGGCCATCCTTAATCTTCGTTGCAGCCTTGCAGGCTTGGATTGTTGTACTGATTACTTAAATCGGCCATCTTTGTTTCTCTTGGTTTATTTCAGGTGTTCTTTTCCATGTACCAAAGTTATTTGTTTGCTAACTGACTTGTCATTTTTCTATGGACAAAACCAGGCACTTGCTAGGCCTTCACAATAGTTGTGTCTCGTTGCATTATCATGACGATGCTCCTTGTGCTTGTTTCAGAGACCAGGATGCTTCCCAGGCTAGACATGTGGAGCAGAGAGCCTTAACTGTGAAAAATCAAACTCCTTCAAATGAGTGCTCAAGTGCATTGTTCTTAGGATCTTGCAATGCTGGAGATAATAAAGCAACCGTGTTGATTGCAGAAAAAGGTTTGAATATGACTCCTTTACAGGAGCCCCTGAAGTCCTTATGGCCTTCCAAAGATGACTTTGTTAGAGCAAGCACACTGTTCCCGGAACTTGGTTTAGATCGAAATCTCCCGCCGCAGTGTCCAAAGAAGTTACCCTTTGAGTCTTCCAATAACAACTGCATTGGAGCTAATTCATCGTTTGAAGAGTTTGGCGTACAAACTCCTCAGGATACTTCAAAAACAGTCTTCAGGAGATCTTCTAGTGGAGCTGATACGCCTTTAACAGAATCTGATTCAGATCAAACTCCTTTGCAGCATCCATCAAAGAAGTTCTCATTTGTATCTCCTAATGGTGAATATGTTCGGGGAACTACACTGTTTGGACTTGATTCCAATTATACTCATGGACGAGAATCCTCAGAGAAGCATAGTTCTGGGCCTTCAGACCTTCCATACATTAAAGCAACAAAATTATTTACAGAATTTGATTCAAATGGAACTCCATCACAGAACCATCTAAAAAAGTTATCCTCAGTGCCTAAGAATGACAAACTCATTGGAGCAGGTGCTGAACTATTTTCAGAATTTGATTCGAGTCCCCTGAAACCAGAAACACCAGTGATGCGAGCAGTAATTCCTCGTCTGAAGCGGGTTCAAGAAGATCAATGTGTGACTACCAACAACCCATGCTCTCCTTTCTGGGGTCCAAACAAGAAGGTGAAACCGGCCCAATGTTCTCCAGTTGAGAATAAGGTCCATGATGGAATGGCTGAAAGTGCACGCAGCAAGTTTGAGTGGCTGAATCCTTCGAATATCAAAGATGCAAATAGAAGGCGGCCTGCAGACCCACTTTATGACAAGACAACTCTTTTTATTCCACCTGATGCATTGAGAAAGATGTCTACATCTCAGAAGCAATATTGGAATATCAAGTGCAAGTATATGGATGTTGTTTTGTTTTTCAAAGTGGTAAGTTTCAATGTTTAGCCTAACTGCTTTGATTGGCACTAAAGGCTGATGTTTCTGTAAGTTTCATTGTTGATGTCTCATACAGTGCCTATTGGGCAAATGATCTAAAACTAAAATTCAGAAAATTACTGCTGTGGGTAATATGCATCTCTCATGCCTTGGTGTCATTCTGAGCTATTGCCTAACTCCATAAATAGGGAGTTGATGCTTTTTTGTCATGGGAGTTCCCCTCATTTTTTTGTTTGCTGGCCATAATTTTGAGCTGCTTTACTTGATGCATACTGATAGATATGCAACAGAAACTGGAATTATAGACAGTTTCTGTCCTAGTACCAAAATGATTTGCCTTATTTAAGGCCTTTTATTTGTTCATCCTCCCAGATTGCTGGCACGTCAGAATTTCTATTACTGTCTTAAATCTTTTCCCAAAGTTACATACATTGACCAAATACCAACATTTTGTAGCACTTGGGATTGTATAAGTATAACCTATGGCAATGATTCTTCCCTTATTGCTAGGGAAAATTCTATGAGCTCTATGAGGTGGATGCTGAGATTGGCCAGAAGGAACTTGACTGGAAAATGACCATCAGTGGGGTGGGAAAGTGCCGGCAGGTATGAATGCTAGTACTGTCTAGAGTATTGTTATATCATTGAATGGTTTAGTTCTGAAAGTCTGCTATACTGTTGCCACCAAGTCTAAATGATGTCATTTACAACTCGTTAATTGTGTTGAGTGAAGTAATGCACACTTATTTACTTGTGAGTACTCTATAGTATTTAATCAAAACATCCCTCTAACCTTTCTCCTGGCATGACAAAAACAACTGTGTAAATACTAAATAAATCAGAATTATAGCAATACAGTTCTTCATTTTTTTTCTTATTTATTTTGATTTAATTGTGGTCACTTTGTGCTATTCGTATTTCATTTCTCATCTTAGCATTTTCCATGTTCTTTTAATCTGTTTTACCCGACTTACAGACTATCTAGCATCAGTGCCACCTAATGGTACATGATAGTAACCTTTTTTCTTATCTTATGTAAAGGTTGGCATTTCAGAAAGTGGGATAGACGTTGCTGTTGAAAAGCTTTTAGCTCGAGGGTAAATTCCTTATCCCCCTTATGTTTGGTCATTTTCAGCATATTAATCATAAGAGTCACTTTGTAAAATGGTACATCATATCTCGAAATTCAGCAGGTTCCTGCTTATTGTTCCTTATGTTGGTTATAGGAGGTCTTTTGTTAGTTTATGTACATCTCCATTCCTATTATTTTTTTTTAGAATGGAAGTTAACATGGAAGGGTAACTATTGACCTTTTCACCAACTAGGGATGCACACAACAATTTAATTGGACGCCAGGATTTGAACCTTGGTGGGTGACTCATTCACCCACGACTCTACCACCACACCCTATTGATATGATAGTGATTTGATAATATGCACGTACTTGCAAGATAGACACTTTATTGTTTAGCACTTTGTCATCATTGATTTCCAGAAAAAAATAGTCGTGTGCAACCATTAGTTTTTACAATGTAATTATTGTCTTTTGAATGTAATTATATTATTCTTGAGTTGTGGCATCCATTTTCCTCTTCCCTTTTTGGTATCTTTTGGTGAATGAATTGCTCATAAATCCAGCATTTCTTTCAGGTATAAAGTTGGCAGAATTGAACAAATGGAATCTGCAGACCAAGCCAAATCTAGAGGATCAAATTCAGTAAGCTTTCCTTATTGTCATCAATCCCATTTTTATTCTTTCTGGACATTCTACTGATTTATTTTTCATCTAAATAGCTAGTGGCAAAGGTGTGCTATTTATGCAATTCCAATGCTTATCTTTTAAAATTTTTGACTGATTTCTCTCTCTCTCTCTCTCTCTCTCTCTCAGGGAGAGTTCTTTGCTATCTCATGATGTCCAAAATTGTTTGTACCTCAGTATAAACTCTAGAACATTTCTCGCGCATGGTTTATGTTCATCCTTTTATTCATGATAAGCGTTTTTTTAACCTAGCTACCATTTTGGATGGAGTGTTTAGTTGCTAGGCTTTATGCAACTTAAGGATTGAGGCATTCACACTCTAATACCCTTTACTCTTGTTTATAAAGGGTAAGGTAAACTTTCCTTTTGAAGTTAAGAGTGAGAGACTGATGCCATACAACATTGCTTTTCTTTTGCAAGGTTATTCTAAGAAAATTGGTTCATGTATCCACACCATCAACAGTAGGGGACAACAACATTGGGGCTGATGCTGTGCACCTTCTTTCACTGAAAGAGGTTTGCTTCCATATTAACAAAGCATTGTGTTGGATTTAGGCTGTATGATTTGCTGTAATGCTTTCAAAGTATATTCAAGGCATGAGAAGTACACAACAGTACCACCAACCATTAGTATTTTTAATTTTTAGCATGGTTGCCACGCCACTAACCATAACAGGCTGCTCCTCGCCATGCCATTGTGGGTGGTGGCAGAATTCTCTTGTCAAGCTACCACAATGGTGCAGAAAGCAGGTTTTTGCTCCATGGCTTTATTACTCAGGCATGGCAAAGTTTGCTTCCAAAAATGGTTAACAATTTAGAAAATAAGACCCTGAAGGGTTTATGGTTATTTTTTTCGTTTAAAAAGGTTAAAATAGAAATCCCAAACCTAATCATTGCATAACATTATCATGTTCCCAAAGTCAGCAAAAGCATGGTGTTATGACATTATAACCAAATAAATTTGCTGAATAGAATTACATTGAATCTACAACCTGTTTGACTGCGGTAGTACTGTACCACACGGACATGTGAAATCAACAAGTGTACAAGATATTTACTGGAACAACTTGCAGCTACAGTAAAAATGACGTTTTGATACCATCTTCCTCCAAAACATTCAATAAAATCTTAGTGTTATACCAAGATTCAGTTTTGTTCTTGCAGTTTTAGGTTTTTAGCATGATTTTTTTTTCATGTGGTCTAATGGTATAACAGTACTTTTACGTCAGAAATTTATATATAATAGGTTGAGAGTGGTCTAATGGTCAAGTTGTGATGGCGCCTTGTGTTCTTATGTTTCAGTTTTTTGTTTTTTATTGATCTTATTTGGTCTCATTCTGAATTAAATGGAATTGGTTTGTGTTAGCATTCTTTATAGGCGCTCTTGATCTAATGCCCTTGTTTTGAACTTTCAGATTACACTAGCTTCAAATGGTTCCCGAGTCTATGGATTTGCTTTTCTAGATTATGCTGCACTTAAAATTTGGGTGGGTTCAGTCCATGATGACGATACATTTGCAGCTTTGGGGGCTCTGTTGGTGCAGGTAGGCTTTGTGATCTCTTTCCATTGGTTCAACAGATTAGAAGCAATGATCACTAATATACCTTTTCAGGTCTCTCCGAAAGAAATAATCTATGAAACCTCAGGTCAGAACATACTTAATCTTCAACTTTCATATATAAGGAATCTTCAATCTTCACTTACATGTTCCCATTTTTTCAGGCCTTTCAAAAGAAACTCATAGAGTAATTAAGAAATATGCTTCAGCAGGTAAGTTCATAATCTTTCATTCTTCTGTTTTTTCAAACATGTATCTGGCCTATCTGTTAATATATAATATAGGGACTCTCCTGCCTTATTACCTAAAAAGGTAAATATGCAGGTGAACCAGAGGAGTTTGAAGTTAAAACCATTTTTCTTTAAATTGCAGGTTCTGTGAAAATGCAGCTGACCCCACTATATGGGTTATATTTCTCCAACGCTTCAGAAATTCAAACGTTAATAGATTCTAAAGGATATTTTAAAGCGTCAACAAGTTCATGGTTATCTGCATTGAATTCTTCAGTGAATAAAGATGCAGTTATTTGTGCACTCGGTGGACTTGTGAGCCATTTAACTAGACTTATGGTATACTTATCTTCAATCCTTTCCTTGATTATATTTTCTTGCTAATCTTCATGACATGCCAGTCAGTTGTGTCATTACTTTTTACTAACTGCCATTTCGTTTACACAATGTCAGTTTAGAATAGTGCCATTTCTCATCAGTATTTTCCATTTGTTTATGTAGTCTTCCAGCTAACAAGTTTGCAATAGTTTAAATGTGTCAACTATATCTATATATGTGCAGAGGACTTCTGTTTCAAATTAATGTTCATGTAAAAAAAAACAAACGAAACTCCCATGAGCCATACTATAACTTTTATGCTTATCAATAGATTGTCTGTCACAAAGCATGAATTGTGTTTCAAATTCTTATAGCTACAATCTGAAAACAGCTAGAGGATGCTCTGAAAAACGGGGAGGTCTTAGCCTACCATGTATACAGAACATGTCTAAGAATGGATGGTCAGACTCTTGTGAACCTTGAGATTTTCAGCAACAACTTTGACGGTGGTTCATCAGGCAAGGGCTATGGCTTTCACCTATGTTCCGTTCCACTTAATTTTGTTAGATCATATATACCAAAAATAATCTTTCTGTACTCTTTACTTTATTGCAGGTACCTTATATAAGCACCTCAATCACTGCATAACTCCATGCGGTAAGCGGCTTCTAAGAAGATGGATTTGCCACCCACTAAAAGATATTGATGCTATCAATGAAAGGCTCGACATTGTTGAGGGCTTCATTCAAAATTGTGGGCTAGGATCTGTTACACTTCAGCATCTCCGTAAAGTCCCTGATCTCGAGAGGTTACTAGGACGAGTAAAATCCACTGTTGGTTTATCATCTGCGGTTCTGTTGCCCTTTGTTGGAGAAAAGATATTAAAAAGAAGGGTTAGTTGGTAGCTTTTAACTCTTATCGTACAGATTGAGTTTGATTTGTGCCGTTCTTTTTTTTTTACAAAGTATGATGTCTGCCTTCTTTTTTGTGTTCTACCTATCCTGCTGACTGCTGAAATGCAAAATTTTACAATATTTCCAGATAAAAACATTTGGCATGCTTGTCAAGGGCCTCCGTGTTGGAATTGACTTACTAGAGATCCTACAAAGACAAGATCATGGCATCTCAGCATTGTCAAAGGCTGTGGATATTCCAACATTGAGCTCCCTTGGTGAATTAATTTATCATTTTGAAGAGGCCATAGATGATGATTTTCCAAGATACCAGGTATAAATATGGTGCAATGTGCATTATCTATCAATGAAGAAGTGGTAGCTTTTTTTCTGTTATTTATTCTTATCAGCTGATCACCTTTAGTCCTGAACTCCTGATTTCTCTTATTGTTTGATCATGTGAGCTTTGGTAGGATCATAGTGTCAAAGATGATGATGCAAACACTTTGGCTATTCTAGTGGATCTTTTAGTTGGAAAAGCTGCTGAATGGTCTCTAGTGATCAATGCTCTGAGCACTATTGATGTGCTTAGGTCCTTTGCAGCCATGGCTTTGTCGTCATTTGGCACAATGTGCAGACCAAACATTCTGCTGAAAGGAAAAGCGCCTGTACTTCAGATGAAGGGTTTATGGCATCCTTATGCTTTTGCAGAAAGTGCAAATGGGTTGGTACCAAATGATCTATCTCTTGGTCAGGATTTATCTGGCCAAAATCGCTTTGCATTGTTGTTGACTGGTCCAAATATGGGCGGGAAATCTACAATAATGCGTGCCACCTGCCTGGCTATTGTGCTTGCCCAGGTTTGTTAACATCAGTAGATTATGCTCCTATACTTGGCTACTTATAGGCTTCCCTATTCGAGTGTATAATTGAAGTTGCTTCTGATCTGCAGCTCGGCTGTTATGTTCCCTGTCAGTCATGCGAGTTGACACTTGCAGATGCCATATTTACACGGATTGGTGCAATGGATCGGATTATGTCTGGAGAAAGTAAGGATGCACCACCGAACAGATTTTATAATTTCTTGCATGTCCTATTGACCTATTGCTTTGAGTCCAAAATTTAGTTGAAAGCAGATGCATTTTAAATGAGTTATACTTTCACTCGATCTGAATCATCTGACATTAATCATAATTTTCATGACTAAATAATACTTGTACATACATTGACGTCCAAACCAAATACTATCTTATAATAGAATTGATATTCACAACAAATTTATTGATATGTTGTTTTTACAGTCAAGAAATACTTTGCATCAAGTACATGCCAGTTTTTTGGCATATGAAATTTCTTTTGTAAATCTATAGATTTTCAGTAGAAAGCACTTTTCCAATTTATTTGAGCCGTTTAACAAACAATAGAGTCTGCAGAGACAAATTTCTCATTTCCTTCAAATTGTGTTATGTACTTTGTCTCTTATATTTGAGCAGAATGCAGATATGAGGTGACAGTGATCTAACTTAAATTGTTACTGCAGGTACCTTTCTTGTCGAATGCACTGAGACTGCATCTATTCTTGAGAACGCAACCGAGGATTCTCTTGTCTTGCTTGATGAGCTTGGCAGAGGAACTAGCACATTTGATGGATATGCAATTGCATATGCAGTGAGTATATCTGACCAACTGCCCATCTTAACTCTTACCTTTTTAACTGCCCAAAATTCTTCTGCTTACACTGTTTAAGCACCATGCACTTCCATGGTAGATGCTATTACTATGGCCTAAAGTTCCTGCAGCGCATGGTATCAACTAATCTGGGCTAATGCGCAAATCAATAGTTGGTTTTCACATGCATGGTGTGTGTGACACCAATTGTTTTTTCTTTCTTTGTTTTTTGCTCTAGACATGTTATATGATTTTGTTGCTCCAATAGGCTACAGTATAGGTAGGCTAGATAATGATCTCCCGTGAAAGCTGTGAATTTATCCATAGTTCATATGCTCTGCTTCTATATTGCTTTAGCTCTGTAATGGGATTCATGACCTTATTACATCTATCGATTAAGGTACTAACTATATATGTGGAGCTACTCTGCTCTTAGATGGATAACACGCTAAGAATTGTGGCGTCTTACTAACACCAACCACTCTTTTGCCTTTGATTAGTTGATTTCACATTTCTCATCGTCCATGTATCCAAATATTACCTGACGTTGCAACACTTCATAATTCATGCGCTCGAATTACCTGACATAGCACCATTTTGTATCTTTGATTGCTGGATCTCAGGTATTCCGACACCTTGTTGAGGTGGTCCGATGCCGTCTGCTCTTCGCCACTCACTACCATCCTCTCACCAAGGAGTTCGCCTCTCACCCCCACGTCACCCTTCAGCACATGGCCTGCATGCTGAAGCCAAGAAAGGGCGGCGACGGCGAGAAGGAGCTCACCTTCCTCTACCGGCTCACGTCAGGCGCCTGCCCGGAGAGCTACGGCCTGCAGGTCGCCACCATGGCAGGGCTCCCGAGGTCGATCGTGGAGAGGGCGTCGGCCGCCGGCGAGATGATGAGGTCGAAGATCGCCGGGAACTTCAAGTCGAGCGAGGAGCGGGCGTTGTTCTCGACCCTCCATGAGGAGTGGGTGAGGACGATCGTGGCGATCGGCGGCGTGAAGGACGCGCACCTGGACGAGGACACCATGGACACGCTGTTCTGCGTCTTCCATGAGCTGAAGGCTCACTTCAGGAAAGGGAGGTGAGCATTGAGCGGTCAGCACTAACCACTAATTATCAATGTTTATATCCATGTAAGTGCCATCTTTCGCGTGTCCAATGTCATCTTTTATTATGGGTTAATCGGTGGTTTTAATTAATGGCTCTAGTTCAGTATATATACAGTTTGTCGTACTCTTATCAAAGCTATAGCAATCTGGCCTGTTTGACTGAAGCTCAGAATGATCTACTCCCCTATTTCATTCACATTACTATTGTCTGCTTCGTACTAAGTCAGATATGTCTATTTTTATCATTAATTATATAGTATAATATTATGAGATTTGATATATTATTTATTATGAGAAATGTTTTTATAATATATAATTTGTATGCTGTTGAATTATACGGATTTCTAAAAATTAATGGTCAGATATGAATCTGGCTTAGGATAAATAATTTGAAATGGAGGCAGCAGTGGATTTGACGGTTTACAACACCCTTTAGAAGCTATTTTAGACAGGGGTTTACAATTTGTTAATGGAGACATGCACGATGGGATTTCTCATGAAATCGAGTATTCATGTAACACATTGTTGGGACGAAGAAATTGCAGCACAAGGGCAGAGAAGTGGACTTGTTCTGCTGCATCGATCTTGGCAGCTGGGGTTACTCCCAATTCAACATAGCATCCAAATGCATTCCGAGCTGTAATAAGCTGTTGCTCTGCTCCTCCCACCGCTCAGTCGCTCACCCACATCGATCGGCTGCTTTCTTCCCAATCCCAACACACGAGCTCGCCATCAATGCACGCCATTGCATGCACGAGTGAGAGGTCACATGGCAAAAGAAGCGAGAGCTATCCAACCAAAAACCAATCAAGCAAGCAAAAGCAGAGCCCAGCTGCATGCATGCATGCACACGCCCAGCTAAGCCAAGCTCACCTAGATGCATGGGGAATCCACCAAAAAATGTCAAAAGACTGCGCAATTAATCCGTAACAAACAAACAAACAAACAAACACTAGTCAACCTTCCCCTGCTCCCCCGTCGCCCGCCACCAGATCAACCAAAAGCAGAAGCAGCCATCTCCACCCGTGGATTCTGCAGCTTAAATACCTCGCCTTTCTCCCGCTTCCGCTGCACACAAACACACACACGCAGCAATAATCGAGCACGAAGATAGTGGATAAGCTGTAGCTAAGCTCATCGGGATTCTGATCATGGCCAACCGGCGGCCGGTGCTGGTGCTCTTGCTCATGGCCGCCGTGTGGGCGGCCGGCGTCGTCGACGCTCGGGATGACCCTGCGGCGGCGTGGACTTGGAGGCAGAGCATGGTGGAGGGCGAGGGTTGCGGCGACAAACATGGTACAGCCACCGTCAGTGGTGGCGGTGTTGGTGGAGGAGGCGGTGATGGTGGCGGCATTGGTGTTGGCGGTGGCGTGGGTGGTGGCGTCGGCGGTGGGGTGGGAGGTGGTTTGGGTGGAGGTGGAGGCTTAGGAGGGGGTGGTGGTCTTGGTGGAGGAGGAGGCATGGGTGGCGGTGGCGGGTTTGGAGGTGGAGGTGGAGTTGGCGGTGGTGCCGGTGCTGGATTCGGAGGCGGAGGGGGTGTTGGTGCTGGTGCTGGTCTTGGGGGTGGAGGTGGAGCGGGGACGGGTGGTGGAGTGGGGGGTGGTGGTGGCATTGGTGTTGCTGGCGGTTTCGGAGGAGGCGCTGGTGCAGGAGGTGGACTTGGTGGTGGGGGCGGACTCGGAGGAGGAGGTGGTGTCGGCGGTGGAGGTGGAATGGGTGGTGGCGGTGGTTTGGAGGCGGTGCAGGCGGTGGGTTTGGAGGCGGTGCAGGTGGTGGGTTTGGTGCCGGAGGGGGTGTGGGCGGCGGCATGGGTGGTGGTGCCGGAGGTGGCATTGGAGGTGGTGTTGGTGCTGGAATGGGGGGCGGTGTTGGAGGTGGCAGTGGCGGTGGGATGGGAGGTGGAGGAGGTTTTGGAGGCGGTGGTAGTGTTGGTGGTAATGCGGGTAGAGGTTTCGATGGGGGCAAGGGCAATGGCCTCGGTGGTGGTGATGGTGCCAGTGGAGGCATTGGTGGAGGTGCCGGTGGTGGCTTTGGAGGTGGTGCAGGAATTGGTGAAGGAGCCGGCAGTGGGTTTGGGGTTGGAGCTGGTGCCGGCACAGGATTGGGTGGCAACTTCGGAGGCGGCAGTGGTGTTGGAGGCGGGTTCGGAGCTGGTGGTGGAAGTGGGCTCGGCGGAGGCCTTGGGGGCAGTGGTGGTGTAGGTGGAGGACTTGGAGTGGGCGATGGCGCTAGGGGCGGGTTTGGTGCAGGCGGAGGTGCGGGAATGGGTGGCGGTTTTGGCATCGGAGCTGGAGCAGGCGGCGGACGTGGAGTTGGTGGCGGTGGTGGTGCAGGAGAAGGAATTGGTGCAGGCGGTGGTGCTATAGGTGGGTTCGGAGCAGGCGGAGGTGCCGCGATAGGTGGCAGCGTCGGTGCCAGAGCTGGAGGAGGCGGCGAACACAAAAAAGGTGGCGGAAAGCACCATGGTGGGAGCGGCGGAGGGGTCCTAGGTCGTTTCATTTGAGTGTGGCCAAGTGAAGGGAGTGCATGCATGCTGGATGAGTCTCGTGGTTTTAGCTTTGGATCAATAACTAATCGAACAGTGGCTAATAAGGACGATAGATCTCACTCTAATTTGGTGACTAGGGCCGCTAGTTTCGTCTTCCGCCACTTAATTTCTTATCATGTCTGTATTTTGTATTTCATGTTTCATTTATGCCCATCTTTGAAATTACAGAAAAATTGACAACATTGAGAAATTGAAATTAATTGTGAGCTGCAACTAGCCCACAAGTATCACATCAAGAAAAGGTACAGTTGATGGAGGTACCCATGGTTTCTTACCACGCGCCGGTCCTCCTCCCGTGCGAAGCTCTCCTACCGCACGTCGCTCACTCGATTAATTTTCACCGTAGTTATTAAACTCAGACCAGTGGATGAACCGACGGAGCTTCTGGTTCCGGTTCATCAGAGGATCTGGTTCTTTTTCTTTTTCAAATTGAACCGCTGGCCTGATCCGATTTTAAATTTTCACTTACTTCAAAAATACTTCGGATAAGAAATCTAGATAGAGGGGCGTGAAGAAAGGCGTAATCGATTTCACACAAGTACTGGCCACGGGGGCTGTGAGGCGGGAGTAGATCGCGTGTCCGGGGATGCGAGAAAAAACTACATGAACTTCTTTTTTTTTTCAGGCAAAAACTACATGGACTTCTCCATTGCCTCACCTGACATATATGATCTACATTATTATATATATACTGGAAAGTCAGTACGTCTGTTGGTGCACATGCTATATGACCCGTCATGTGGTTAGTGTTTTACATATACATATACTTTAGAGATAAATAAGTTATTTTAAAAAAATTTTACAAGAGCATTACTTTTTCAAAGAAACTCTTAATGTGATTTTTTTTAGTAAAATATGTTGTATTTTTTTAAAAAATATATTATTTTTTATGTTAATTTTTCTCATCTTTTTATCCTTCTGTTAGTAATGAACCTGTGAAGGAGTAAAAGGCGAATACACAAAGTATATTTAGCATATACTTCATATTACTGTGATACTACTAAAGATTGGTTATGTATTGGGTACACGTGCCCCTTTTTTTTATCACAAGTTTGGTTCCTGAGGGCTTGTTTGGTGGGGGGAAGTTTGAGAGAGAGAGAATGGGAGTTTTGGAGCGATTAGGATGGCAAATTAATCAATCCAGCTCCTACTGATCCCATCGGAAGGGAAAGGAGTGGAAATGGTGTTTTAAATAAAAGATAAATACATCCGCATCATTGATCATGACTTATGCTATAACCTCGATCAACTCCCACTGTTAATTCCCATACCACTTGCCAATTGTTGCCAAACACACTCTGCGACTCTCTTCCGTCTCTCTCTCACACAGTTCTATTACGCTATATATAATGTTGCTGCATGCCGGTCATCGGTGCTCTTCATGTGCTCCTACTGTGCTCATGGGTTTTAGCTCTCGAAGGAATAAGGTCATGCTCTCCGTGGAGAAGAGCTAAGAGAAGGTCACCACCACAGTGTTCTTCGCCTTATTTTGCCGATCTTAGATCTGCTCGCCCCCTACCTAGAAGTCTTAGGATTATTTTCACCAGTTTTTTTACCACTTCAATTTTTTTTTCAGAATAGAGATTTAAGATTTTAGAAGGTTCTAGATTTCTTATCTTAATTTACATTTGAGAAGGTTCTTAATTTCTCCTTACGTAGCTATTTCTCTCTGCTCCTTGCGTAGTGCAGGAGAGTTTTTCTTTTTCTGTAATTGCCTGATTTATCTCAAATTCTGTTAGTGCAACGTGGTCCAATCATCAATCATCAAACTTGCCGTCAGGTAGTTTTTCTGTTTGATCTTTTGACTTAACTAATACTCCTTCAGTTCTAAAGTATAATTATTATTAAAGTTTTTGATACATAAAAAAATGATTTTGATTGGTTGAGAGAAAAGAGTAGGAGAAATGGTAGCTATATCTTAGGATAAAATTTAAAGCTAGAAACAACTATATCTTGAAACAGGCGGAGCACTTCTAACTTAAATATTGAGCTTTTGGGTTCGGAATAAGTTCACTTTGACTCTCTTAACTAGTGGCCGAATCTGATTCGTATCCTTGAACCACAATACCGGATATCTCGACCCCTTAACTATTAAAACCGGTGTAATCTGATTTCCTCGGCAGTTTTGGAGGGTAGTTTCGCTGATGTGGTGCCTCATGGCGGTGTTGACCTGGTCTTTGTTCCACGTGACATTGATGTGGCGCTTATGTGGCAATAGATTAAAAAAATATATGTGAGACTCATTTATCATTCACACAAAAATATATTGTGGGGCCCACATATCATCCCCTCTCTCCTCTTCTTCCTCCTCCCTCTTTCTTCCTTCTATCTCTTTCTGTTTCTCTCCCCTTTCTCTTCCCCTTCGTCGTCTACGAAGAGCTGGAGCTGGAGCGACGACGACGACAAGCAGGCGAGGGCCGGAGCGGCAACGACGAGAGGGCAAGGGCCGCAGCGGCAGCGGTGACGCGTGGGCCAGGGTCGAAACGATGGCGACGAGTAGGTGGGCGGCTGGGCCTACCAAAGCTCCTCTGCCTCCATCAGTCGTGAGCTAGCTTCTCTCTCACCACTGGCGATAGGAAAGCACGCATGCAGCCGTCGCCGCTCCAACGCCCGTCGTTGCCGCTCCGGCCCTTGCCCGCCCACCACCACTCCGGCTCCGGCCTTCGCCCCCCTCCCTTTCCTTCCCGTCGCCACTGCTCTGGCCCTCGCCCCCAGCTGCCGCCGCTCAGCGCCCACNCCCACCCTCCCGCCGGCCACCGCTGCTTCAGCCCTCGCCCGCCCGCCGCCGCTCTAGTTCCCACCAGCCGCCACCGTCGCTCCAGCGCCGAAGAGGAGAGAAAGAGAGAAAGAGAGAAGAGAGAGAAAGAGGAGGAAGAAGGGTTGGAGAGAAACAGGACATGTGGGCCCCACATATCAGTGGGTCCCACAATATTTTTTGTGTGTGAATGGCAAATGGGTCCTACACATTTTTTTTTAATTCTGGTGCCATATAAGCGCCACATCAACATCACATGGAACGAAGACCAGGTCAACACTGTCACGTAGGCGTCACGTTAGCGAAACCGCCAAGGGAGTCAAATTGGACCGGTTTTAATAATTGAGGGATCGAGATATCCGGTATTATGGTTCAGAGAAACGAATCAGATTCGACCACTAGTTAAGGGAGTCCAAGTGAATATTCCTCCGGCTTTAAACAGATGAACGGCCCATATCTAGCCCACATAACACACGTGACGTATCCAGGCCCATGGCTGTGCTCGTACGTCGAGTGATCCACCTGGGCTGTAATTGGGCTGTACCAATCAATAAAGCCCACGCAGTCTTCAATTTTTCTTCTTTCATTTTTTTTACTAGCAACGAATATATCCAGTCTCCCCTACATTTGATAAACCTAACGCGTGCAGTGCAATCTAGTTTAAATGTTTAATCAATCAAGCGACGCAAATACAAATTAAACACTGTCAGTCACTGTCACAGTGAAGTTAGCTAGCTCCAACTGTGCTGTACACTGAACTGAAACAGACGGATGAACAAAATGAAACATGGGAGTTTGATTATGGAGCTGTTGCGATCTCCCGTGATTAGTTATTTCAAACTAGGTTAATTAATTAATTAGATACCCCACATTATTATTTTTTTCGTCTCCCTCTCTTCTAATTAACCCATCTCTTCATCCAATATTCCAATCATAGAGCCATGCATGGATATATCCTAGCTACCATGATCTTCTGGAGATGAATGATAGGATGGAATGATATGATTATAGTAGAGTAGCTAGAAAGACTGTCTCCCTGATCCCACAAACTAATTAAAGGCAAACACAGCCTTTGAAAGCACCTAGCAAAGGGGTACTACTACTACTACTAATTGAGGGGGCAGGCAAGCATGCATGCCCACCATTTTGACCAGCCAATCAATACTGATGATCAATTTCAACAGAAGTAATGGGGTTAAATTGGAGTCGCAGATTGCCATGTATTTGCAGTCATAACTAAAAAGTTGTTACTCCCTCTATTCCAATTTAATCATCCCATAAGCAAAACACATCAAGACCAAAAATATCCAGACATTCATCATTTTGTATTTAATTTTCATCGATCAAGGTGCTTCGTTGTTTCGTGTCCAACAAAAATTAATTCTCATTTTAAATATTGCATAGGTTAAATTAATGATAATTAATTTTGATTGGTTGCATGTATGTGAGACATTTGTCTTGATTATCACCTAAAGTAAAGATTGAGTAGTGAAGACTCAATCTGATGCCTTTCTCGCTTGTCGTTTTGGATATCAACATATGGACTTTGTAACTGGATATTGGAATTAAGTGCTTGTTTGGTTTATCGCCCATCTTACCTATGCCAAAAAGAAAAAAAATTGGCAATGACCAATGAGCTAAGTGTTTTTTTTGGTTTGCTACCAAAAAATTGGCACACGCCCAAAAATGTTGGCAAAAAAACAAACAAGTTCTACACATTACCAAAATTTTGGCAACAAATGAAATATCCTTCTTTGTTAAAAAAATGGCATGTCAAATCTGGCCATTACCAATTATTTGGTAATGTTTGGATTAGCAGTGATCTAAACGAGTCATAAAAATACCACAATAGTACTTCGGCTCACAATATACTAATATCTTTTTATTTAATAAATATATACTTATGTTTATGAACTGCCAAAAATTTTTTTTGTCTGGGTTACAAGCCCCAACCATAACAATTATTGGGGATCATATAACCTGGCCCAGTGCCATGAGTGAAACGTGGACCATATATGCTTACTCCAGTTGAAAGTTGAAACGAATCTAATTGGGTTTTGGCTGCATTGTCTTCACCCATTCAGCAAGACACAAATAATGCATATGCATGGACCATGCATGGTCGCAAACAAATTAAATCAGGAGTGGATTTGGTGTTCTTTCCTGATTAAATTAATCAACTTTAATTACTCTTGCACCAAACATAAATTTGGATCTGATTATATTGGGATGTAGAAGAATCTTCAATGCAATTATTTTTTTTCTGGAAGGTGCAATAATAATAGTATTATAGAGAATGATAAGTAAGTACCTTTGATTTTATGAAGACAAAGTTTCGAATCCACAACCTCCGCATGCCACATGAATTTACTGTGCACACCTAAAATATCTCAAATAATTCCAAACTCCAAAGAATATGCCCTTCTAAAATCTTCCAAAATGAACAATAAAATAAAACTGTGACACCTAATTAAGAATGCGGAGAACAAAAAATGCATGTTGCAAGTCAAATCAACAGGCACACACATCAAATCAGAATAGTAAAATATAAATAAAGCACACTAATTAACCGTTTCATTACAACCGTACCGGTGGTTGCATGCAAACCACTCCTGGTTCAGAGACAAAAGTATGTGTGCACACAGACATCACACTATCAGTTCAGAGGGCCCACCTGCAGACACATCGCCATTGTTTACTTGGAACTTTGCACAGTGACGTGTGGATTGGGGAATAAAAGCAGAGAGCTTGCTTGTCTGATTCCCATGAGAAAAAAAATGAAAAAAGTTCTGGAGGATGATGCAAATATTGGAATTTAGGGCCTTTCAACCGTAAAAATAATTAAAAAAAGAAAATACATAAAATTTTAACAGGAATATAAACGTAAAATAAAAGATTACAAAACACACAAACAATCGTTTTATTGAACCACGGAAAAAATACAGAAAACAAATGAAAGAGATAGGCTAAATTTTTTTCAAGAGATTGAACCTCTAAAGGGTGAGTTCTTCGCACAACTTTCCCAACTCACATTTTTTTCACGCGCACGTTTTTCAAACTGCTAAACGGTATGTTTTTTACAAAAACTTTTTATACGAAAGTTGTTTTAAAAAATTATATTAATCTATTTTTCAAAAAAAAATAGTAAATACCTAATTAATAATGTGCTAATGAGTCACTCCGTTTTTCGTGCGGAGAAAATTTTTTTCCAACACACCTAAAAGAACATACCCTTAAATTTTTTTAAAATCTACATACAATGTGTCATTTCATAAAAATTTTATAGGATTTAAAAAACTTCAATCCTTTGAATGAAAGTATATTCAAAGGCCCCTTATTACTGCTATGTTTCTGGAGAATAATAAGTAAATCAATTAATTAATCATTAAATATATCTGTGCTGCTGGTGGCACTGTGCATAATGTAATGCAGTGCAGTGCAACCACCCCCACGGGGTAAAATAATAGCCGCAATAAACCTCAGCAGATGTGGCCCACAATCTGGAGGAATTTTTAGTTTCTCGTGAAGTGCGTCTCTGGTACTGCGGGCCCACCCATTTACCCCGAGTAGAAAATAAAAATACTACGAGTAGTTACTCTTCGGCTGAAAAACAAGAAAAGACAGTGACGAATTTCATTTCATTATAGAGAAAAAAAGCAAATCTTTCAAATAAAACTATTTTTCAATTTTTTTGTCAAAAAGATTTTTGTAACTATAAAAGCCTTTTGAGAATGCCATGCTCAACAAGAGACACATTCGCCACAACCATTTTGCCATGCATAACAGTATTTCATACCTGTAGGCTGCAGCATGTAACGCATTGGCTATAGAATCGGGGATAAAAAAATCCTTACCATATCAAATTATTCCCTTTTTTTCAAAAGCAACAGTGATGTTTTGTCATAGTTCTTCCTCCATCTATTTTTAGCTTATTCCATTTATCTTAAAATAAATTTATTTTTTACTAATTAAGCATCAAAATTTGTAAAAAACAATAATTACATTGGGAATAGATAAAGTGAAAAATAGTTGCATTGGAATTGAATAAAATAGGAGTACTCTAGTTTTTTTTGTTGTGTATATATGAGATGAATGAAAAATAAACTTATTTTATAGCCAACATAGCCGAGACGTTCGAACAAATATATTTCTACACATGAGATTTATTTTTATATACACAATATCTCTTATATTTTAGGACTAGTATTATTTTTTTAACAAATTTATAAGGACATAGAAAATCAGAATTGCATCCCTGCACTTGTACAGGGAAGGCATTATGTGCACGCTGATGCAGTAATTAAAATTTACTACTCCTACTACCCTGCATTGTGCAGACTGTGCTACATCAGAGAGGGCATGACATGAACCTGTTTGCAATACTGAAACCTGTGGATCGACATAGTTTATACCCTGATGGTCCCACAAAGTAGTAGTTCTACATTCTGGCGACCTGTCCATACATGCATACCACAACAAGATCTGTCTTGAGCATCGTATAACCAAAATTCTAAATACATATATTACCACTTGGTTTTAGTTAATTTGGGTTTGTTTGCTACTAATCTCCTTTTATGCATATGGTGCCAAAGCATGTAACTTTGACCACGCGTAGTGGTCTCCACTCAGTAACTTTTTTAATCCAAATTAATTTAGGGTATTTTGATTATTTTAGCTAAAACAAAATTATTAGTACACTGGTATGTATTATTAGTACAAAATTCATGGTCAAAATCATTAGTTAGGGGTTGTAAATTGTACTAACCCAATAATTTATGAGGATAAACTGGATTGTTTTTCAAAGGTTTTTGTAGTGGCATTAGGGTGATTCTGCATACGACAATCTAGGATTAATATTAGTACGATGGCATGGCACGTGAAAGATCTTTAGCTTTATCCTTAGCTAATTAAAGTGGTTGTTGTTTCCTTGGGGTGTTTGGTTCATCTGAATCACCTGATGGGAAAAGTGTGTACATGATCTAACACAACATCTTACTGCTGCTAATGTGCTATCATTATAGCGTCAAAAGTCATTTTTTAATTTGAGATTCGCGTGGCAACTATTTGAGAATTCAGATGGGCAAATGCAGACAAAAGATCGAGGGATAGTATGAGCTACTACTAGTCATGTGCCTTTCGTAATTTGTACCTGAATATATATGGAATGAATAAATCTGAAAAAAATACTAATATATGCCTACATTTAATTCAGTAATTTTTCTGCATAGAGCGAGAAGAAGTCGGATCATATTTTACAAGGAAAGTTCGATCATATTATTTTTTATAGATAAAGGATTAGTTCGGACCTATGATTCGTAACTCATCCTTGTAAGAAAAACGAGATAGATCATCTAGCACATAATTAATTAAATATTAGCTAAAACCTTAAAAAAATTAATATGATTTTTTAAATAATTTTTCTATATATATTTTTTCGGAAAACATGCGCGTAAAATACGCACGGAGTAGAATATGAAAAAGGAGAGTGACGGACACACCCTGGACATATTCAGGAACAATAATGACAAAAAAATTGTTAAGAGTTATTAGTTTCATATTTTTTAAAAAAAATGACTAGGAATTTGAAAGAAAAATATAGTAATTTTGTAAGACTATAATCTTATAGGATTTTTTTATAAGATCCTTTGAAACAAACGATTGAAAACTATTCAATCCTATAAAATTTTTAATAAATGTCTCAATCTATATAAATTTTGAATGATTTTTAACATAAGATTCAACTTTGTGAAAAGCGTCCTATAAATTTATCTCTCACTCAATTTTTGCGTTTTTTCTATGATCCAGTCAAACAATTATTCTTGTATTTTTTTAATTATATGTTTTACACTTAAATTTAAGTTAGAATTATATATTTTTTTATTCCTCTATTTTTTTAAATTCTTTATTTCAAAGTAACCGTAGTGAATTATATGAGTGCTCTACCTATGTCGGTAATCAGGAGTACTCCATTTTTTTTAAGGGAATCAGGAGTAGAAGTACTCCGTTTGTTTGTATAGTACTATGAAAAAAAGAAAAAGGAGAATAAAGAAAAGGGGTGAAACGCTTGCTTGTCACGTGTCGGCAGCACGTGCGGTGGGGCTCTCTCCCACTCGACTCGCCTCGGGCCGTACGATGGCAGGCGGATCTTCCTGCTAGGCCGTCAGATGTTTACCACTGCCTCGAGATTCGTGCGCGTGGAAAGAGAGGGCCCTCCGGAAGACGACAAAAAGGACCCTCGAGTGCGCACTCCGAGGACACACCGCGTCTCGCTCAGTTCTGCCTTTTTTTTCCTCTTCTTCTCTTTTTATTACACCTTGATTTCCTTGAAACTTCTCAAATGGCTCGTTAAATTTTCTTTCTTTGCAAAGTTCTCGGAGCACCTTTAAAATGATCTTAGGGAAAAGACACGTAGTAATCCGATATGATAAAATTAGAAAAAAAATGCCATAGTAAAGATAGCATTTGGGATATATTTCAACCTCATAATCCTTTTATGATACTGTATTAGCATTTGACAAATTTATGGTACATAAAAAAAATACTGCACCCTCTAATTCTTATATTGGTTAGCTCAAAATTGAACTGACCAACATCAAACGTCTGTCTGAAAACGGTAATACTATATGCATTACGATATACATGATGGCCAACAATTGTGATAGTGGAGCTACTCATTCTAACATTTTCTTTTACTAAGGGCTTTGTTTAATTTGTTGCTAAAACAGACATACGAAATTTTAGCATTAGAAAAATGTTTACAAAAAAATTGTAATCCCAAAGCCTTCAACTCGTAGAACTATACTAAAGATATTAAACGAAACAACACCTTAATATTGTTAGAAATCACCCTTCTATTTGTTTGGCTTATAAGTTGCAACTAAAATTTAAATTTTTAAACTTAATTTAAGAATAAATGATTTTAGTACTTTTTTCGTCATGTTATATTTTTCACTCTTGATTTTTAAACTGCTAACAACATAAATATAAAAGTTCCATCAAAATATTTTTTTCTTTTTTGTTTCGTTCATTTTTCTAACCGGTTAAAGCATTGATATTACTAAACGTTGGTAATGCTAAATATTGGTAGAACTGATTTCCACGAGAAACATTAAAACTTCTTTCACTTAGAGAAAAAAATTGCGTAAAATCCTCCGGCCAACGCGCGCCTGTCTTGCTCGCCGAGAAGCTGAGCCTGACCCACTGTCACCCGTTAGATTATCACCGGGGTCGCACAGCAGATGACATTACCAACGAAAGAGGGCATGGAACGGTATACTACTACTACACCTTCGTTTTAAAATATAAAAAAATCTAAGTCTAAATAAAACATATTTAAAAAATACGAATATGAACATGTTTAATTTTAGACTTTTATATTTTGAAACAAAGAGAAAGTATTACACATTTACAATACGAAGAAAACCTGAAAAATAAGTACATTACTTGTAGAGAGAAAAAAAAAGAATCCAGCGTAGTGGGCCCTACCTTTGGGATGGTGGGGTCGGTTGTCTTTGTCAATCCGGGCCATCGCTGTCCCCGTAAAAGTGGACGACTACTACTGTACGAGTACGTCGTACCTTCATCACTCGCTGCGCTGCGGGCCCCACTGCACACGGGATACATTGTGTGGTGGTGGGTACGTATGCTTCGGTCTGGGCCAGGCGCCCGTGGCCATGCCTGCATAGTTTGCGTTCATCCGCCGTTGGATGAAACCGGCTACCAACGACATGTACCATCTCTTTTTTTACATAACGTTTGATTATTTTGATTATTTGTTTTATTTAAAAATTTAATATAAATATATAAAGTATAAGTTAAGATTATAGTTTATTTGATGATAAAACAAATTACAACAAAATAAATGATATATATATATATATACATTTTTAAAAAGATAAATGATCAAATGTTATATAAAAAGTCAACGACGTCATATATTTTGATATGGAGGAAGTATTTATAATGTAAAAAAACATATTTACAATGTAAACTGGCATTACCATGTAAGTTCGTGAGATGATGTGCCACATAGACTAAAGCCACTATTGAAGTCAATTTCCTTATCAATGCAAATAGCTGGAATAGATTCGGAATGCATTTCAACTCTTACTATCTTCTGTCCGGTTTATAGAATGAGTTTTATGAAACATATGCAATTCAAACCCTTTGTCACAAATTATTTATAACCATGCTCATGCTGCATGTAAAGCTTAACAAAAAAAAAAATACTTTCGATCCCCTTAGTTTCATCCCTTTCAATTGTTGTCGTCTTCGCTCTGTTATCGAATCGTCACCCCAAGTCCAGAGTCTGATTGTGCGTATGCCTCTCCCTCCTTCTCTAAGTCTCAACGCAATTTAGGAGTTCATAATCACCCACTGTTTGCCACTTTTTTGGAATCACCTACAAAATCGAAACCACCAGATCTCGCCACGAGGTCATCGGATGTGTCCACGAGCTTACTAAACCTGTCCAAACCACCTCAATGACTTTTCTCTTTTTCTTTGCCGATGTTTGTCGAAATCTGATTTCGGCAATGAGAAAAGGGGGTTGACGGAGTGTGAACTCCTCAACGGGAGACAACGAGGACCCCCTTTAGTGAGTTCGACTGGGGACGCAGGGTGAGAATCGTGCTCTGATGACAGAGAGAGATGCAGAGGGGGTTAGGCCCCTCGAAGAAGACGAGACAAAGGAGTTTATACAGGTTTGACAGAGAGAGATGCAGAGGGGGTTACGTAGGATGAAGACTTCTGTGTTCCATTCGTATCGGGAAACGAGAACCATCTGACCAGAGCCGGCACACCGACTCCGGTTGAGACGAGAGGCAAAAAAGCTCTCATCATTCTGATGGGACGGGGCAGGGAGTGCTGCGCGCCACCTGACGTGCGGATGGTGCGCAGGCGCACCGCTGCCGTCCCATCCGTCATCTGACCGGTCGAGACCGGTCAGTCGCTGTGACCAGTCACATACTGGTCACACACGTCACACGCCGCATTAAATGCGGCGTGGTGCGCTCAACCGAGCCGCCATTAATGCGGTTAGGTGGGCGCTGGAGACGTTCACCTAACCCCGGACACGCGGCGCAAGCGCGGAGGGGATCGGGGCGGCCCGACCCTCAGGGCAGCGGAGTGAGGGGAGAAAAAAGAGACTGGAGAGGGCAACCACCACCTCATCCTCAGGCCCGACCCTCCCTAGGGGAGCGCCATGTGGGTGTAGGAGGCCGTCCATACCTTTAGCCTTGATACCCCCGGGCCCGTATCACCGATAGGGGTAGCACACAAGTGCCAAACATGATGGGTTAGTAGACAAAAGAATTTAGACAGGTTCAGGCCTTCTATAAAGAACTAATACCCTACTCCTGTTTCGGGGATTGAATTCGCTGAGTTGTATATTGATCTCGTGATCAAGTTGTGTATGAAGAAAAGCCTAGCTAATTGCTATTGCCTCTATGCCCCTCAAGAGACGTTCTACCCTCTTTATATAGGTTCAGAGGATAGGCTTGCAAATCGGAGACCAAGCCACATACAGTATAGGACTCCTAACATTACCCATAATACTCCCGACTTAGGACTATAAATCGTTCCTTAATACACAAGGTAACGTAATACTTAAATCCTAAGCCTATACATAATTCTCATCTATAACCTATCCCATATAATCAGTTGGATAAGTTAGCCGTGTGGGTATATGGTATCCATAATCTTCATAGTAGCCCCTGAGACCTCTAAAGTCGACGAGATAACTCCACCTCGAACCAAACTAATGCATAGCCGAGTGCCTCCATGGCCGAGTGCTTCCATCATCTCTGCCTAGGTCTCCTGAGTGCTTTAACCAATCCAACAAGAAGGCTGTGAAGGGCTAAAAAGTCATACAAAATATACCTAGGTGCATCAACTAGATGCACCTAATTAGGTATAGCCCCCGACTATGTGTTTAGTTGAACAAACTAAGCATATAGTCAAGAACTATAATAATCACACTCATCCAAGTGAAGTTATATAAATAAATGCTTAGCCAAAGCCAAAAGCAGTCATAAAAATCATATAACACATAACCTTATAAACAAGGCATGGTGCATAATGACCCCGAGTACCGGCATCGTATTAAGCTCATGCCACCCAAGTTGTCATGCCCGAGTCCTCTCGAAACAGACAACTTCATCATCCTCAAGAATATATATAGCATTTGTGGCATAAAATCTGAGTTAATAAAACTCATAAATAGATTTTCCAACCGCCTGAATAATATGACCAAAATATAATCAGCTTAAGCCATAATATTGGTCTTAATAAAAAAATCACACGAGGGTGAAAAATAGCATTGATATAAAATCAATTGCTTTATAAAAACCAAATAGCTCTAACAACTTATAGAAAAGTTGCCAAGATAGTTATAAAAAACTTTACTGTTTGTCACATTTCAAATTGCATCGCACCAGCTCCTAAAAAAGTTGTATAACCACTGTATGGAAGGATTTTAAAGGTATTGGGCAATAGAACACGTGCATATTGCCAAGACAAATTTTCTTAAGTCCCTAGAGACACATGACAAGCCACACCTGAATCATGGGCTGTAAACTTCCCATGGGCTTCGGTCCAAAAAATGGAAAACCTACCAATACTCTAATAAAATAACCACTGAAGCGCCGTTGTTTTCCCCGCCGCTTCAACTTCTAAAAAATTCCCCTTTCGCGCTCCTGTTCACAAGCTCCTCCGCAGAAACCTAGAACACGAAATCCACCAAATCCATTCATCCAGCCATTCTAGATCTCATCAAAATCCGCTGCGCTCATTCTGTTCCTCTCATTCTTTCCAAAAAATCTAGGCTCCAACTCCAAACTTGATCCTCCCCAAATCTTGCTCATGGCAGAAGAGAGAGAAATCCCCGTCAACCAATGGGTGGCCTCTGATGTAAAAGAATCAATGTTGAAGGAAATGGTGAAGGATGGAATCCTTCCAACGAAAGAGATCATCGGCTGGCGTCCAGCATACGGCGAGGAGTTCCCAACTCCAAATACCGGTGAGATTGTCGTCTTCACCCACTTGTTTTACTGTGGATTTAGTCTGCCAACCTCTGAGTTCTTCTGTGGCATCCTGAATTATTATAGCATCAGAGTTTACCATCTGAACCCAAACTCTGTACTACACATCGCCATCTTTATCCATATTTGCGAAGTCTTCCTCGGAATCTATCCCCACTTCAATCTTTTTCACCGCATGTTTTCTTTTAAAGCCCATCCGACCAAAGATAACCACTGTGTTGTCGGCGGTGCGGGATTCCAACTCCGCGACACTCTCCGCAAAGACTACTTTCATCTTCCCTTGAAAACCTCCAACAAAGGTTGGCACGTAAACTGGTTCTACATTTCCAACCCAGCCCCCAGCCTGCCCAACTTCATCGGTCTTCCGCCAATCCAACGAGCCAATTGAAACACCTTACCCGAGGGTCAAGATTGGATAAAAGCAAATAATCTTCTGGCAAAAATTCTCGAAATGAAGAATAAGAGACTCCAAGGAGAACAGATCACTCGACACTTCATCAAATACCGACTGGCTCCCATCAAAGAAAGATCCAAGCCAGCCTTCGAATATGAAGGACAAGTGACCCTAACCAGGAAGATCGGGAGTCATTAAACTTCCAGGTCTTGTGCTCCCGTATGTACAAGATCTTTTCCATTGGGATTGTAGTTGACTACAACAACAAATTACCAGTTCTTCCCTACAACATTCATCGACCACCTCCTCCTGTACGTAACTCTGCAACTTTAGTAACTTTTATCCCATCATGCTCTTCAATGTCTCTTAAAAAAGATATTGTTTGTAGGCAAATGTTCTGATCATCTATCAACCATATAAGGTATACCACGACGAGGTGCCAGCCCAACCGACTGCCAAGAAGCCGACTGACGGTCCAAAGATCAAGCCCCAAACAAAAAACAAGAGAACGACAGCTGCAGTTGAAGAAACCAGCAAACGTGCGAGCAAACAGAGGAAACTAGTCATTGATGACTCAGATGAGGAATCTGAAGAAATCCAAACGCCTAAAGCCAATATCAGCTCGCCCAGGCCATCCACCAGATCGGCTCCAAAAATCAGAAAATCCAACAGGTATCCATCGCATAACTTGCATTGTCTTCTCATTGAAAACTCATTTAACTCCATTCTGAATACCATGTATCATCTGCTGTAGAAAACCTGAAGACATAGATCCCACTGGCCAGACGGAAAAACCAACTCCAGCTGCAAGGTCAGAAAACCAAGAGACCTCAGAACAAGGGTTCCAGAACCCTCTCCCATGTGAGACGGCTCCTGGCCAAGAGCCCCCGACTGTCAGTCAGGATCCCCCGACCGACTAGAAACCAGTCGGGTTCTTCTAAACAAACATCAGCTCAAGGACCCCTGACTGGAAACCAGTCGGACAGGAAAAACAAGTTCCAGTCAGCCAAGGAATAGCAGTTGAAGATCCAACACCAACTACTGAAAAAATCAACAAGGATCAAACAACTAGGGATGCTGCCACTCAAGAAAACCATCCTAAAGCAACAACAGGTAAATCAGCCAATCATTAAATCTTTGTCTTGAACACGCTTCCTGAGTTCTATCTTTCATATCTTCCTTACAACAAACAGCTGGAGAAGATGAAGAGATCCTCCGGCTGAAACCCACAGAAGACTCATTGCCTCCAATCAAGATCGAGTGGCGCGATGCGTAAGGCAAAAAACAGGGCATCATATTAAACAAGCAAAAAGAAGCATAAGAACGAGATCTGCTCGTTGCCAGTCTTAATGAAGCCACTCGGCTGATGAACGTGAGAAGAAACCCCTCATACCTCAATTTCTAATTCTCATATAATCAACTGACTTACTTTTTGCAATGCAGAGAATATATCGTCGCTCCTAGGCTAAATCCGATACCTTGGAAAAGCTTGTCCCTCATGTCAATTTCTTAGAGAATATTCAACAAGAGCTCAAAGAAGCCAAGGAGGAAGCCAAAGCTAAAGAAACTATCTTGCGAGAAGAAATCAACAAGCTACGAGATATGAACTTAGAGTTTCGTGGTTCAATTGGTGGTAAGAAAAATTAACTTATCTGCAATTGATTAACCCATTTATTTCTATTAACACTATGTCTTCATGTACCAGCCAATTTGATTGAAATTGAATTCCTCAAGGCCTAATTGAAGAAAGCAGAGAATGATAACACCAAGCTTGAAACAGACAAAGCTAAAGCTATAGCAGAGCTTGAAGGTAACCTCATAGAACTCATATTCTTGATACAACTTATCTTGGTTATCAATATAATCTGAGTATTATCAATCTTGCAGCCAACAAGGTAAAATCACATGCTCAGTTTGAAGTCTTCGCTGAAAAGGTCCAGAGAGCCGAGAGAATCATAGATGATATTGCTAACGCAGCCACGCCAATCCTGTCAGCAATCTATTTGAATGGCCTTGGAACAAATGTTGAAGACGCACTTGAGATCTTTGACAAACTCAGGACAACTCCTAAGAAGTATCTAGATAACATTACTGATGTTGCTACCATGAGTGCAAGTCAAACTCTGGCGATGACGAAGTCTCTCTATCCCTGAGTAGATATAACTTCTATAGGTGATGGCTTTGCAGATGACACTTCTGATGAGCAAGCTTTAAAACTAATAAATGAAGCTCAGGAGTCTGCCAAGAAGATAGCTGCTGATGTAATCGAAACTTCCAGAGATAGATTCTCGATGTAAAAAACTCTTGTTCATCCAACTTGTAATTTATCAGTTTATTTATGCTTATGCCCTGATTTGAATCTTGCGTTTAATTTCTTAAAAATTTTCGTCCGACTGTCACCAAGCCTAAAACTTGATTAAGTCATCAAAAAATTTTCAGTCCTTATTCACTTGACTCAAATCAAGACAAAAAACAATGATAAACCAAATACAAACAAGTTATATTCAAACTAAACCTTATACTATATTAATACGGATAGCCCCTGACTGGCAACTCAAGAAGATAACTTACTTGAAGTCGGCAGTCGAGAAGAACATAATACAGAAAATTGAAGTTAAGTATAATATCGACGAAGGTGCTCAATATTCCATGAATTCTCCAAAATTGACCCGTCTTCACGCTTTAGACGATACGCTCCTGGCCGAGTGACTTTAGCAATTATGAAAGGCCCTTCGTCGTCTGAATCTTTCTTAGAACCATATCGCCATCAATAAACGCTCGCGATCGAACATTACGATTATGATAACGCCAAAGTCCTTGGAAATACCTCGCCGACTGAACAAGTGCAGCTTCATGAGCTTCTTCCAGTCGGGTCAAGTTATCAACACGGTCTTGATCATAATGCTCATCATTGAAATTACGAACTCGAAGAGATTCGAATTCCATCTCACTCGGCAACATGGTTTCAGCCCCATAAACTAAAAAGAAAGGCGACTAACCTGTAGCCCGACTGGGCGTAGTCCGTAATGACCACAAAACTGAAGGCAACTCTTGAACCTATCTACCAGCATAAGGGCGCAATCTGTCAAAGACTCGGGCCTTAATACCCTAAAGGACCATACCATTGGCACGTTCGATTTGTCCATTGCTTCTAGGACGTGCTACTGACGCATAACAAATCTTGATTCCAAAATCTTCACAAAATTCTTTAAAAACTCCTTCAGTGAACTGAGTCCCATTATCAATAATAAGCCTGTTTGGAACACCAAACCGATGCACAATATTTAGGACGAAATCTTGTGCCTTATCTGTAGTAATCGTAGCAACCGGTTTAGCTTCAATCCACTTAGAAAATTTGTCAATTGCAACAAACAGATACGTGAAACCTCCTGGAGCCTTTTTGAAGGGACCAACCATATCCAGACCCCAAACTGCAAAGGGTCATGAAAGCGGAATCGTTTGCAACTCTTGGGCCGGAACATGACTTTGTCGAGCAAAAAATTGACAAACTTCACAGGTTCGAACCACGTTATCCGCATCGGTAACCGCCGTGAGCCAGAAAAAAACCTTGCCGATAAGCTTTGCCCACCAAAGTACGTGCTGCAGCGTGACTACCACAAATTCCCGAGTGAATATCCTGCAACAATTGTCGACCTTCCTCAGGTGTAACACATCTTAACAAAACTCTAGACGGGCTTCTCCTGTACAACTCCGAAGCAACCATGACATAATTCTGACTACGGCGTCTGACTCGCTCTGCATCATCTCGATCTTCAGGTAACACCTGCCGAGTCAGAAAATTGATAAAGGGTGTCCTCCAGTCATCATCAAGCATAGAAACCTGGTTTGTAACCTCCTCATCAGTGGCTCGCTTTTTAGCAACAGTCGGCTCGTGGAGATGCTCTACAAAAACATCTGTCGGAGCAGCCTCTCGCCTAGAGCCGAACTGAGCTAGCTGATCTGTTGCCTCATTGTTATGCCTTAAGACATGAGATAATTCCAAGCCATCAAACTTGTCTTCTAACTTACGAACTTCTTGACAATAAGCATCCATATTGTCATTTAAGCAAGACCAATTCTTCATCACCTGATTTACCACCAACTGGGAATTTCCTCGTACAATTATACGTCGTATACCGAGAAATACAACAAGTCGCAGTCCATGAAGTAAAGCTTCATACTCAGCCACATTGTGTGAAGCCGCAAAATGTATCTGAAGAACATACCACAGTCTTTCGCTAGTCGGGGAGATTAAGACAACCCCTGCTCCCATACCAGTAACTCGCTTAGACCCATCAAAATACATAGTCCAGTATTGCAGCTCCTCCCTAGGTACCTCTCCTTGGCACTTGGTCCACTCGGCCACGAAATCGGCAAGGATCTGGGACTTAATAGATGTCCTTGCTTTGAAAGTAATATCTAACGGCATCAATTCCAAAGCCCACTTCGCAATACGCCCAGTAGCCTCCTAATTATGAATGACATCGCCGAGTGGAAAAGATGTTAACACAGTAACCGAGTGACTTTGGAAATAATGAGCTAACTTCCTGACGGTAATTAAAACTCCATATAATAATTTTTGTACCTGGGGATAGCGTGTTTTGGATCCAGCCAACACCTCGCTAACGAAATAAATTGGCCTTTGAACTTTCTGGGTTCGTTCTTCTTCCTCTCGTTCTACGACCAGGACCGTGCTGACCACCTGAAAATTTGCAGAGACGTAGAATAGCAATGGCTCTTGAGGATACGGTGAGACTAACACGGGTGGTGTTGTGAGGAAATTCTTGAAGTCTTCGAAAGCTTGCTGGGCTTCCAGGATCCACTGGAACTCGTCTGTTTTCTTGAGCAACTTGAAGAAGGGCATGCCTCGTTCCCCGAGTTTAGAAACAAACCGGCTTAAGGCTGCCATGCATCCAGTAAGCTTTTGGACATCCTTCTGGGTACTCGGTGGCTTCATGTTCTTAATGGCGTTGATCTTCTCTGGATTGGCTTCAATACCACGATGAGACACCATAAAACCGAGTAGCTTCCCTGACGGTACTTTGAAAGTACACTTCTCTGGGTTCAATTTCATCCTGAAGGCTCGAATATTTGAGAAAGTTTCTTCTAAGTCGGCGATCAAATCCTGTCTTTGCTTGGTTTTGATGACAACATCATCAACGTAAGCTTTCACGTTTCTCCCGAGTTGAGTCTGAAGGCATCTCTGGATCATACGCTGGTATGTGGCTCCAGCGTTCTTAAGGCCAAACGGCATGGTGATGTAACAATAGGCTCCAAACGGGGTGATAAATGATGTCTTCAAGCAGTCGGACTCTTTCAAGCTGATTTGATGGTATCCTGAGTAACAATTAAGGAAGCCCTGAAGCTCACAGCAGCGGTCGAGTCAACAACTTAACCAATGCGGGGCAAACCAAAGGGATCCTTGGGGCAAGACTTGTTGAGGTCGGTGTAATCGACACACATGCGCCATTGTCCTGTCTTCTTTCGAACTAGAACTGGGTTGGCCAACTAGTCGGGGTGGTAAACTTCCTTGATGAATTCAGCCGCCAAGAGCTTGGTGAGTTCCTCCTTAATAGCATCTCTTCGATCTTGTGCAAAGCGGCGAAGCCGTTGTTTGATAGATTTTGCATCTTCCTTGACATTTAGTGAGTGCTTAATCACCTCTCTAGGAATACCAAGCATATCGAATGGTTTCCAAGCAAATATATCTTTATTATTTTGTAGAAAGGTGATGAGCGCGTTTTCCTATTTATGATCTAGCTCGGCGCCCATTACAACAGTCTTGGAGGGGTCAGAAGGGTCGAGTGGTATCTTCTTCGTCTTGGCGTCATCTTCTCCCGTCTTGGCCAACTTCTTTGCTGGGATTTCGCCTTCTTCCGATGTTGATGTGGCTAGTCGGACCTCCTGTTGGCCAAGTAATCTCTCGTGAGATTGGGCCATGTCACACCTTTCCTTGTCGCAGGTGAAGGCTTGCTTGACGTCGCTGCATAAGGAGATGACTCCATTAGGTCCAGGCATCTTCATCATTAGATAAGTGTAGTGTGGGACTGCCATGAATTTGGCAAGTGCAGGTCTTCCAAGGATTGCGCGGTAAGCTGCTTCAAAGTCGGCGACTTCAAAGCTGACGTTCTCTGTACGGAAATTCTCCCGAGTGCCGAACGTGACTGGAAGAGTGATTTGCCCGAGTGGCGTAGATGACAGCCCTGGGATGATTCCATGAAAAGGGGCTGAACTTGGCTTTAATTCGGATTTTGGGATTTGCATCTCGTCCAGTGTCTTGGCAAAAAGGTTATTGAGGGCGTTGCCGCCATCGATGAGGACACGCTTGAGCTTGACGTTGCGGAATACTGGGTCTAGTACCAAGGGATACCGCCCCGGGTGAACCACTCGGTCAAGATGATCTGAGCAGTTAAACATGATAGCCACCTTCGACCATCGTAGGTAACGTGGGACTTCAGGCTGAACTGCATTGATTTCTCTGTCAGTCAATTTCTGCTTCCGCTTTGATTCGTATCCAAGTGGCCCTTTGAAAATGTGGTTTAACTTGGTCCTATGGTCTTGGAAGGGTTCTGAGTCACCGTTTGCATCGTCTTTCTTGGTTCTTGAGGTGCTGGCTCCGTCTGTTGGTTTCTGAAGTTGGGCAGCTGTTAACGACGGATTTTGGTAATCGACTTGGAGAGAAAAGAGGAAACCAAAGCAGAGAGGAAGGATTGAGTTGGAGTCGGACCAGGCTTTGTATCGGACCCGGTAACCGTATCGGACTGGGGAGGTGTTGCTATAGAGAGCGTATCGACCGATACGGATTTGGTTTGGTCGTAGGCCGATACGGGTTGTGAGTTGACAGTGTCAACGTGGGCTTGGTCTGGGCTCGAAATAAGCTTCAAGGAAGTTGCCAAATAGAGATAAAGCTCGGTTTTAGGCAATTGTATCTTGTAAATTAAGTAGTGTAGATCTAATCTGTGGCTTAAGTCTGCCGCAAGGACTTGTTTGTTAGTTGTAGATAAGATCGTGCCCTACAAGGGTTCTGTTGTAACTTCGGGTATAAATATCCCGATAGTTTGTACATGTAAACTCTCTCTTTTAATCAATCATACAATCAAATCAATCTACTTTCGGCGCATCGCCAACCCTCGCAAGAGGTCTTCTTTGACGAGTTCTTGCTTCCTCGGAGCAGAGGTAAGAACTCGTCCCCGATGATCTGCATCGTCGGGGCTAACGTGTCGCTTTAGACACGTTAAGCCTCGATGATGTGATCATCGATTATCATGTCTTGAATAATTTTGGCAGGTATCTTAATTAAGCCTTGCCAGCGGTTTACTCGCTTTAGGGTTTTCTGCCGATGATGGTTTAATTCTTATGCTTGGTTAGATTGTTCAATGCATTTACCATCCCCAAAAGCAATCGACGACTTGATTTTCTTCGTGTTAAGTCTCAATTCACACTTCGAGTTGCCATCGACCTTAGTCCTATTTTGAGATCTAACACGGAGCCTGTTTTCGGTTGTAACTAAGGATAGTGCCGGGGTTTTAGCCGGTCTTATCTAACGCATGTGGTCGCTTTATGTTTCTTGCATGTGTTTGCCACTTATATGTGCAGATCGATAAGTATAGATACGTCGATCGTGAAATAATCTTAAGATTTCCTTATGGTTGATGTATCTATATTGGCCGATTGGCTCGTATAAGTTTGCACTAGAGTACTAGCTAGTGTAGTTACCTTCGTTATCCTTATCGGCCGATGTTATTAATTGAGATCTACATATCAATGAAGGCTGATAAGATTAGATTCATGTTTTACTTATTTTCTAAGTGAGCCGATATAGCTTTGCCCTATCGGCTGGGCTATGACAATGTGTCATCGGTCTATTGACCGATCGGCCGTTGTTATCTGACTTGGTTTACTTGTTTCTTGTTGATTGCAGATCAAATCAACTGGCATGCTCTATTTACGACTAGGCAAGCCATTTGGACCTGCACTGGAGTTAAGCAGATGTCCCAGGCCGCCGTGGTAACGCGGAACCCGTTTGGTTGCTAGACGGGTCGAAATTCTGCGCCAACAGCAGCATAATGCTTGGCAAACTGTTTGTAGATGAAGCAGTCCTTGGCCGCATGTTTGTGATTCGGGTGATGAGTGCATTGAGCGTTCATGATCTTGTCGTAGGTGCTGACTTGTGGACGTTGTTGTTCGTAGTTCGATATTGCGAAGACCAGATCCTCGGGCTTACACTTACGATATT
This sequence comes from Oryza officinalis, assembly GCA_008326285.1. Classification (NCBI taxonomy): domain Eukaryota; kingdom Viridiplantae; phylum Streptophyta; class Magnoliopsida; order Poales; family Poaceae; genus Oryza; species Oryza officinalis. Next base: position 7,011,162 of record BDMV01000001.1, on the reverse strand, counting down.
TTTGGCCACCGTTGTCGTTGCCGTTGTCCTTTTCGAGGCGCCAGCTACTCCCTGATTGCTTGTCTTGACGTGATGCTTTGATTGCGTCGTCTGACTTGGCATAGGAATTGGCCATCTCGAACATCTTCTTGACTGTCCTTGGAGGTTTGCGCCCGAATTTGCCGAGTAACAACTCGTTGCGGACACCCTTCTGAAAAGCGGCTATGATGACGTCATCGGTGATGTCAGGAATCTTGTTTCGCTTCTCCAAAAAACGCCAAATGTAATCTTTTAAATATTCGTCGGGCTTCTGGATTACGTTGTAGAGGTCGAAGTGAGTCCCAGGCCTTTCAAAGGTACCATGAAAATTGGCAATGAAGTGATCCCGAAACTCGCTTCAAGAATCGATTGAACCCCTTGGTAAACTTGCAAGCCAATTTTTAGCTGAGTCGGCAAGAGCGACGGGCAGGTAATTTGCCATGGCCTTGCTATCTCCTCCTGCTGCGCGAATTGCGAGAGTGTAGACGGTCAACCATGACTCAGGGTTGGTTTTGCCGTCGTATTTCTTGATCCCAGTGGGCTTGAAACCACTCGGCCAATTCACTCGACGTAGGTCCCGACTGAATGCGGGTACTCCTTCGTCGCAGTTGTCGAGGGAATTCCTTCGATCTTCATAATAAGGCTTATTGCGCTTGTGATGACGCCGGTCGAGTACCTCCCTCAGATCACTCGGCGCGGGCCTTCGAGAGCCACTCTGGTAACTGGAGCTATTGTCATAGCGGATTCGATCATGGACGGGTGGTCGACCGTGCCATCTCTCGCGAGAGTCGGCCGACTGGTCTCGACGCTTCCAGGTTGCATGATGACGGACGTCGTTAGACTTGCCAGGGGTCTTGCTGTGCTCGGGTTTTCGGTAATCCTTGGATCGCAGCGGTGGTAGATGGCTACCATCGGGTGTTTTGGCAATGGACTCAGCAACTCCCCGAGCAGTGCCCGTGGGAGCGCCGAGTGGGGCCGTAGCAGTGACCATGGTCTTGACTTTGTCTAGGATTGGAGTCACGTTGGGGGGTGCTACGTCCATGACGGTGTCGATGAGGGTGAGAGCGGCGACCGCATTCTGCTGGGGCGTTAGGAAGACGTTGGTGTTGTCGACTCGGATTTGAAGTATGGCGTCGTGAGCGGAGCGCCCAGCCGCCCTCAGATCTCGCCTTCTCTTGTCGTTATCTTCTTTACGCTGGAGTTCCTCCTCCTTGCGCTCCTCTTCGAACTTGGCTCGTTCCTCTTCCGCAGCCCTACGGGCCGCGGCCGAGTCGGTCTCTCCTATGTCGGCCAACTGTCAACTGTCGAAACCCTACTCCTGTTTCGGCCATGAGAATGTCAAAAAATAGCGGAGTGTAGTTGTCGTCAAAATCGGAGTCGTTGATGTCCTCCGTGGAGATATCGTAAAGATCATCGAAGTCAGAAGAGCTGATGTAGTCAGCGATCTCAGTGAATGAGCACGATCCGAGAGGTTGAATCACGACGGCGATCTCTCTGGAGCTTGGCCCGTAGTGTGGCGCCGATGCGAAAAGTTCTTCCGAGTGGTTTGGATCCGACTTGGAAGAGAGAAAGTTGGAGTAGATCTCAGCTGCATTCGGTAACCCAAACGACGCCAAGTGATTTTCTCCTCCTGATTGGTTTGGATCCGAGTCAAGGAGAGAAATCTTGCTGAAGCTGTCGGTGATGAAGTCGAGGCTGCCGAAGCCGTACGCCTGTCCTGGTGGGAAGGCGAAGTCGTCGATACCTAACGTAGATCCCATCGCGCTTGTCGGCGAGAAGAAAACTTGTTGCACCCCTACCTGGTGTGCCAACTGTCGAAACCTGATTTCGGCAATGAGAAAAGGGGGTAGCGCACAAGTGACAAACACGATGGGTTAGTAGACAAAAGGATTTAGACAGGTTTAGGCCTTTTATAAAGAAGTAATATCCTACTCCTGTTTCGGGGATTGAATCCGCCGAGTTGTATATTGATCTCGTGATCAAGTTGTTTGTGAAGAAAAGCCTAGCTAATTGCTATTGTCTCTATGCCCCTAAAGGGACGTCCTGCCCTCTTTATATAGGTTCAGAGGGTAGGCTCACAAATCGAAGACTAAGCCACATACAGTATAGGACTCCTAACATTACCCATAATACTCCCGACTTAGGACTATAAGTCATTCCTTAATACACAAGGTAACGTAATATTTAAGTCCTAAGCCTATACATAATCTTCATCTATAACCTATCCCCTATAATCTGTCGGATAAGTTAGCCGTGTGGGTATATGGTACCCATAATCTTCACAATGTTATCACCATTTTGCTCCCATAATAACTTTGGAGTCCTGCTCAAAGGGTGCAGGCAACTGTGCCTCACTGACCACGCTTCTCTCGTGTACTCCCTTCCGTCTCAAAAAAAACCTTGAAGTGAATGGAATACTACTTAGTAAAACGAATCTGGACAGAGTAGGTAATATCCTATTCATTTATAGGTTGATTTTTTAGGGACGAAAGGAGCACACGGGATGAGGTATGCTCTCCCTTTTCTCCTCTCTCTACCTCAATCCCCCCTTCTCTTCTTCTCTTTCTACCTCAATCCCTCCTCGTAACAAAAATCTCCCAAAACCATCATGCCTTCTGTAGGGCAGGCATGGTAACTCTTTCCCTCCACCATTACATGCATCAAACCTACGTAGATGCATCGTACTTTTAGTTTATACGAGGATATATTGAAAATTTTCACCCAACACCAAGATGCATTATTAAACCTATAGAATTTTTCATGAAATATAAACGAAACTCCGTGAAACATGATCTAAAGTTCCACTCATGTTGTACAAAAGATTTTCCTTCAATAATAATTATATGATGCAACAACCTAGTGCAAAAATAAAAATTGTTTCATTATAGTATCATGCTGTGAAGTGAAAATTTAATTGTTTTAAAGGAAGCCCCAGGTCAGCTGCGCGAGAAAATGGCTATCGCTAGATTCGTACTGTTTGACAGAAAATCACCGGTGAACACCTAGAATAACAATATGTGCTGATGTATGGACCTCTTCCATTTTAAACCATACATTAATTGATAAAATTGATAAATATATGACGGAATTTAATTTGTTATCAAATATTTGTCATGCATAGAGAGTTGACAACAATATATTTGGTTTATCCTACCAAAATTTGATAATATTGTCAACTTAACAAAATTTTAATAATGCTAAATTTTAGAAAGGTTAAAAATGATTATAAAGTAAACAAATCCTAATAGCTGATTTCAAACATGTGATGTTTCTCTCTGTGTTTTTTTAATAAAAAAGACATTCTAGTTGTAAAATTTTGCGTCAAAAAGAGGGGTGGCGGTGTAGAGAATCCAGGAGGGGCAACGGAGTTAACCGTCCAAGCATCGGATATCGAGTTTCGTCATGGGACTTTGCAGAGCATCTACTGAAAATTTGCGCGATTTGTCGGGTTTTGCAACCACTGCCCCCCTGCAAATCCACGCCTAAAACAAAACTAACAAAATCATCATCTCAGGATTTGTTTCTTCTACATGGGATTTCACCTCGATTCCATCTCATCCTAGAGGTACTAGTGCTACATTTCTTTAATCTTATTTGCCTATGGTTAGGATGTCAACACCGTATCTACACACAAATTTGAGCAATTGTATTTCTTGCATATTTATAAGTACTATTAAAAATATGTTACCATCATTTTCATATATCAAATCTTAGAGCATATGTTTAGTTTTTTTCTCACTAAAATAAATCATACCAACAATGCCAAATTTTGGCGTATTTTAATAAGTAGGTAGCCTTTGGTTTAAAGTTTTACCAAAATTGGTGTGGTTTTGAGAGTGTAAGTTTCGGAGTTGCTAAAATTTAGTAGGATAAGGATGTTAAGGTCATTTCTAGTTTGTTGCATGTTGAGTTTGGCTACAAACCAAACCGGCCCTTAGTATCTCCCATATAGAGCCATTTGACATTGTGAGATTTGACTGCACACACATTGAAATGGTGTAGGATACACATTGAGATTCTTAATACTCTACTGATAATATCTACTGTTGTAGTTGGATAGTACCTTTTCACCCATAGCTTGACAATGTTTCTGAACCGATGCATAGAAAGAATTCATGTAGGTAGTGTGGTCCTCGGAGAGTTGAGAGAAAAGAGTTTGAACCCGGTTTTGTATGGAGGGGGACACAAGCCAACTTTGTCAAGTGTAAACTTATGGAAGTTGCACAAGTAGCTAGGACCCTACATACACAATGATGATGCGGTATAGTAGTATCATAGTACCACTAGATTGATGTCAGTCAGTAAACAGTGAAAACAAAGGATGAGTAGCATGTTTGTAGTACTGTCATTAGAAAAGACATTCTCTCTCTCTCTACTCCCCTAAAGGCCAAAGCCACTCTGCTTTAAGAAAGCAAGTTCACAAGATGAACAGAGAGACTCACATATATAGAGAGAAGAGAGAAGAAAAGATGAATTGCCAGGAGAGTGTATGGCTTGCCAAATCACTTTATGCCTTTACAGACAGTGGTAATAATTCAGAAACAGCTTGGAAATTAGAGAAGAAAGGAAAAGGCTTACATGCCGGGGGGTTTTCGCTTTTCTTTTCTTTTCTTTTTTCAGAACAGCACCAAGAAAAGAAGAGAGAAAGGAAAACTCTCCTAAAAGTCCAATGATTGTGGCACATACATGCATACCTAATGCAATGATCCAACGAGAAATCTGAACTTCTCAAGTGATGATCATTCACGGGGAGGGGGTGATGTATGTCATTATGTGGTGGTGGTAGTATTAGGTAGGATGATAATGATGATTGATTGAATCTTGATGCGTAATTAATTTTTGGAGTATTTTACTATCTTTTGGTCCCAAACTTGTTGTTGAGTTTAGATTGGTGGAACCGCTCATGTGCAACAAGGCAGTAATTATGCCAATTAATGAGTTTGAATGAGGTTGCAAAGATGTGTAATCACCGGACAGAAGAAAATAAGTTTTGCATCAATGTGCGGAACTAACTGATGACTGCATGCATGCATGGCCGTGCTACTGTTTTGCTCTTGTCATTTTCCACTTAAAACTGAAGCAGTTCTCTGTTTCTCTGATGTGATTTTATGGCTTGCTGAAAACCGTCCAGATTCATCGAACGTCTCAACCTACTCCAATTGCAACCTAAAGCAAAATACAGCATATGTTCAAAATCCAAGTGAATAAAATACAACATACGTTCAAAATTTTTAAAAAATTGGATGAACTATTGCCGCAGATTATCAACTTGATTATAAAAATAATTAAATACCTTATAAAATAAATATAACAAATAGCTAAAACAAACGATCAAGTAAACAGTAAAAGAAAAACTTTTAAGAAAACATACTTTTGATGGGATAAATAATCCGTTTCAATAATCTACTCCACGGTTGAGAGAAGATTTCTCTCGTTTTTCGCGTGCATGTTTTCTAAACGGTTAAAAAGTACGTTTTTTAAAAATTATAAAAGAATTGTTTTTTAAAAAATTATATTAATTTATTTTTTAAATTTAAAATAGTAAATACTTAATCAAACACCGCTGTATTCTTGAGAATCTACCGCGTTTATAGCAGTAGTAACAATTTTGGTAAAGGGTCGTGCATTTTCTAGATGCTCTGGTGGGATCTGAAAATGCTTACTCCTACACGAAACTGGAAACAGCATCGTGTACAAAAATACTCTACCACTGTTTACTTCTGTAGCATCGCAGGCTGAAGTGACAGGCCAAGCAGGCAACCTACGGCCTACGCCTAGGTCCGTACATTTATACGCGTAGATCGTAGAGTACACGGTGCAGTGTACAGAGTAGAGTAGTACAGGCAGCACAGCCGCAGGGTTGCAGCTGCTGCCTTGCCTCCCTTTCTCTGACATCCATGAATGGGTTCGAGCCGAGCTCGAGCTGAAGCTGAAGGAGAGGAGAGAGGAGGTGGTGTGTGTACGAGTATTTCAGAGGCCACCCCTCCCTCGCTGCTGCGTCTCTGATTTTGATGCATGCAAAGGACGCGCACAAGTGCACGAGAGCGTGAGAGAGGCGAGAGGAGAGAGGAGAGAGATGGTGGTGGCGATGAGCTCGCGTCAGTGGTAGCACAGTGTGTGATTTCACTGAAACCCTCTCCTTTTTCTTCTCTCCTCGCGTGAGATCGAGAGTGTGAGAGGGTGGAGGAGGAGGAGGAGGAGGAAAGGTGAGGTGGTGTTCTTGTTCATGTTGTTTTTGCTTTTTTATTTTTTGAGAAATTTTTGTTGTTGTTTTTACCTTGGAAAGTTGTAAAAGTTGTTGGGGGATGCGGGGGTGTGGGTGAAGTCTCGTGATATTTTTTTCATTTTTGTGAGTTTGTTAGTTTCGTGGCGGTTTGCAGGTGGGATTGGATTTGGATTGGCGGCGATGCTGCGGAGGATGGTGTCCGACCCGGACGCCGCCGCCGGAGGAGGAGATGCGGGGAGGCGTGGCGGTGGCGGTGGCGGTGGCGCGTTGTTCGCGGTGCCAAGGTTGTTTGTTGGGCTGGCCGCGAAGCGCGGGGCGGCGGATGGAGGGGAGCCGGCGTCGAGGAGCCCGACGTCGCCGCTGGACCCCAAGGCGCTCCTGCTCCGGTCGCCGCGGTCGCCGAGGACGTGGTGGGAAGCCGAGCCGGTCGGCCTCGCCCTCGCCGCCTCCGCCGACGACGCCGCCGCCAAGAACTGCCTCCTCAGCCCGCGCGTCGGGCCGCTCAAGTCGTTCGCCTCGCTGCCCAAGGACTGCGGCGGGGGACACTCGCTGCGCCCGGAGCTCGCCAAGGCGATGTCCTGCGCGGCGGCCACCGCCGCCGCCGGCATGTCCGTGCCGTGCGGCGTCTTCTTCCACGGGGATCTGAAGTCTGGTCCGGAGGCCACTCGATCCGGTGGCGCTCACCCCAATGCCAAGCGCCGCTCCTTCGATCTCGGCGGCGGCAAGATCCCGGGGCCGGGCTCTCTGCCGGCGTCGATCGCCGTCGGCGGCGTCCGGCGGTTCATCGGCTCGGTGTCGGCGAGCGAGATCGAGCAGTCGGAGGACTACACCTGCATCATCGCTCGCGGCCCGAATCCCAAGACGACCCACATATTTGGGGACTGCATCTTGGAGCCCCAGACGACGGACCCCTCCGCCTCCTCCGCCGCCATGGATGTGACGGAAGCAGCCACCGAGTCCTACTGGGTGGTGAAGTGCGACGCCGGCGCCGCCGCCGGCGCCGGCGTCGGCGAGGACTTCTTGAGCTCCTGCTTCACTTGCAAGAAGAAGCTGGAGGGAAAGGACATTTACATTTACCGGTATGTAGTTGCAATCTTCTTCTTCTTATGCATTATTTGGAGAAACATTTCATGTTTCAGGTTCAAGACATTTTTCTGCGGAGCGAACTCTGATCTGAAAGAACTTAAATCATCGAACAAACTGCTGCATTGTTCATCATGAATGTCTTGGGATTTCAATATGATGTAGTACATTGAACTGAACATGTGAACTGCATGCTGAATTATTGGTTTATTATATATTGCTAGGTTCAATTGATTTGATTGGAAATGGTTACTAAAAAGTATCAAAAGTAAATTGAACATATTTCTTTGGTGTTGATTCATCTGGATGAATTATTATTATCTTTTGTAACGATCGGCCGGCTGCATCATCAGTAAGAAAGGCACACTGAACAATTCTGATTTTGCTCTTGCAGTGGTGAGAAAGCATTCTGCAGCGTCAATTGCCGGGACCAACAAATCCTGATCGAAGAGGAAGCCGAGAACAACACCACCATCGTCTCCTCCCCGCGCTCATCCTGCTCGTCCCTCCACGAGGACATCTTCATTGCCGGCATGATCGTCGCGACATGACCTGACCCTTCCCCGGGGCCTGGACCGATCGATTGAACCTGTCCTCGCCTCCGCAAGTGTTCCAAAATTTTCCCCCTGGTCTTCTACCAGGGGATAGATGAAGATGATCGAATCACCAGCTTCCATTGCTATCTATCATTAGTCTGCTGTTTTTGATTCAGCAAACTGAAGAAGAAGAAGAAACCGGTGTTCTTGGTGGGTCATTGTCACTTGAGACGATGAGCTTTTTTTTTTACTGGACCTGGACACTTGCAGAGATCTGGGCTTTTTAGAGAAAAGAGAGGTCGCCTGCCTGCCTTTAGTGATTTTAGTCGTGTAGTTTTGATCCTAAGGCTGCTGGCCAGTGCCCACATCCATTTTCTTTCTTCTCTTTCTTCTTCATTTCTTCCTCTTTGGCAGCAGTGACAATGTCTGCATATTGCTACACTACTTCTGTTGTGAGATAATGACATTGAGCTGCTTTAGGTCATTTCTATTCTTCTTTTACCCTGATGAAATGGCATGATGAATGGTGACGATGATGATGATCTAACTGACCTGATTTGCACGTTGCACTTTAGGAATTGAAGGCATCTTTTGCCTTGGCCTATCAGAGAATATAGCTGGTCCTAACCATAGTGGGTTTAATCAAGAAAGCTGTAGTAGTAGTACTACTAGTACTACTACTAGAGTTCTTGGGTGTCTCATCAGGCAGATTCAAGGAGACAGGGCAAACTGACCATCATGCCCAAGTAGAAAATATGCAGAGCATTTGCATGTGAAAGTGAAACATAATCCCAGTCTCATCAAGATACTTAACTGGCTGACCTGCTACTAATGTCAAGTTGTTATGATGGTTTATAATCCCATTCTTATGAAGATACTTAACTGGATGATTTGCTACTAATGTCAAGTTGTTAATGATGGTTTTGAATGCTGGATCTCATCTTGGAGACCGTCAGAGGCTAATGATGCAGAGGGTGCATAATTAAAGAAAGTTTTTTTGGTTTTTTTTGCTGAAATCTATGGTCAGATAATCAGATCAGATTCAGATGATTGCAGCATATTCAGATTTTGCTGTAATACCACCTGTTTCTACAAATGGGGCTCTGTTGGTCAGGAAAACAAGCGTTGCAGAGCAGAACAGTTGTTGCATTTGGGACTGCTTGTATTGAATTCAGAGCCGGTCATACATTGCTCAACTTTTATGGACACTTCACTGCAACGTTTGCATCGTTCTATTTTGGTTGCCAGAGGCCGTTGGATCCATCTGTATGGTTCTGCAAAAACTTATTGTCATTTTGCACGCAACAAGTTTCGAAATGAATCAGAATTCATTCATTTTTTCTTTGCGATGGCAGAATTCAGACATTTTGCAACTACAAGAAAACACAAACTAATTTGGGAAGGCTCGAATTCCATCAAGAAAGCATGGAAGTCTTTTTCATTTTCTTCAGACAGAAAGCATGGAAGTTGAGTAATGCTAGACGTACTTGAAAAAAAAAATCTTTAGTAAACAGCGAACCCAAGTGTTAGCCCACATGTATTAGGCCCATTATTAACGGGACGGAACGGAGTTGCGGAATCCGTGAGGCCCATGTATATTGGGCCAGCACAGTATGTGGTAACGTACGGCCCATTATTAACGGGCTGGATAGGGACAGCACAATATGTATTGGGCTGCACAACAATTCTGGTTCCATGTTTGTTGGGCCTGAACGGGATAGCGGAGGTCGTGCGGCCCATATATATCGGGCCGGCACAGATTGTGGCTAAGTCGCGGACCATTTGTACTGGGCCACGATATGGGCCACGTGCGGACCGCTAATTGGGCCATGACGGTGTTGCCTTCTAATGGGCCTCATAAACTTAATCTTGCCGGGTCGGGCCCACACTAACACGTGGCGTAATCCTCATCTCTCTCTCCGGATTAGCTCGCTTCCTCCGTTCCTTCGAAATCCCAAAACAGAAAGACCCTCACGTGGAAGGAGCACCCGCCTCACTGGTCCCACACTCCCACTGCCAATGGGTCCCACCCCCGCATGGGGAATGCCCCAAATTACCCTTGGCGAGGAGCACCCGGAGATCGGTGCTGGATCGAAAGGGTTGGGGGGTAAAAGAGTCATTACGTGGGTCACTAAAAAGAGTTTCCCTTTTTTCTCGCCAGGTCGGACCCGTCGTGACGCGGTGACGCCGCTCCTCCTCCGCCTTCGCCTTCGCCTAATCCCCTACATCACCTCCGCCATTTCCACTGCGGGCTTCCGCTTCCGAGCTCGAAGGCGAGCGCCATCGCGCCGCGAGGAGGGGGGAGGGGGGGGCTAGGGTTTGGGGGGTTGGGGGTTGTCGCGTCGCGAGGGACGGGATGGGGTACCTCCTCCTCGTGCCGTCGCCGCCGCCGCTCGCGTTCCGGTGCCAGTCGTCCTCCAGTGGTTGCTGCCGCCGAGGAGGCCGCGCGCGGAGAGGCGCGGCCATCGTCGCGTCGAACTCAGCATCGTCGTCCGGGGATGCCGGCCCGTCCCAGTCGGCGGCGTACGTGCTGGCGCGGCGGGGCGTGCTCCTCGGCGTCTCGGCGCTCCCGCTCCTCCGCGCCAGGGAAGCCGCGGCGGCGGCGGCGATGGCCACGCCTAACAGCGGGGATCTCGCAACGGGTTAGTTCCATTCTCCTTTTCCCTGGAGTTGGTTGAATTCCGTTCTCGTTTTGTGTTTCTCCCAGCCTGGATACTATTTCTGTCTGACATTGTGGAGTACCATATGAAATCTGTGTGCTATTTGAAGCATTTGAGGTTGGGCTTTAAATTTTCTGCAATGTCCAATTGTTTAGATTGTTCCGTGGATTCAGTTATGGAGATTACTGCTAACGTACAGCGTTGCATTATATAGACGTTTTAGCTTTCTGGTCAACTTGTTATTTCTAGGTGCATGATAAAGCTCCGCATGAGACATCTGAACTTTCTGTTCAGCCTAATGGTCGAAGAGTTTACAATGTATCTGCTAACAAATGCTGCTAAGCAATTATGTATGCATGGGACATGCGCAGTTGCTTGTCTTGAGGAGGGATACGCATGGATGGAAAGGAATTAGGAGGTTGGAATAGCACAATTCCCACAACCAGAGACTATTTCTGCAAAAGTGCACATGTTGAATGTGATTCTATATGGACTTCTACATGTTAATACCTCAATTAGCACTAGAGTGGAACTATCAGATGGAAGAATGGACCTAGAGTGTCACAGTGATCGTTTGTACTGGTGCAAAAGGTAGAAAGAGTTTGTAAATGCTTTATGCACTAAGATATTTTTACATGAAGGTGGTCTTGGCTGTAGATGGCTCATCTTAGTAAATTGTACACTTACAGTATATCATCTACCCTTTGTACCCCTTTCGTGTAGGTTTTGTGCAAACAAATTCATTTTCATTCTGTTGACCAGTTTAGAGATGGAACAAAACCTGTATGTGAGGTGCAGTGGATGATTTATGATTGCCATTCCATGTGTTAGGCATCCTGAGTACACCACGCGGATTCCCTATGCATTTTGGAATTAGGGATAAGGGAAGTTTTGATAAATTTATAAGCTAAATTTGGCTGGTATTTGCACGGAAGTGTGTTGTTTTAATAAGAATTAATTTCACATTCTGATGACAAAGTCTCAAACTGGAGTCATGCATGCTCATTATTCACAACTTATCCCAGTGAATTTTGAGTCTGATTATGGCATGTGACCATATGTCATTTTTTCTTCATTTTCCCGCAGTTTATGGCATGTCATTACCCCAAGGATTTATTAGAAGAAAGCGGGTTGATTTCCCAAGGATAGATCATCAAGCTCAGACTTGCTACAAAACTTTCAAGATTGGACGTAATACTGTCATATGTAGACCTAATGAGGCTATTGTCAATGGTCAGAATTTCCCCCTCATACAAGTAGCTCATGCTAAATATGGGGTCTATGATTATGTTAGCGAACCCTGTCGAGGTCTACTACCATGTGCTGCATTATTTTTGTTTTCTGGCATAAATACTTTGAGGTATACCTGCAAAGTTCTTTTGACCTATCTTAACCACTGGAATGTGTTGGATTTACTATATGGTTTTGTTGTAAACTGGTACTGGGACCTGGGCATGTGATATTGTTTGGATTAATTTTGTTGGTGGTGCCTTCCTGTCATCTCATGTTGGCGCTTGCATACTAGGACTAATTTGGAAATATCCTGTATAAACTTGGAATAAATAGTTTATATTGTTTTTCTCTGTAGAGACAAAGGATATTCAAAAGCCTGATGAACCTCAGCCTGGGGAAACTCAGGCTGAATCTCCTCTACCTGAAGCTTTGCAACCAGAACCATCCCTGCCCGTCACGCAAGAACAAACTCCTGGGAATCCACTTTCTGGTCTTTTGAATGCAATTGCAGTTGTTGCCTCCGGTGTTCTTGCTGGACTGTATGGCACTTCTCGCCAGGAAAAGAAGGCCCTGGAATCCGTCGTCTCATCTGTAAAACATCTGCAAACCTGTAATTAGTGTCCATTACTACTGTTTCTATTTTACTACTTTTGAAGTGCCTCATGACATCCTTGTATGGTCAAATTTCCACGAAGTAACCATCTTTGCTTGCATACACATTAAAGAGTTGTACATTTCATGACTGCATACATGTGTTTGTGTGTTTTATTTATTTTCTTTTATCTAGAAAATCTGTGCATCCTCAAGTTTATAACCTGATAACTAACTAAAGAACAGTTTTCATTAAGTTCGAAGTAGAACTCATGAAGAGCTTTAGAAGGTTTAACTCATTTTCTGTCATGATGTTTTCACTTAGGAAAACAAACGTTGCTTAAGTTCTCACAGCACAATATAACTCAGATTTATATGCAAGAAGCTACCAAAATTATTTGATGTACCTCTCATACTTGAAAACCTTTTTTTTAAAAAAAAAATAGTGCTAAGATAGGACATTAGCTGACATATCAATTTTGCTAACTTGTTCAGATGGAGAGCAAATTGGCTCAAAATGAGGCAGCAATCTCTTTGATGAGGGAAAACTACGAGAAAAGATTGCTGGATCAACAAACAGCACAAAAGAAGCAAGCTATGAAGTTTCAGGAGCAGGAAGCCTCTCTTTTAGATCAGTTGTCTTCAACAAAAAAGACAGTAACTTCGCTAAGTGAAGAATTCAGAAGGGAGAAGACACTGGCTGAGGAGCTTAGGGAAGAAATACGTCGACTAGAGAGCAGTCTTGCACAAGCTGGGGATGACAAAGATGTTCTTGAAGCCAAACTGAAGGAAAAGTTGGGTGATGTCAACATTTTGCAGGAAAAAGTAAGTTTGCTTAGCCAAGAAATTGATAATAAGGGTATACGCATCAGGGAACTCAGTTCATTACTTTCGTCAAAGGAAGCAGACTACCGTAATCTGTGCTCTTTCTCTGACCAAACTAAAGAGAGTCTAGAACTTGCAGAAGCTAAAATACAGCAACTGGAGGAAGAGGTTCATAGAACTAGAAATGATCTTGCTTCTAAGATATCTTCAATTGATTTACTGAATGAGGAACTTCAAGCACTGAACTCTGCAAAGAATGAAGCTGAGGAAAAGCTAAGTGAGTTAACAAAAGATTATACAGACCTGAAGGCTTCTTCTGAAGCAAGAGAGAGCCGCGACTCTGAGCTACTATTAGAAAAAGATAATATGGCCAAACAGCTTGACGGAAAACTCTCTGATGCATTAAGTGATTCTAGCAAAGACCGTGAGATCATCGCTGCGCTGAACAAGGAATTGGATGCAACAAAAGCAATGCTAGAGAATGAAGTTGCTGCAGTTAAAAGTTTAAGAGAATCACTTCAATCCACAGAGGAGGCACTGACAAATTCCAGAAGTGAGGTATCCAAACTTTCAGTGGAACTTGATGAAGCAAATAGAATGAATCAGGACCTGGTGCTGCAAATTTCTAAACTCCAGGATGAGTTCAATGAAATGCAAGAGGGTCTTACTAATAAACTAGGAGAGGTAGAATCAGTATCTAAAGCTCTGTCAGATGAACTTGTCTCTGTTAAGGAGATGGTTCACAAGGGACAGGAAGAACTTGAAGCCACTTCTAATGAGCTTGCATCCATTGTGGAAGCTCGTGACAACCTGAAGAAAGAATTGCTCGATGTGTTCAAGAAGTTGGAATCCACGTCACAGGAGCTTGTTGATGAAAGGAAAACTGTCACTACTTTGAATAGGGAGCTTGAGGCATTGGTGAAACAACTACAGATGGATTCTGAAGCACGAAAAGCTCTTGAAGCAGACCTGGATGAAGCAACAAAATCACTAGACGAGATGAACAGGAGTGCATTATCACTATCAAAGGAGCTAGAGGAAACTAATTCTAGGAAGGACACTCTTGAAGCAGAGAAAGAAATGTTATCAAAAGCTCTTGCTGAGCAACAGAAGATCACAACTGAAGCTCATGAAAACACTGAGGATGCTCAGAATCTTATCTCTAGGCTTCAGACTGAGAAGGAGAGTTTTGAAATGAGGGCTAGACATCTTGAAGAGGAGTTGGCGTTAGCAAAGGGTGAGATATTGCGCCTAAGGAGGCATATTAGTACAAGCAGATCACAGAAAGCAAAAACTCTTCCAAACACAAAGGCATCTCCAGAGGTCAGTCAGGCTCCAAACGAGCAGCCTGTGAATGATAATCAGAATACCAGCAAAGTTGCTGCTGGGTCTCAATATACTGCAAAGAGGACGACTAGGAGAAGAAAAGGTGGTGCATCAACATGAATGTGCTTGGGAGATTGATAGGAAAGGAATCATCTGCTTTCATTGCTTCCTGTTTAGTCATCAATGATAACTTCATTTTTTATACTGTCATCCTTTGCAACATAACTGTTTTAGTATTATTTCCATTTGCTTCTTTGCTGCAGTGGAAACTTCCAATTCATTAGCTATTCCTATATTTTGAGTTTTGGAAGTTGAGGATCAGGGTCAAATATGTGTACAGATAATTTTTTGAGGTTCAACATGACAGAAAATATTTTTCCTATACATGCTTGTGCTGAATTATTCACACATCATATTATGTGCTTGTTATCAACTAAACTAAATCAAATTTGTCATTAACTCTGTATCCAGCAATTTTGCTTATGTTGAAGTACAGTAGAATTACCTACTTTGTGGCTCATGTGCCTTTAGGTAAACCGACATTTTCGGTGCACACATCTTGATATGCTGGAAGCAAATCTCTTTGATTCCTGGAAGATCAGATTCTGGGATCCACGTTGTCAAGTGGTATCTCTCTCTCTCTCTCTCTCTCTCTCTCTCTCTCTCTCTCTATATATATATATATATATATATATATATATATATATATATATATATATATATATATATATATATATATATATCCAAGAACTGACGCAGAGCCATTCTGTCCTATGCATTTTAATTTACCCACAATGGTTGTTAAGTTACCATTTATTGCAATACTGGAAATGTTTGCTCAGTCATTTTATTTCTGGGAAACATGGTGAAAACACAAAGTACCTGGCAGGACTTTATTGCTTGCTGACAAGTTTGCTGTTCTGCTTCGTAGTCACCTGAACATAGCATGATCTGCACTGTTTTCTTGTGATATCTTGTTTCCTCCTGCCAGATACCTTGCATGTTCCATGTTTTATTTGCCCTTTTGCATCGGCTTAACGTTGGAAGTGTGATAATGATTTGATATTATACCCATGTGGTATAATATCACTACCTCATGATTTGATATTATACCCATGTGGTGCTGCATTTCACGATTTCAACATATTCATAGTACATTACAGAAATGATGATTTTGTATTCCTGCTCTATCTCTTCGTAAATTTTGTTACATATTCAGTTACTCATATGGACCACCTTATTTATATATCCTTTTGTTATATATTCAATTACTCCTATGGACCGCCTTATTTATATAAACTCAATGGGCTTGCACTAGGATCGCCAACCAAAAGGGAAGAGATGCCTCAGTTCATATTGGTATATTTATGTTGTGCCAATACTTCCTTAGTTCCTTTGTTATATTATCCTTTTTGAAACAAATCATCATCCTATATTTATTTCCATTTGTATGAATTGTGTTTATGCTGCTTTAAGTACTAAGTACTAATTTGGAAGATTTGAAAGAACACCAAGAGCTAAAGAGGTACCCCTTCCATTAGAAATATATTCTGCTTTAGAAGGTGCAGTCAAATTTCTCTAACTTGGACTACTAATATATGGACTTAGATTTTATTTGTAGATATTATGGATAGATTTATAATGCTAAATATAATATAATAATTTTATAGTTATTTGCTATCATATTTATATCAAATGAGTTTCTCAAAATAATATTAATAATATGTAATGGTGAAAATTGATATTGGCCATGCTGTGATGATTTTGAAGATGCTACATGCATACTCTTGAACAATATATCAACATTCACCCATTGCTATGCGTGCTTGTGATATGATACTATGATACACTTGTCTAAACCATGCATCAAACATTTGATATGCTATTTGTGTTATAATTAACTAAATGGCCCTTGGTCAGGTGGCACACAAGCCCCGTATATACCAAAACACAGTGCAGTCGGTTGTGAATAGACTGAAGAGGCATACAACCAAAGTACACTGCATTGGCTCTGATCTGGCTTCGAAAATAGCTGGCACGATGGGGCACCTTGCCAGGTTAGGTTGGATTCCTTCCTAAAATTAATCCATTTCCCTTGACCTGGCTTGGCCTACTTTTTGTTGCTTCTAATAATTGAGCTTTTTGGCTTCATGCTTCCATGTATCAAGCATTCCATGCATGGACATTCAGCTAGTGCTTTACACTAGTAATAGAAAATGACTAATGGAATCTTCTCGGTTGTGGATAATAAGGATATGATAATGTATCACCTTTCTGGATAAACCTCTTCGAACTGAGATTGTTTATTTTAGGCAGAAATTAATTGCCAATCAGGGAAACCTGCTTATCTTTAGGCAACCTTAAAAGATTATTTTGCACAACCGCATGAACTTAAACTGCTAGTCCTACACAGATAGTAAACCGTTTCAATTGCTCTTTAGGTATTCCCTTGTTTCCGAATCTATAAAAGTTGGTGGTGTTCATGTTTTCAATGGACATGTTTCGTTTGATAAACATTCACCCGATGCAGACCTTGCAAGCAGTATTGGAGCCTACCTTGCACTTCCCTACCTCATTGAATACGAATTTTTAAGTTTGGTGTAGTTACCCTTGCCGAAAGCAGTTGCCTTCCTGCACTGCTTCGTTTTGGCGATAGAGTTGCCTTATTTTGGCATCAATCTTCAATGCTACGATCATACGCAGCTGACACCAACAATAGATTTTGAAGTTTGTTTTTTTATTGATTTGTTGCGTGAACTCATTTGAGTTCATGAGGTCTTCATCTCCCCTTATACCTATATCACTGCTGAATTTCTGAACCTGCTTCTCGTCAGATATGCTCGTTGAAAGAAAGATACAGTTGTTCAGCGAAAATACAGGAGATGGTGAAAAAACGCAAAGAGGAGACAAAAACAAACCGATCCAGTTAGCTCGCTTTGCATTTCAAAACCTTGCAATTTCCCACATTCGGTGGTGCGTGCAGGTAACATCCATATCTTATTACCTCCCACCCGGTAAAGAGGCTATATTCTGGAGGAACTACACTTGTTATTACTGCAAAATCCACGTCTGGTTTGCAGTATATATGTAATAGGGTTAATTGGATCCATGCCATTGTAACTTTGCCAAATTGAAAATAAAGCCCCAAGCGAGTAACAGGCTGCGCGTCCCTGCAGTTACAAGGGAAGGGAGGAGAGTAAATGGCACTACTCTGCGGCCGTCAATTACTGCGGGTCTTGCGCCCCGGGGCCCGTGCCTGCTTTGAAGTTGAATTACTACTGCTGCTACCCCGTGCAGCCCAGGTACTACCACTCTGCTCCACTACTACTAGTACTTGTTATTGTTAGTACTTGATGGAAGTCGTGTTGGGCATAGTTACTGTCTCCTAAATACCTAACCTTGACCACTAATTTACACACTAGTAACATACTTGTATAAATCCAAGGTAAGTAGTTTTATAGGCAAAAGAAAAATGTTCAGCGTTTCGAAAGTCGACGTGCATTGGTTCATGGTCGGTCGTCTACCATGTCCAGCCTACCATATGACGCGCCTGCCTGTCTTGGACCTTGCTATAGATCACTTGGGAAACTAACTGGGTGCTCTTTTGAACTTGCTATGTTCAATCCTTGCCTGTTTTGCCCTTGCCCTGCTCGGCAACTGCACACAGCGTCTCGTCCCGTGATCCACACACACACTTGACACTAGTACACATCATCGCACAACTGGTGGCCATCAACACATCGCCCACATTTGGCGATGGCCACTGGCGCGCGGATCCTCTGAAACTGCACTGCCTTGTCTTGTTCGAGTAACAACATCAAGAGCTATGGCTATGGCTATGGCTGGCTGTCCCGGCGATTAATCCACAGCGACAAATGTACTGCTCCCTCCGTTCATCTTTGACTCCTCTCGTTTATTCCAAAATAAATTTATTTTTAAATAAGTATTATATCAAATACAATAAAAACATTAAAAATAGATAAAATAAAAAATAATTATATTAAGATTTGATTAAGTAAGGATAATTTTTTGTTTTTATATTGATATGTATAAGGTGGACAAAAAAATGAATTTATTTTTAGAGCGGAGAGAATAGCAATGGTGGTAAATTGGACGTACTTGTAACATGGTCTGGGCTCCATTAACCGTGATTCTGCTGGTGCTGGGCGGTTTCACTTTCACGGGCAGCGACTTCTTCGTTTTGCTCTCTTTCTTTTTCTCTACGAGGCACCACAGATGAAAACCGTGGCCTCGTGCGTGCTCGCCGCGCCGTGTTCTGCGGGCCGATCGATCGATGGCGCGGACCGACCGAGCCACGAGCTAGTGCTAGCTGCCTCACGTACACGTAGGCCCATGGGCCCCTAACCACCGTGATCCACTTGTCCGCTAACTCCTCTGCATTTCTGCAACGCGTGTACATACGCATGTGCGCGCCGCGCCTCCGCCGGCCGACGCGTGTCCGCGTCCGTCCGTCGGTTGAGCCGTCGCCGTTGCGCGGCGTGCCACCGCTCGCCGCTAGTAACGCGTACCGCCGGTTCGTCACTTTGTTTTGTTTTCTACTGCCGGAGATGTGTGGGGAAAATTTCGTGCTAGTAATTTTGCTAGGAAGATTCATAGATCATGCGTCTAAACAAATACGGGGCTTAATAAAAGACTAAAAGATGACATGGTTATTTCATTTTTGATTATGATAAAGATTTTATCTTAATTTTTATTAACATGTTTTTAAAATTACTAAAACAATATGTTTCGTGTAAACTTTATTGTACAAAAGTTGCTCTAAAATATCAAATTAATATATTTTTTAAATTTATAATAATTAAACTTAATTAATCATATGTTAATGGTTTTTTTTCGTTTTGCGGGTGTACTAAAAAATTGAAAGGGTGAAACATAAGAATTCAAACCCTAGGTAAATTCAGGCCTCACTTGGAAGAGTGGTACTAGTTGAGATTGAATTGGGAGTATCTTTAACAATATTAGCTCATTTCCTCGCAAAACAAAATTTAGTCCATTGGCTTTTGTTTCATTATATAGTCAGCGTAACCCTGACCAAACCTGGCTGGTGGTGCCTGGTGCTCGGTAGTTCAGTTGGATAGCAGTTAGCACTGTTGCTTCTGACTACTGTAGTGTACAGAAGCATGTACAGCACTAGCGGTATGGTATACCAGCCACGCTACTCCTACTTTGCTTAAATGCAAGGCTGCATTTGTAGCTGGATAGGAAGATGCTGCACGCGCTCTGCTTTGTTGTTACTCGCTAGGCAAGCTCGTCTTCTTCTTTCCCTGCTTTCCATGCATGCCAAATTGCCAACAGTTTTTGGAGCTGCTCCGACGTGGCGCTGCAGCTACTTCCCCTTCTCTACACGCAATCGGAAGGGCATGCAGAAGCAAAGCAAAGCAAAGCAATCCATCTGCTTCTGCTTCGTCTCATTCTCATCTATCTATCTCCAGCTCCAAAGCGCGCGACAACGCACGCACACGGCAAGATACAATACACTTGCGTGCTTGACTGCTTGGGCTCCCAGGGAAAGCGAGTACCCTGGCTTAGCTAGGCCGTTCTCCGTCTCTGAAAATGTTTTATGAAAACTCCGCGTTTCTAAAGAGGGTTAAAGCAAAACGGGGCTAGTACATATATATGCATGATGCCGTTGCAACAAACTAATTAATTAAACAGAAAGCATTACGCGTTTTTGTGTGTGTGTGCGCGTGCGCGTACGTGAACATACAACGAGCTGCAAAAGACGAAGCTTTTCTAGCGAGGGAATTCATAGATTAAAAAAAAACCAAAATGCCAGCTTGAATTGAAGGGAGTTTGTGTGGGCAGTACGTGATCATCAAATCATCAAAGTGACATATATATGGACTAAAATAGCACGTCTAGCTAGCTAGCTAGGCGTACGTGTACGTACATGCATGTATTTTGGTGCGTGAAAGGGAGTCCAGCTAATGGCTCACTGGTTCTATCTCTTCTTGGGTATACCTACGTACGCGTGGCCGAAACGTTTTCATTTTCCCTCCTTTTTCTTTTTTTCTTTTTTTTCTCTATTTTGCCTTTATAGCTTTCCGCAAATCAACGATTTCTTTTTCTGCTCCCCAATTTTTGCCTTTCCGCTTTTGGCAAATTAAAGGATGTGTTGTTTTCCAGCCTTTCCAGGCCATTTAAGGCCCATTTGAAACAAGAAAAGAAATATAGAAATTCTAGAGCGTTTATATGAAATAATTCTATAGAACCTTTTGAAACAAACAACTGATTCTTACCAATTTCTTTCAAATTCCTATTAAATAAGTTATTGTAGAGTATTTTTAGAGGAAATAAGTATGAGGTCTCACTTCTTCTTCCTATGTTTTAAATTCCTACGTTTTTCCTTTGTTCCAATTAAATATTAGTTTTAATTTTTTTTGTGTTTTGAAATCCTACAGGAATTTGATAAACATGATATTATATTCTTATATGTTTTTTATCTCTGTATTTTTATAATGAGAAAATTCAAAAAATACCATTGACAAACGTTCAATTTTAAGAAATATCATCGACAAGTATGAGTTCCATGAAATGTCATTGTACAAGCGACTTTATTCCAAATATATCATCGCCGTTAGGATTCCATTAGCATCCCTCCATTAAGTGTTATATGATAAACAATGCATTTAATAGTGCGGCATGAACGAAACCTTAACGGTGATAACATTTTTGTGTCAAAATCGTTTGTACGATGATATTTTATGAAATTCGCACTCATTGATGTCATTTCTTGTATTTAGATGTTTGTCAATGGTATTTCTTGAATTTTCTCTTTACAACGCTGCGCTTTAAAGAGGAATTTAGTCAAGATCAACTTTTTATCTTTGATTGACTTAATATATGACTTTTTTTTATTGAGAGGGACTAATATATGACGTTGGGAGTACTGAAGAGAATTGAATTGCCGGAGAAGAGACGAGCTGTAAATCAAGTTGGCACATGCATGTTTGTCGTACTAGCTAGCTAGAGAGACGAAGGCCGGATTTGGCACGTCGTTATTAATCAGCTAGACATCACAAAGTTGACCCCTGAGTTGTGGCTCTCTACCGTCCGCTAGCTGGTCTGGAGGACGCAAGCTAATTAATTAAGCCTAGTCATTAGCAAGCTTAAATGAGATGACGTAATTAGATCTATCTAGATTAGCTATCTACTAGGGATGAGTCAATTGATGAATCGAATCAATATGGTCAATTGGGCATGCATTAGCAATTTAGCGTATGGTACGTACGTCCACTGGCGATCACGTGGAGCAGCTAGCTATCTATAACAGACCAATGAAACCAGCAGCTTAATTGGACATCCCAAATCCAACTGGCTATTTTAATCACCACCAACAACTGCTCTCTATGTGTGCAGCTTAATTGCGCAATTGATTATGTCCAAAAAGACTTTTATTGTTATTATTAGGTGGATAGGTAATATGCAAAAAAAAAGAGAAAAAATTCTACCCCTCACCAATAAGAGTAATATTATTATTAGGTGGATAGGTAAAAGCTATTAAAAGGATAAAACTAATTTGGTACTCCTCAATATATGCACATGAGAAGATAAGGAGTAAGCAACTAAAATCATTTTTTAAAAAAAACAAAATTTAAACACTACTAGAAATTCTTTTTTTTTAAATGAGCATTGCTCAACTGCTTATGTCTTTTGTGATGAAACCTGATAACTCGGGTTCAAGTTCTATATTTCACACGGATACTCGTATCTACGATTATTTATTTTTTGTTTCAATGGTAAACAACAAACCCATCGACATTGAAATGTCAATGGTAATTTTGTCAATATTAATATATGACATCTCCTTCTTTATAAGATGCTTATAAATATAACGTGTGCGTGCATATATAAATTTAAGTAAATTTATTTAATATTTAGCGATAACTTCGTTAATCTTTGGTATTGTCAACTATTTAAAAGGTGCTTCTCTCAAAGAAAAAAAATCAACTCTTTTTGACCGAGGAGAGTACATTTCCGAGTCAAGCCAACGAGCGGCGGGGGAGGCGGACGTCGCGACGGGAAAACCGCTCGTGGGGCCCACTCCCACCTACAGTGGCAGCGCAGTGCTGCGCTGCAGCCGCAGCTGCGCGCACGAAAGGAAAAATCCGACGATAGCGCAGCACTGCGCGCACGAAAGGAAAAATCCGACGACGACCGCGTAAGGGGGCCCCTCGCTCTGTTCGTCACTGCGTCGTGGGCCCAGCGAGAACGTGCGCTCGAAAGAGAAACGAGCGCAACGACGCTGCTCGAGTCCGCGTCAGTCGCAAACAGCCAGGGGCTGCGTATTATCCCGCCTAATCTTGCATGGAAAACGACACCAGCGAATTGCCACGATGCGTCGATGCCCCTACCAACTACGGAGAATAATAATAAGCAGCACTATTGTTGAATTATCAGCTGCAATTAAAATTTAAAATTGTTTTTTATTTTCTAGCTTTTACTTTTAACTCTATAAAAACATAAATATGATAGCTTTACTCGTAGATTATTTTTTTTATGTTTCGTTCTCTTTTTTTAAGGCTTTTTCGCAGTAAATTTGCTATTGTTCTCTGCCATTAATTACACCATACAAACACCAAATGTAAATTCTTCACTTAGGTTTTGATAACTCATCAAGTATGTTTTTCTGTATGGGCAAACTAAAGGGCCCGTTCTTTTTTATTATGATGCATATCCTATTTTAGTTTTCGTTATCATGTTTTTTAAACTCCGATATAGTATGTTTTGTGCGAAAAATTTTTATATAAAAAAATGCTCTAATATATAAATAAATCTGTTTTAAATTTTATAATAATTAAAATTTAATTAATTATATGCTAATAATTTTTTCATTTTACGTGTGTCTTTACTTAGTCTTAATTTTTATCTATCTCAAATAGGGTCTAAACCATTGTTTACTATATAAAAATTTTATAAAATCTGTGTGTTCCAAAGGTGTCTAAAATGGTCAATATTGGAGCACAACTTCACTTGTTCCATCTAAGTTTCACCAAATCATTTTGAATGGGTCTATCATCGTCTCACGGTTTGACAGTTATCGTCGTAACCGCATAGTTATCGCTAGGTATATCATGGTTTTAAAAAATGAGAAAGTTATAACATGTGATAATTATAAAATAACCGTACGGTTTTGCATACCTAGATTCGTCTCCCCGTGCTTTATATTTTTATTATTTCAAGTTATGTTTATTCACGACACGAGAACAAACGTACAAGTCAAACAAATGCACATGAGCAAATCCAATAGATATAGGGATAGGTTAGTTTAATCCTGTGATACAATATCATTAGTGTACCTTAGTTTATGATTCCCCGTGACATCTCTTAATTCTCCTCCTCCTCCTTTTGACCAATGAATGTAGCACAGCAGCAGCGACAGTGTCATTGTGTCAGACAGTCCAGTGTACAGTAAACAACCATTTTAGTATGCAGATGTGCAGCATGTACTGTTATTATTTTATTATTCTAGATTTTTTTTGAGAACTTGTAGATTTTCTTTTCCACTTTAACTTGTGTTGCTTTACTTCAAAGGTAGCCTGCGGTATTTCAGATGCTTTCCGTGGTTCACACCGGTGAGTTTTCTTTAGCATCGGTTACCCATATTTTCTATTAAATTAAAATAATTTATTAAAAAATAAAAAATAATTTGTAGATAAAGTTTTTATATATTTGTTCATAGTGACTTAAAAAATAACGCTAAAAATTATGTTGAAAATATCTTAAAATCAACTTCAAAAATTTAAATTTTGGTTTTGTTTTGATTTATTAGGTCAATCGATAAAACTTTTTTTTATTTTACGCAGGCGCGTGATTATTTGAGATAATGCAGTACTCTCTCTGTTTATTTTTATGACGTTGGATGAACTAACCATCCTAAGTTTGCATTCACGCCCATATCTTTGAGATTCCTTTAGATACAATCTTTATGGGAAAACAAAGTAAATAAGTTTAGAGTAAAATTTTCTAAGCAAACTTTTAGGTTGTATACGTTGCTTAAAAGAATTCATATGATAAAAGATTACTCACTCCACATTCGAATCTAGTGCTACACATTTCTTTTGGGGATTCTATTCCGCCTTCTCTCGTACATACTCACAATAATATATAATTTTAAAATAAAAATACATATACTGATATTTTAGAAAATTTCTCTTACTGATAGTTGTACGAACTGTAATGATATATTTTAAAAAAACGATGGCATGAATAGAATTAACCCCAAAAGTTTTGCCACCAACATCTGCCTGTTCTCCATTTCCAAGACATTAGCCTTCCTCCATCCCGCAAAATACAATCAACAGGGAATATTCTGTGTTAAACACCCTTTTCCCTTATCTAGTTCACTTTTTTAACTAGAGTACTTTTTCCCACACCCCTGTGTGGCTCACACCCACTTTCTCCACACATTTTTTTACCACCCTCAGTTTGAACTGGACAAGCGGACACTGAAACCACACACGCGTCACGCCCGCAGCGACTGTCGGTCGCGAACCCGGGGAGACGAAAATCGCGGGGGACCCGTAGTGCGTTCCACCCTTCGTAAACCTACCGCCGCTCCTCTCACTGCCATCTCCTACCCCACCCACTGACTCCCTCTCCCCGCTACGCGTACCCCACCACTCGTACACACGTAAAAGAAAAAGAAAAAAAAGGCTCGCACCGGTGGGCCCCACCAGCTCAGCTTGCTGTGCCTCTCTCTCCCCGCGTCCGCGCGTGTGTTTATAGCCGCCTCTCACTCTCCTCTCCTTTCTCTCTCTAAACCTCACTCCTCTCTCTCTCTACGAGCCAAGAGAAGGAGATCGATCTCGATCGCCATTGCTGAGGCGGCGATGAGATGAGGGGTGCGGGATTTCTGCTGCTCGTTGTCTGCGCCGCCGCCGTCGCCGGTGGGGCGGCGGCGGTGGCGGTGGAGCCGGGGTGGCGGTTCCCGAGCTCGAGGATGCGGGACGCGTACGTGGCGCTGCAGACGTGGAAGCAGGAGGCCATCTTCTCCGACCCCAACAACCTCACCGCCGACTGGGTGGGGCCCGAGGTGTGCAACTACACCGGCGTGTTCTGCGCGCCGCTGCCGTGGGATCGCCGGGTGGTCGCCGTCGCCGGCGTGGACCTCAACCACGGCGACATCGCCGGGTACCTCCCCCCCGAGCTCGGCCTTCTCGGCGACCTCGCGCTGCTCCACCTCAACTCCAACCGCTTCTGCGGCGTCCTCCCGGCCACTCTCCGCCGCCTCCGCCTCCTCCACGAGCTCGACCTCAGCAACAACCGCTTCGTCGGCGCGTTCCCCGAGGTGGTGCTCCACATGCCGGCGCTCCGGTTCCTTGACCTCCGCTTCAACGACTTCGAGGGCGGCATCCCGAGCCAGCTGTTCGACAGGCCGCTCGACGCCATCTTCCTCAACCACAACCGCTTCCGCTTCGACCTCCCGGACAACTTCGGCAACTCGCCGGTCTCCGTCATCGTGCTCGCGCACAACAGCTTCGGCGGCTGCCTCCCGGCGAGCCTCGGCAACATGTCCGGGACGCTCAACGAGATCTTGCTCATCAACACCGGCCTCAGCTCCTGCCTGCCGCCGGAGATCGGGATGCTGCGGGAGGTGACGGTGTTCGACGTCAGCTTCAACCAGCTCGCCGGCCCGCTGCCGTCGGCGGTGGCCGGGATGAGGAAGGTGGAGCAGCTCGACGTCGCGCACAACCTGCTCACGGGGACGATACCGCAGGCGGTGTGCGAGCTGCCGCGCCTCAAGAACTTCACCTTCGCGTACAACTTCTTCACCGGCGAGCCGCCGTCCTGCGCGCGCGCCGTGCCGCGCGACGGCGACCGGAGGAACTGCCTGCCCAACCGCCCCGCCCAGCGGACGCTGCAGCAGTGCGCGGCGTTCTTCGCCCGCCCTCCCGTCAACTGCGCCGCGTTCCAGTGCAAGCCGTTCGTCCCGGCCCTGCCGCCACCATCGCCGCCACCACCTTCCCCTCCTCCACCTTCGCCACCGCCGCCTTCGCCTCCCCCACCTTCACCACCCCCGCCATCCCCACCGCCACCGTCGCCATCACCACCTCCGCCTTCACCACCGCCGCCATCTCCACCTCCACCATCGCCTCCACCGCCTGCACCAATCTACCACCCACCGCCGCCGCCACCACCCGCGCCACAACCGCATCCGCCATGTCCGCAGCTTCCGCCACCACCGCCGCCGCCGCCACCCTGCGGCGCAACACCAGCATTGCCACCACCAACACCACCACCACCTCCTTACTACCCCGGCCCATGGCCACCTGTCCATGGAGTACCATATGGCTCACCACCTCCTCCTCAGCAACACCCCGGCTCATGGCCACCGGTCCACGGCGTATCATATGGATCACCACCTCCTCCTCCGCTGCATTGATAGAATTCTCTGAAGAATGTTTGGAAAGATACATGTTCCGCTCTCGCTCCTCGCCTCCGGCAATCGACATCAGCGGAATTGCACACAAGCATACATGGTCATTATCGTTCTTAGCTACTAGTGTTCTTGGTTGATTTATGATTACCGGCGTGAAGAGCGTAGTAAGGTGCACAAAATTTTGTTTGATTATGATTTGTCGGTGTCCGCATCCGAACAGTTTGTGTTGCTGTGGTGTTGAAAGGGATTGGAGGTGGTGGGGGTGTGGGGATTTGGAGGATTTGGGAACATATGATTGATGGCTAATTGGGTTGTGAATAATAAGGAAAAGTTTGAGAGGGACAGGAGGGTTTGGCAGAGGATTGTAGGTGCAGGGATATATGTGGTTGTATAGAGGGAATCATGAGTTCAGTTCAGTTAAATTCAGTAGTAAGACATAAGTTTAGAACAAAAGGATTCTGTGTCATTTCTTCCTTCTGTATCACAGTTACTTCTGGCTATTCAATTCTTATTATTATTTAGTATGGATTCTTGAGAATTGTTCTTCTTATGTGTTGGATTGGATTTGTTCTCTACTTGCTAGTGCTAGTAACATGTTAGTGTTGTAATCCTCTAGTTTGATCAATTGCCTTCTTTCTTTTCCTCCTCCTCTTTTCTGTTTTGTGATGTGAATGGCTGCTACTGGTTGCCCACTTTGCAGAGTATAAAGATTAAAGATAAGAAAACATGTTCTGGTTTTGCTTGTCATTTTATACTTTGACCTGCTTTCTACTACATTCCATCAACCTGAATAATTGGGGAGCCACATGCTCCGTCTCTGAAATTTCAATGGCTTCTCATTGAATTCTGTCTCATACTGACTTTCTGTCTAGTTTAGCAGATTGTGATTGGCATTTTTAAGAATGTGCATATCTAGAATGGTTGAAGAATTACCCCCTATACCAACCACAAAAAAACTCAATACAGTACTAAATGGCTAATCAAATCTTTTATGTAGAATGCTGGCAGAATGGTGAAACTGCAAATGCAAAATTCAAATTAACTTTTGAAAATGCACATAAGAGAATCTCTCAAAGCCACAAAAGTATGCGAGGATGGTGCAACTTTCTTTAGGGTTTCCAGGGTCTCTGTCTTGATTAAGGCATAGTCGAGGTGCAGATATCCTGGCTTTCCTACCATGTGCTTGCTTGCTTCTGAAGAATCCAGCCAGAAATATGATCCGTTCCACATTTTCTCATGTAGTAGAATTGTTCTAGAAGGGTTCCTGCTTGTTATCATGATGTTTAACACTGCAGGTCTGCAAGAGATGAACTCTCCTGCACTGTGAACTTGTGAGGTTCACTGGAGACTAACAGTATTTAACCAAGTACTTTGTATAATTTTTTGATTAAGTTCATTGATGGGTTAGTCACTTGGCTGGAACCAGGGTTTGCTTTACCGCGGTAAACCGCGCGGTTACCGTGCTTACCGCGGGTACGGTAAAAGGAAAACCGCGGTAACCGTCTTAAATTCAAATAAATTTAAAAAATAATTTAAAATTTTGATAAATTTTATACGGTTTGTCACGGTTACCATGATTACCACACGGTAATCGTGTTTACCGCCTGGGCGTAACCGTGTGCGGTAACCGTGGCCCCACGGTAACGCTGGAACATCTGCCGGTATCAGGAGGAGCATAGGTTGCTAGCCTGAAATTCTCAGTCCAAATAATAATACTGAACTGTTTAAGCAAACCACGGCTTGCTGAAAAGAGCTTGTCATTATGATGTTGTTTAACTTTTGTCTTTGGGAGATTTGCTTTGGTTAAGATTAAAAATTAGTTACTCCTGGAAGCTGTGGTGATTAGTGGCACTACACACACACTGGTTGGTCAGCCTTTGGTTCTTTTGAGGTGAAAAAAGTGAAGACGATGAATCTGATCTCGCTTGCTTTGTGTCCGAGATGACCGTTATATGCACCTTTTCACTACTTTAGCTGCTAGCACGTCTGTTCTTCTATTGTGTTCGCCTAGTTTTCTCGATTTTTTTTAAAAATATACTCAAATTATCTGAATTTGATTTTTTTAACAAAGCTTAAAAATAAGCCCTCCCATTCCATATGTTTTTCACCGAATTTGGTTTTTTTAAAAAAACAAGGGTGTTAAGTGTAACCCTCATTTCCATTATCAGCAATGTTCATACAGTTGACAGCAACCGACACAAAAGCCACCGAATTTGATTGTTCTCTCGAAGATTTATACTAGATTTTAAAAAGAGTTAATTTCATTTTGGGTCACCTTTTATTACCAATGTTTTGTTTTGAACCACTCTTTAACCAACGGTTTTATTTTGGACCGGGTATTTTTACTTTTGTGTCACTTTGGATCACCCTCAATTATTTTATCCATCTACATTCAACTTATCATATATCAAGAAAATGATTTTACATATAGCTGTGGAAGTTTATTGATAAAAAGGAGCCGACGTACTCGAGATTGTTCATATGTTTGACAAGAAAATCAGATGGTTCAAAGCAAAACAAAGGTAAAAATACCCGGTCCAAAATAAAAACATTAGATAAAGGATGATCCAAAGTGAAACATTGATAATAAGATGGTTCAAAATGAAATTTATTTTTTAAAAAATGAGAAGATAACACGTGAGAATTGAAATCGGACGGTGGGCATACACTATTGTATTCAGTGGAGCCTTTCAAGTTGGCCAAAGAACTGAAGAAGATAAAAGGAAGCAAAATGAATCAATCACTTTAGCAACTGTATGCCAATAGTGATCAATCCACTATACCTATTCTTGATTCTTCTACTGTCTCCCACGAACATGCAAGCCACTAGTTGATTCGATTCTTGCATCTCACCGCCGAGATTGTCGCTTACACACGGCTTGTTCTACAGCTAATGAAAATGATTAGTCCCAAACCACAGGAAAGGAAACTAGGCTTTGTCCTTCGAGGACTCTATCCTATTGCGGCCTAATTAGGGCCCAACTAGACTGGTCGTTGCGAGGCCCATTGGGCCAGAAACTTTTGCAATTCGGTCCCTGTTGTTTTAGGATCGCTACCAAATAGGCCCCTCCTTCCTTCCTTTCCTCCGGCGGATGGGCCGCCGCCGCTCGAGCTCTTCCGCCGGCGACGGCGAAGGTGGCGGCCACCGCGGATGGGCTCGCGGTGGAGCGCCGGTTGAACCACAAACTTGTCTCCTCTCCTAGCCGAACCCCAGCCTCGGTGCCGGAACCCGAGGAGAGGTGACTCCGCGAGTTCCTGCTCCTCCAGCCACGGCCATCCGTCGATCGGATGCCCCGCTCTTCTCCGGCGAGTTCACCTCGTCTTCCAGATCCACCTGGATGCTGCGTCCTTCACCAACGCCGCCCCAGGATGCTCTCCTTCATCGGAGCTGTTCATGGTAACTGAAACTCTGAATACTCTGTATTAACGTCAATAACAAAAAACGAAGAACATCTACTACATTTTATAAATATAGATATTAGTCAAAATTGGTTCTCTGAAAGAATTGTGAATTGTTTTGAAATAATTACATCCTGTGCACGAACTTTTGATCAGAATCTGATCATGAAAATCATCATTTTGCCGACGAACATCGGCCTGAAATCCCATTTGAGGGAAGGGGTGGAATTCGTATGAATCCTATGTTTTTTTTTTCTGTCATATGGGCCAAATAAAATGACTCATGATGTTTTGGACCCTAGCTGCGAATCTGAGCCAAATTTTTGTGTACTACTAGTCAGCATTGTTAGAGTTGAACTTGGCCTCGCCTTCTCCAGTTTGTGGGAGATGACTCATGGTCTCAATTCAACTCTCATGGACTCTCATGGATGCTTCATGTTTTTTCCAAGCTTTTCTTGTTAGAATATTTTAGAGTATCAATCCTAGTCTTACACAAACAAGGTTAGCTAGTTTAAGACTCCATGGGTTATCCATTTAGGTTGAAGATTTGCCCCTGCCAGATGGAAAGAGCCAGAATATAGCTAACTTCTTTGCTCAACACTCAACACATGCACACATAGGCAAAATTGCCTCTCTTGATAGCTAGTGGTAGTAAAAAGTGTAAAAGCTAGCACGCGCCCGCATCCCCGTAGATTTAGGCGTTTGCAGGAGACGCACTCGTGGGTGTGTGAGCGTGTCTGCACCAACTAACTTCACTTGCACATCCGATGTGGTAACAACCAAGTGATAGTCAAATCAGATAGCACCCTCTATCTCCATTTATCCACCCCCTCTTTTCCAAGGGGTCAAACTAACTAACTGTTGTTCCCTTGTAAATCAATAAACTAGAACATACTGCATTTTGCAGCAGATCAAGGAGACATTCCTTTGACGTGTTAAGGAACAACGTGGTCCAAAAGGGCAAGCAAGAGAAGAGAAGCTTTGTTATTGTTGCTGCGTGTGTGTGATGATTCTTGTTCCTTGCAAGTGTTGGTTGTTGCTTGCTTGCTCATGGACCATAAGGATGGCACTAGCAGCAGCAGCTACAACTTCTTCAGTGGCTGGCTGGCCTCCTGAATCTCTTCTGAATTTCTGCTTGCTTGCTTGGCTGTAGCTTTCTGCAGGGGTCAGGTCAGGTTGGGTCAACTTGGTTTGCAAGCCTCACCGGCTTTACCCGACAAGCATCAACGAGAAAACGGTTCGGCTCACGCCATTAGTGTCTGTCTTGTGCTGCTTCTGTTGTTGTTGGCTAGCCATGTTGTTGTTATTGTTGTTGTAGTAGTAGTAGTAGTAGTATCTGGTTGGCTGCAAGATAGGATAGCATGGCATATATCTCTCTTTCATTCGTTCTGTGATGGCAATTTGTCGACAGAGAGATCATTAGGTGAGTCAGATCTCGTATTTTTTCACTCCATTCCCACGGAGAAAAAAAACGTAAATACGAAGCTTCTCTTCGTCTGTTGGTTAGCTTATTAGTCGCAACTAAACTTTAAATTTTAAAACTTAAGTTTTAGTTGATTTTAGGGGTTTATTTTCATTGTGGTCTATTTTTCAGTATTGGTTGGATCACAAATAATACAGATTTAAAAGTTTGACATATAAATTATTTCTGATTACTCCGTTCAATTTTCTACCACTTATTAGCCGTTGTTCAACCCATTAGAGCCGAACACAACTCTTTTGCTTGCCCTGCAATAATTTTTTGTATTTCTAATTTCTGTGGTGCAACATTTGATGAAGTCCTATTTATATGATGCTCCGGGAGACGAATAGTCATAGGCTGTGAGATTTTTCATACTGAGTGAGGAGGGCATGACATTATCACAAACTAGCTCAATATTCGTGTTTGGAACACCCGAGAAAATTTTGAATGTTCCCTGTTATTCGTGTGAAATTTCTCGGGCAGGGATGAATTCAAGTGTGGTTCACCTTGTGCTGTGAAAGAAAGCCACACAAGAAAGGCTCCCAAAGATTTTGCAATTTGTATGCATGCGTACATATACGTGACAAGGATTGGAAAGATCTTCTACTGTTGTGGCAGGTATATAGTACAAGACCTGGTAGAGGCTGGGGTGGAGTTTGGCTGTTCGTCCAGCCAACCATTCTGTCCAACCCAACATCGTCAGGATAATTTGGCAAGGATACCTGAAAATTGATAAATGCCAGGATCATTTTGTTATTTATTTATTTATTTATTTAGTAGTATTAGGTAATGTACTTGTCCTGAATCTTGATGGTTGAAAAGCATAATTTGATCGTTGTTATACCCAAAGTATATATCTCTTTCGCGGTAAATAAGGGGAAACAACAGTGTCAAATATCTCCCGAATTTTGTTCTATGACATAACCATTGATCATGAGTTTGATGACTCCGACAAATGGCACGCTCTAAACAGTTAATAGAGGTATGCACTCTTCTTGTTTACCTTTCAGCTTACAAGTCACTATTAAATTTTAAATTTTAAAGCTTATTTTTGGGCTTGTTTTTTTTTTTCAGTCGTACTTTATTTTTTAGTATTTGGTTTTAAATTGATAAAAACACATATATAAAAGTTTTATTTATAAACTATTTTTTGGTTGTTATAATCAATCATAAGCGAAACGATGACTGTGATGGATTATTTATGATTATTTTTTTCAAAAAAAAAGAACTTTCTACTTCAGCATTGGCTTAGACAATTTTCCACGAACTATTTGTTAGCTCAATTATTCTCGGTTTCATGATCTGTCCAATCACCCGGTTAGAACACGTCCTAAATGTCTAAACTGATGGCCAGACACAAGAAGAAATCAGCACACATACTTCATTTGGTTATGCACACAAACAACACGTACTGTCTGTGTGTGTGTTAGCCGCAGAGGATATAGAATCTCACATCCCAAGAACAGTTAAAAAAAACTAAAGAGATCTTATTATTTATCTATTGATTTATGCATGGACAAGGGCACAAGTCTGGCGAGAGACCACGCAGTGCGTTTGTGGAGAGAGACGGGCGGCGCTGCCAAGTAGGCCACTCCCGCCAGGTAAATTCCCCGGGCTTTTTGCCTTTCGCTTGCTTGTTTGCTTTGCTTGCGGCGGGAAAAAAAAAGGAAAAAGAGAGAGAAGCGCACCGCGCAGCCGCGCGCCACCTCCACCTCCACTCGTCCTCCTCCTCCTCCTCCTCCACCCTCGCAATCTCGCACATATGCGATGACCGCCAGAATAAAACCCTCCCGCCCTCTCACCAATGGCGGCCGCTAAAGCTACCTCCTGCTCTTGTTCGTCCTCGTCTTCGTCGTCTTCTAGCTAGCTAGCTCCATCCCTGCTGCTGCATGTAGGATCGATCGCGGTCGATCGAGGTAATTAATCTTGAGTCTTTCTTGGTAGATTATTCTCTTCTCTTCTCTCCTGTTGATGAGTTGCCGGATGCCAGGGCCTTGGCTTGCAAGCAGCTGCTGCGATGTGCGTTTCTTGCGTGAGAGTCTTTCTTGGCTGCCTTTCTCTACTACATATCTAGCAGATTCTTTCTAAATAAGTTCCGATCAATATGTGCCTTTGTGATATATATATGTATGGTAGATTAATTAGTTATTCGGTTGATTTTGCTGGATGCATGGATGTAGCAGACATGGATGAACAATCAAACCCCTGTCAGTTTGCCAAGTTTAATTAGTCACCACCTGCAAATCAAATCGAACTGGAGGCGAATTAAGGACATAGTTTCATTTCGCTCAAGTTCTAGACTAGAACAGGAGGAGATCGTCCATCACGTTCAAGTGTTCTAGATTAGATTTTTACTTAACCTGGAAGGATCCAACAAGAAATGATTCTGGTATTCAGAAATGAGTTCAGTTCACCCACGTGTAGTACTGTACAACTATGGTAAAAAAAGGAGGAATATTGTTATGCAACGAAACGAAATGACATCCAGAATACTGTAGATCAGCATATTCCAATGTTTTGAAACAAATAGAGTTTAACAAATTCTGTTTGAATCTTTAAACTAAGAAAAATTTTACCATCCTTAAAAAAATATCTCAACATATCAACATTTTACACTAAAAATTTTAATACCTCAAGATACCTAGTATCTAGAGGTATCATATTTTTACACTCGAAAATATGATATCTCTTGGTATCTTTTCAAAAATGATAAAATTGCTCTTAAACTATTCCAAACCAGCATCATAAGTTCATAACGGATCGGCAAATAGCATGCCGGAGGTCGCAGCAAGAAAGATACTAGCACCAACAATCAAATATCTGAAAAAAAAAACCACTGATTCTTAGTTGACACGTCACACAAGTAGGACCATCAATCTATCATTTCTCAGGGGAATTTTACCCAACCAGAGACTCTTTTGCTTTCCTCCTTCCACAGTCCACACCATGTCATAATATGCTTTGCTAGCTTTACTGCTTTACTCTTTTTCTACAAACATCCAAAGCTGCTGCTGGTCATCAAAATTCACAAGGAGAAACATGCCAATGTTGTGTCCTTCTCATTCTTCAGTGAGTGCAGTCCATGGAGCTAATCTGATCTCTTTTTGTCCATCTTTAATCGTCCTAATCCTGCTTTAAAGCCAACCATGTCATCAAGAATTGATAAATGTTCTCCTCATGCTTTTGAAAACCTCTTTTATTTATTTTATGTTCTTCCTTGTCCCTGTCAAGACAGAGAAATTGCACACCAAAATGTGTAGCCTTTTGCATGCAGTCCACAGGCCTTGGAAGAAACCTTTGATGAGTGATGTTGATTCTTGAGCAGATTTACACACAATCCCAAAACTAATCATGAAAAGGAGTAAGATTAAGTAATCCGTTACACGGCTTTCTTTTATTAAACACAAGCTTTCTTTTCTTGCAAACTTTGTTCTACTAGTGACATAAGTTAGTTACTAATTAGTTTAGTTAATGGTTCTAGTACGGATTTGATGTTTTTATGTGTTGGTCAATGCGAGTCAAAGATGATGAAAGCTGCAGCATTTGCAGTGGGCTTGCCTACAAAGCAAGACACGAACAAACAAAACAAACGCTCTCTTTTGGGAGTTCATGTCTTTGGTGCAAAGGAAGCGCACGTACATCGCGATCGGCGGCGACAGCGCTGTCCGACGATGATGCGTGCTCGGCGAGCTAGCTAACGGACAATCTCATGGTCACGGATCGCGTGTGATCGATGCGAACAGTTGTGCGATTTCTTTCTTTGTCTGCCTAATTCAGTTGATGAATCTTGTCTTGTGTTGTGTCCTACGTGTGATCAGGAGTAAGCTAGGTGTTCGTTCTTGGGATCGATGACGCTGGGCAGCGGCAGCATGCCGGCGGAGAGCGGCGACGATGGCGGCGGCGGCGAGACGGCGGCGAGTGGGGAGAGGTGCGTGGTGGTGGCGGTGGAGGAGACGTGCTGCGCGTGCGCGCAGCTCGTCGTCGGGCCGCCGAACCCGATGATGGCGAGGTACGTGTACGCGTTCGTGTTCTTGGCGACGAACCTGCTCGCCTGGACGCTCCGCGACTTCGGCCACCCCGTCCTCGCCGAGCTCCGGCGACTCCGCGGCAGCTGCCAGGGCGCCGGCTACTGCCTCGGCGCCGAGGGCGTCCTCCGCGTCAGCCTCGGCTGCTTTGTATCCTTCAATTCAGATTTCAGTTTCAGATAAAGTTTCAGTTTCAATTTCTGCATTGTGAATTTGTGATGTCCTTGACGACGGCGATCTCCAGCTGTTCTTCTTCGTGATGTTCTTTTCGACGGTGAGGACGAGGAAGACGCACGATCGCCGGAATTCATGGCACTCCGAGTGGTGGCCGGCGAAGATCGTGCTGTGGATGGGCTTCACCGTCGTCCCCTTCTTCCTCCCCTCGCCGCTCATCCAGCTCTACGGTCAGTGCCTCTGCCTGCCGCCATTGTCACCCTCACCCACCCGTTCTTGATTCCTCTCGCTGCCTCTTGCTCATAGTGTTCGTCTGATTTTTCATATTTTCAGGAAAGGTCGCGCATTTCGGAGCAGGGTAAGCACATACAAATTTTTTTAATATAAAAAAGCCTAACTTTCCGGCCTCTGCACTAACCAAAGATGCACACACACAACCAGTGCACAATTTTTCAATGCAGTCCGCTTAATCTGGTGTCAATATCGACTTATCGCTATTTGGATCCAATTCTATTTAGTCTGACTCATAGTGATCATTTCTCTTTAGCAAAGAATGACCTTGGTTATCAAAGAATTGAACACCCGGGATCCATTCACTTATGGTACCTAGTTGACATTGATAACAAGGATGTAATGAGCTGATGGATCATATGATGCGCAATTGGGCAGGGCGTTTCTGGTGATTCAGCTCGTCAGTGTCACCCGGTTCATCACCTGGCTGAACGACTGCTGCCGGTCAGAGACCAACCTGAAGAGATGGTAAGGTTGATCAAAA
Source organism: Oryza officinalis (assembly GCA_008326285.1). Classification (NCBI taxonomy): domain Eukaryota; kingdom Viridiplantae; phylum Streptophyta; class Magnoliopsida; order Poales; family Poaceae; genus Oryza; species Oryza officinalis. The sequence goes on along the minus strand of BDMV01000001.1, from coordinate 6,974,426 downwards.
TCATCTCCAATGGCGGCGGCGGAGTCTGACATGGGTTGAGGTGGTGCAGCCAGATGCAGGTGCAGGTGGTGTCGATCGCGGCGTACGTGGGATCCATCCTGGGCGTGGTGCTCATGTACGTGTGGTACGCGCCGCGGCCGTCCTGCAAGCTCAACATCCTCTTCATCACCGTCACGCTCGTCCTCGTCCAGCTCATGACCGGCGTCTCGCTCAGCTCCAAGGTCTTGTCACTACTGATAACTTGTTCTATCCAGATGATCAATCTCGATCAATTGACATGTTACGATCAGAATCTGAATCTGAATCTGAATCTGCATTTGCTCTGTTCTTGATTGGTGGGGTTTCAGGTGAAGGCTGGCTACCTGGCGCCTGGGCTGATGGGGGTGTACATCGTGTTCCTCTGCTGGACAGCGATCAGAAGGCAAATTTCTTTCAAAGATTCATTCAGATCTTGATTATGATTTTCTGATATGATAATCCATGCCATCGAATCCATTACATGATACAACTTTCTTTCTTCCTTTCCCTTTTTTTTTGGGGGCACGAACAGTGAGCCTCACACAGAGATCTGCAACAAGAAAGCAGAGGTTGCAACGAGTGCAGACTGGGTTAACATCGCGGTAAGCATCCAAATATAATTCTTCAGAAACAAATTCAACAAAGCGAACAATGCCATCAACTTAATTACTGCTGCTGTATATCTGAAGAATGAAATGTCAAACGTCTGCAGAGCTTCGTGATCGCAGTGATCGTCATCGTCACGACGACATTCGCCACGGGGATTGATTCCAAGTGCTTCCAGGTCTGTCACTGACTGCAGCCCTGCTTCACTGAACTGAGATTAGTGATCATCACAAATTACGATCAGATCAAATCACCGTTGATGCTGAGTTTGCTTGAAAATCTGCAGTTTAAGAAGGCCGAGAGCGAGCAGCCCGAAGACGACGACATCCCCTACAGGTTCGGCTTCTTCCACTTCGTGTTCGCCATGGGCGCCATGTACTTCGCCATGCTCTTCGTCGGCTGGAACGCTAATCAAACCATGGAGAAGTAATCCCAGCCATAACAACTTCTTCCCCTAGCCTTTAGCTTAACCTGACAAACCATTCAAGGAGATCAATTAACCATAATCCCATAAATGATTGCAATTAATCATGATCCGGTTGATTGATTGCGTCAGGTGGACGATTGATGTCGGGTGGGCGAGCACCTGGGTCCGGGTCGTCAACGAATGGCTCGCGGCGATCGTGTACAGTAAGTACTCCCTCCCTTCGAAAAAAAATAAGAATTTTTAGGATTCAAAATTTATACCACAATATAAACATTTCTAGAATACTAATTGCAAGTTTGCAACACACATAAATCCAAGTACTTTTAGCCAATCAGAAGCTTGAGAAGGAAATCTAACCGTTCAAAATCTATTAACTTGTTAAAGTAATAGAAAAAGAAACATCCATGTTCGCTCTCACGGTCTAAAAATTCTAATATTAATTGAAGAAAAAGAAAAAATAGAGTCCATGTAGTATTTTTAAAAATAGCTGAAATTCAAAATTCAAAAATAAAAAATATTGAAAGAGTAGACTAGAGTCCATACCGATATACAATTTAAAAACAATTGAAATTGAAAATTAAAGAATAAGAAAAATAAAAATAGAGGTTAGAGTTCATATAGAAATACAATTTATAACTGAAATTTAGAATTAAAAAATAAAAAATATTGAAAGAAAAGTTTAGAGTGCATATAAAATATAATTTAGATCTAACAAAAATTTGAAACTAAAAAATAAAAAATATTGAAAGAAAAGTCTAGAGTCCATATAGGAATTTAGAACTAAGTGAAATTTCAAATAAAAAATAATAAAATCAAAGTAGAGTTAGACTCCATATAAAAATAACTAAAATTCGAAATTAAAAAAAAAGGAATATTATAAGAAGAGTCTAGAGCCCATATAGAAATACAATTTAAAAATAACTAAAATTCGAAATTTTAAAAAAAGAAATATTAGAAGATGAGTTTCTATATACAAATACAATTAGAAATAACGAAAAGTCGGAATTAAAAAATAAGTGATATTAGAAAAAGAGTCTATAGTTTATATAGAAATATAATTTACAAATAAGAAAATTGGGAATTAAAAAATAAGTAATGTTGGAATATGACGGTAGAGTCGATATAAGAGTACAATTTAGAAATAACTAAAATTTAAAATTTAAAAATAAGAAATATTTAAATAAGGGTTTAGAGTCCATATAAGAATAAAGTTTACAAATAATAGAATTCGGAATTAATAAACAAAGAATATTGAAAGAGGAGTGTACGATCCATATAGGAATATAATTCAAAAATAACTAAAATTCAGAATTAAAAAATAATTAATAACTATCACGTATATACAATACAATATAAATATTACATATTGGTTAGTTGATCAAGTTAGTACATAATTTAAAATTATGTTGCTATTTTAATATATTTTAATAATAAAATGTAAATATATATGTCATTATGTGAGAAAAATATAAGGATACTATCCGCGCAATGTGCGGGGCCACCATATTAGTTTAACCAATAACACGAGTGAAATTGAATCTTTTTTCTTAACCTTAATCTATGCTAAACAATAGAAATGTTTATATTTTAAAATGAAGAGAGTATTACAATATTTAGCCGCATAATTGCACGAGTATTTCGGCTCACAGTTTACAGTATAACACATCTGCACTAGCTGCTGTATTTACTGACAAAACGGCCTTTGCACTTGCAGTATGGATGGTGATTGCTCCGATCGTCTGGAAGGGAGGGCAAGTCGGCTCATCGCCAGAGGGCACATGACACAAGGAGAGGAAATCAGAAATGGAGCTTCAGATGATGCAGCGATAAATACTTGGTCAGTTATACACACACGTACGTAGCTGCAGCTGCATGATCGAGGAGATGTACAGGAGGAGAAGGAGAAGAACAGTTTTGCTTTTGTTGCAGCTGCTGCAGAGAGGCATATGCAATTGCATCCATTGCCCATACGAGTGTAGCTAGCTAGCTAAGCTAGAGCTTTGTATGTTCAGTTTCCTCTCCTGTTACTGGAGAGGGAAATACATCGAATCAGCAAAGCATATTGTCAAATGACAACTGCTGCTGAACATGCAAAAGGGGCAGCAACCTTTGGAACATACACAGACTTCCTGAAACAGTGACTAATTTCTGTCATTTGGAATTTCAGTATTTCAGCTCTGATCTGAAACTGAGTACTCATTGCTTTCAGTATTTCAGCTCTGATCTGAAACTGAGTACTCATTGCCTATCTCTCTCTCATGATTCAATATTTATGTAGGGTACTCCTATGATGTAATCTGATCAGGTTACAAAGCTTGAAGAAATCTTGTGTCAGTGAGAGGGCTTCTGATCGAATCTGATCAGGTCTGCCAGGGACATGAAAGAAATGATTTACTCCCTCCATTCTAAAATATAAAAATCTAATACTAAATTAGATATTTTATAATACTACGAATATGAACCGATCTATAAAATATCTAATCCGATACTAGGTTTTTATATTTTGAAACGAAAGAAGTAACTCCAGTGTTGTTGCGGTGAGCTGGAGCGTGCGTGCAGGACAAACTGAAACCGTGGGGCATACTTACGTTCGTGCGATTGTTGTAGCGCCGGGAAAAATCTATAGATTAGTGGCATAAACATAATCGTGGTACCGCAATCTCCTGCTAATAAATGCAGAAATGAGACAGAATCTAGAGATGAATACCAAAACACATTGGAGGGTATGGCCGGTTCCTGGCCGTGTAGGAACCGGTACTTTCTAGTCTTTGCTCTTAAAAAACAAGATATATGACAGACGATCGACCTAGAAAATTAAATACTAATCCATACAAGAGATCAAACAAAAGGAATAGACAAGCATCAATCGTTGGACTAACTCATTTTCTGATATTGCCATGCTCTGATTCCTGAAATTTTGTCCTATGAACAAAAAATGTGCATGCTCTAAATTACGATGTTATGATGGAAAATTGATCATACTTCGCCTTTTCTGCGGCTTCCTACATGCCTCCTATTTGCTGATTGTTGCTTCCTTGCATTATTCTGTACACATTTGCATGTAACCTAATGACCCTGCTTATCTGCTAACAATATTATACATAAAATATATCTATAATTCATATGTTTGCCAGGTTGAATAGACCCTTTAAGCTTTGGTGGCCACCATAAACTGCTATATCTTTTCAAGTTGAATAGCTTCATATTCCTTGACATCTACCCATGCAACATTCTCAAAGCCTACAATGAAGTATATGTCACAGCCTGTCACAAATCATAACTTCACACAAGCATATATGTTAAGCAGATAATGCTTTCTAGCAAAAAAATGTACACTTTCAAATATATTGTAGATAGATCGGGCAACATGGAATATGAGATTAAGTCACAGGCCTTATGTTCTGAGCCCTGTAATAGTAAAACCTTTCGCACTGCTTATCTGCCCATTCCTGAGGAGCTCATGTAATCCAGGTCAGTTATATGGAGTTTCTAAAATCACTAACAGTAGAATAAGTGAAGTTCTTTTTTTCTGAGTTCACTATTAAAGACAGATCATGTTGTTTCAAAAAAATATATATTAAAGATAGGTCATACATTCCATTCATTTTTTCTCTGTAGTAGCCATGAGAAAGCAACTATTTTTCTTTAAACCCATGCATGAGAATAGTCAATAGTGCAGCTAACAGACACGGAAGACCAAAGACTAACTTCAGTAAAGCTGCTTAACTGGAGAATTTGTATATCTCAGTACATATATGGCTTCCACACAATAGTAGCTTCACCAGAGAACCTAGTGCTTTTATTCTTAATGATTAACACGCCAGTGATAAATAGGAAAAATAATATCCTACATGACTATAATGTAGGCAGCAAAGTGAAACTCAATATAAACATGTTGTTCTTATGGCGAAGGATATACATCACCAAATACTACAACACGCATTTTACAGTCCACTTCATCAAGTCTATTCTCTCCATCCAAAAAAACCACTAGTATTGAAAATGATATTTTCTAATACAACGAATCTGAATAGATGCTAGGTTGATTTTTCGTGAGACGGAAAAAGTAGTAGCTGTGAAGAAGGAGCAAATGCTATTATAATAAAAAAGGAACTTTTATGCTACCCCTGTAAAACAAACCAAAGAGCTCCATACCCGTACAAGTGAGCATCTTGGGTCAGAGAGTGATTTTCTTGTGTGTATCGTTAACGGTGATAGTGAAAATATTGGGTCTACACAACACATCAACCAAATAATTAGTTATGAAGTCTTAATGGATTGTGCTGCTTTTTTGTCCAAAAAGTACCCAGGTAACTAACCAAATGGGTATCCACATCAAGTAGACTCAAAAGAAGCTTAGGGGCGCTCACTAAAAGGTCTGTTCCATCAAGCTGTGAAAATACACAAGGCAAAGTTCTTGCCTTCCTTTCAAAAATAAAAAGTTGTGAAAATACACCTCACCTCCTCATGATGTTTATTAGGAATATGATATGGCATCAGACTGAAGCCAATCGACAGTTGAGAAAGACCTGACTGCAACAGCAAAAAACACTTGCATCTCTCTTGTTCATCATCGTGCAGCAATACATCATACAACTCGCATGCATGAAGGAGGCCAACAATCTGAAGAATGTAAATTGAAGCGGGATCTCGGTTCGTCGAAAGCATATGCAGAGAATCCAACAGCGATTCAGGCCGAGTCACATTGTACTGCTCCCTCTCCCTGTTCTGCATTTATTTGCTTGCATGATACCATTCAGATCTAACTACTGTACAGTTGCAACTCCTTCCAGTAACGAATACTCGTGCTATGCCTATGTAGCAAAGCTTCGGCATCTCTCGTTCATCTCCTTTGCGTGCTGCTCTATCCACTGGTTTCGCGCGTGCGTAGTACATGATAAATCTTAGTGGAGCAGCCGAGCAGGTTTCCTATAGAGACGTTTTTCTTATTATCATTCGATCCAAGTTTTTTTTTACGAACACGTAAAAAAAAATTACACGTCAATATATTAGAAAAAAAATTTTGTTACAGAACGCAACCGGTCATGAGGTCATTGCCTGGAGAGAAAGAAAAAAAAAGAAAAAAAAAGAAGAAAAGGAAAACAAGTACGGAAAGAAAAGCTGCTCCTAAAACGAGAGGAAGTGTGTGTTGCGGACACCCACTACTTTTCCAACAGATCTCCAAAAGCAGCGGCGCCAGTAGATGACCACAAACGGCCTTCTCCAGAATCGTAGAAACCGACGAGAGGAAATAATCGAAGACTCGGGAGTTCCGCTCCTTCCACAGCTGCCAGGAGACCAGGAGGATTAGGGAGTCGAAACTCTTGCAAAGATGCTCAGGCAGGCAGGCCCTAGAAGTCGACCACCATACCTGAAGAGAGCAGCCACGAGAAGGCGCGAGGTCGGGCCAGCCAGAAGGAGACAACACATAGTGCCAGACCTGACGAGCGAACACACAATCGAGGAGGATGTGGTTCGTCGTTTTGAGTTCTTGGGTGCAAAGGACAAGCCGAGTGGCTATCAATATCACGCTTTTGCAGAAGATCAGCCGTCCAGCAACGTTGCTGAAACACAAGCCAAAAAAAAAGCTTGCATTTAGTGGGGCCTTTTGCTTACTAAAGTAAATCGGCACAAGTAAAGGAGTGCTGGCCCAAGAAGAAAGTCTGGTAGGCCAAGCGAGTCAAGTAACGTTAGTTGCTTATCCAACGCCAAGTAAGATAGTCCTCCATGCCCGGAGAGAGTTGGATAGGAAGCACAACATCCCAGACCACTAAGAATTGGGAGATGACCGGGACTGCGAGGGTGCAAGGATGTCTCTCACCCAAAAGTTGTCAGCGAGAGCAGAGGCGATCGTGCACGAAACCCGGAGACCCGGGGACACAACAAGGAGAAGGTCTGGTGCCATAGAGGTCACCGAGCAACCCTCAATCCATGGGTCCGTCCAGAAAAGAGCTAACGCATCGTCACCCAAAATGAAAAAGGTGGACGCCGCAAACATGTCGGAGATGCTCCGCTCGAGTGGGGCCTTCAAGTCAGCCCAGTAGGGTGGCCTGAGCGCTGAAGCCAGAGCCAGCGAAGGCGCAAAGCGAATCCCGCCATCCTCAAATCAGTAATACCCAGCCTGCCGACTGCTCTAGGGCGGCATACATTCATCCAAGACACCATGCACCATCCCCTTAGACCGAATCTGTACCCGTCCACAAGAAAGTGCGACCCATCTTGTCTATGGCCTTGACGACCCAGCCCGACAGACCGATCGTCATGGACACATGGACTGGAATAGAAGAGAGCACTGACTGGACCAGCACCAAACGATCGGCTAAAGTGGTGAGTCGACTCTTCCATGGAGGAAGTCGGTGGGGAGACCTTGTCCACGAGAGGTTGCAGGGCTACTTTTGGTAGCTTGTGGACTGACAACGGGATGCCGAGGTAGGTGCAAGGGAACTCAGAGATAGAGTAGGGGAAGGAGCTCTGTACCAGCTCTAGGTCCTCGGCCGAGCAGCGAATCGGAGTGATCAAGCATTTGGCAAAATTGGTGCATAGCCCGGAGGTCGAGCCAAAGACAGAGAGGATGCCTTGGATAAACTCTAGATCCTACCGGATGGGGGAGAGAAAGAGGACCAGATCATCGGCATAGAGAGAAGCACGATGTCGTAAAGTGCGATCATTGATAAGGAGAAAACCACCTGAATCAGAGGCCTTGCTGATCATCGCATTGAGCACATCCATAACAAGGAGGAAGGGCATGGGGGATAGAGGATCGCTCTGATGGAGGCTCCTTCGGTGGATGAAGCGGGGCCTCGACACCCCGTTGACTAGCACCCGAGAAAGAGGAGCAATGGAGAAGTAGGGAGATCCAATCCCACCAGCGGTGGCTGAACCCAAGGTGGGCAAACACATCAAGCAGGAATGGCCAACTGACCGTGTCAAAGGCCTTCGCAATGTCCACTTTGAGAAGCAGGCGAGACGTGCACCTGGCGTGGAGTGCCTTGGACGCAAGCTGAACATAGTGAAAGATGTCGTGAAGGCAACGACCTTTGACAAAAGCACTTTAATTGACCATCACCAGCTCATCAAGATGAGGAGAGAGATGGAAAGCCAGGATCTTGGAGAATAGCTTGCCAAAACTGTGGATGAGGCTTATCGGGCGAAAATCCTTGACTTCCACGACCTCATCTTTCTTTGGCAAGAGGGAGATGAGGGCATCATTAAGGGAGACGAAACCCTAGCCGTTTGTCAGAAAGAGGGTGTTGAGGGCAGCTAAGATTTCCGACTTAATCACTGGCCAACAAGATTTGTAGAAACGGCCTGTGAAACCATCCAGCCCGGGTGCCTTATCTGAAGGAAGGTGCTTGATCACCTCCCACACCTCTTCCTCAGAGAAAGTGCAGTCCAGTCCACCAAGCTGTGCTGGCCGATGGGGCCAGGGACCCTCGTCCTCCGCCTCTGCTCCTACGGCATTAGCGCGTCCACCGACCTGGATCTTATAAATCCCATCTTCTTCGGCTGGTGAAAGAAGCTCGGGGGCAGGTGACGGCGAGCTTGAGCTCGAGTAGGCTGGGGATGGGAAGGCTCAGGAGCCACCACTGTCATCGACTCAGTCCTATCTGCGCCGGCAAATCCAGACGGTGAACCCCGTCCTCTTCGGCTAGTGGGAGGAGATCGAAGACAAGCGGGCGCGACAGGAGGTGTGATGTGTCCTCTTCCTCGTCGATGCTAGAATAGGTCACCCGCTGACGAGCACGGAAGCGGAGGAGGTCACCCGCCAACGAGCACGAAAGCGGAGGAGGTCATCCGCCGATGAGTGTGGAAGCGAAGGAGGCTGCCATGTCGCTTCCGGATTTCGAGGTCACTAGCACCTAGCACGCACGCCCAGCTCGACCCTTCCCCTCCCTTTTCTCGTCGTCGTCATCGCCGGTCAAGCTCATCGATGTTACCTTCCACTTGCCAATCAAGCTCAAAGAAAGAAGACGGAAGAAAGAAGGAAGAAAAAAGGATAGATGAAAAATATGATGGTAGTGACACGGTTCTAATTTTGTAAAATTTTAGTGGTAGATAACCAATATCACGAAAAATAATAACATTTTTTTAATTCGGCAAATTTGTAATGACTGCATGTGTGTTAATAAGAATAAGTGTACACGTGTTATAAACGTCTACGTTTGTATGGTATTTTTTTAAAAAATATAACCCTTGAATAAAATGAAAATAAAATCCACGAACCAAACGCGTCCGTGGAGCACTCGAGGCGAAGCAAACGCCACACACCTCGCGCGCGGGCCGGGGCTTCCGAGTCGACGGTATTTATGATCCCGCCCCCTGCAAAAGCCTTCCTTCCTACTTTCGCAGGCCTCTTCTCCTCTCCGTCTTCCAGATCCGTCATCCGTGGCTCGAAGCAGCGGCGGGCGATCCACGGCGAGCGTCGCGGTCACTCCCCGTCTCCGTCCGGCATGAATCCCGAGTAGTAAGGACTCCGATCCCTCACCTCCTCCTTCCTTCCTCCCTCCCTTCCTTCCTATGGTTCGTGCGCTCTCCCGTCATCTCGCCCCCCCGCCGTTTGGCCGTGCTGGTCGTTGGTTGGCCGGCTTTGCGTGCCCCGGATCTGAGCTGCTGGATCCCTTTGCATGGTTTCGATCCGGATCTGAAGTTGGTGGCTAGGTTTTCGTTCTTTTCACGCGCGCGCGCGGGCGGGAGGATGCGCTCTTCATTATCACGTTTGCGGGGTAACGACACGGGCGGAATTGCAAAGGGCAATTCGGCAATCGCTCGTGGTGTATACCGTCACAGCATGATTTATGATGGCTCATACGTAATAACTCGGCCGTGGTCGTGGATTATATTTGGGGAATGGGAATTGGATTTTATTCTATCAGAATTTAGTTTAAATGGTTGCCTCATATGCGTGCCAATGTATCAGCTGATGTCCATCTGCGCTGTAGTTATGTGTAATACATTGCCATAGTTGAATTTGGATTTCTTCAAGAAGTACTAATAGTAGGCATATTGGTCCCGTTTGGATATTAACATACTTTGGAGCAGATGTATATCCATCATTATTCAGTTAATTTTACCTGCATATATAAGGGAGTCCTAAACAATACAATGGTCTCTATTGACATTTATTTGTAGTTCGTAGCATTCATATCATGATTTGATAGTTACATATAAGGGAAGTTGACTTTTGGGATATGGAAAGATAACATTTTATTGCAAAAATAATTCCCACTATTGTAGGAGCACATTACATGTGATAAAACACTATGTTGTTGAAATGAAGAAGGTGGCAGTCGTATGCCTGTAATTATTATTTCATTTTGTCTATGTACTGCTACTGTAACACTAGTTTTTTTTGATCAATTTCAGCGACTACCTTTTCAAACTTCTCCTTATTGGTGATTCTGGTGTTGGGAAATCGTGCTTGCTTCTCAGATTTGCGGTATGAATTTAACTCATTCTCCTAATTCTGCTTTTGTACTAAGTCATTCTGGAATAATAGTTCTTATATGTAAATGTGCTTCAGTAGAAACTTGCAGTGTAGCACCATACCTCACTCTTGCAATAGCAAAGTGGTTATGATAATTATGCAAGGGATTCCTTCCATTGGTCATCTTGTTGTTATAAACATGAGCTGTAAGATCATGAATCCACAATTCACTCGTATTAAATAATAAAGAATCAAGCATGAAGCTTGACTAAATTTTCTGTTACGTAGATTGTGAATGTTATTGATGTACTTGCCTCCTGTGATTAGGATGACTCATACCTGGACAGCTACATCAGCACAATTGGAGTTGATTTTGTAAGTAATATATTGTTGATTTACTTTTGAGTTAAGTTTACTTTTTGTAGCACAGCAATAAGTTGTACATTTTGTTGCAGAAAATACAGACGGTAGAGCAGGATGGGAAGACCATCAAGCTTCAAATCGTAAGATTACTGCTACCTTTTCTTCATTGCTTTTGATCCCGTATTGTATTTACTTGTGCTAGACAAATTCACAAATATGGATGTCCAGTTATGATGCAATGGTTATTGCCAATGAATCTAGAAAGATATGTTCTGAAGGTTGTGTTCCCATATTTGTGAAATATTGGTGCTGCTCATCGGTGAAATTTCATTTTCCTTGCTCGTAATAGATTCTATAGTTTCATGAAAATTCTTGAGAGCAAGTTATGGTGTGCCCTCATTGTCAGGGGTGTCAATTGTTTCAGTTTATGATTTTGTCTGGTTGTGGCAAGATCTGGATTGAGAGAATTTACCATCTTAATTGTGTTGTCTTTATCTAAAGGGTAAAGTCTATTTTTGGCCCTTGAACTTTGCTAAGTCCATTTATTACCCTGAACTACAAAACAGGTTATTTTTTCAAAACATTCAAAGCCAGACACATAACACCCTGAATCATATGTTATGGTGGTTGGCATGAACTTTAATTAGGTAAGTTTCATGGTGGTGGACCTTATTAAGTAACATTTGCATCAACAAAATATGCATAATAAGAGTCTGAATTAGGAAAATCATGTCTATTTCAAACAAAACCATTAACAAATTATGTCTCGGGGTGTCTTTTGGCTGGTTTAAAAGTTGAGGGTAAAAAATAATCGGTTTCTTTGTAGTTTGGGGTGAAATAGTTTGAACAAAAAGTTCAAGGGCTAAAAATGGACCTTACCTTTATCGAAATATGCATATGATAGTATTTACCCTTATCTGAATGTGTTTGAATGCTGAACGTTGTATCAGCATCTGAACTCAGTTCTGGCAAGTATTCTATATAATATTAAAACCCAGAATTGGATTCAATACGGGCTATGGAGTGCTTTGGTATGTCCATCATTGTTATTGCAAATTGTGCTATGGATGAGAAATCTTTAAATTTATTTAGAAATGATTCTTTTTTGAGTAGCAAACTTTGAGAAGTACATTAAACTTGGTGAAATGTGATCCATATCCATAGAGTAATCTGAAGTGGAGCAATGGTCCAAGTACATCATGAATTTAGTATTTGAAAACATTTAAGACTGGTATGAGTATACTCTTTTACTTCGTTACAGTGGGATACTGCTGGACAAGAACGTTTCAGGACAATTACAAGCAGCTATTACCGGGGAGCTCATGGAATTATTGTAAGTTGGCCACATGATCCAACCACTATTTTCTGTAAAGTATTGGCCATCTTGTCGCCTTCATTAAACTAATTCATCCTATCTTGTGCATGCAGATTGTATATGATGTGACGGACCAAGAAAGCTTCAACAATGTGAAGCAGTGGTTGAATGAAATTGATCGTTATGCAAGTGACAATGTAAACAAGCTCCTCGTTGGGAACAAGAGCGACCTAACTGCCAACAAAGTTGTGTCATCTGAAACAGCTAAGGTAAGCTCTCCAGAGTCATTTGGTGGACTGTGTATTGGTTGGCTTTCTCACGATCGTCATGTGCTGTCCTTATTGATACACATTTAACATATCTACAATTGTTAAAATATCCTTCAGGCGTTTGCTGATGAGATGGGCATCCCATTCATGGAGACAAGTGCCAAGAACGCCACTAATGTGGAGCAGGCCTTCATGGCTATGGCCGCATCCATCAAGGACAGGTACAGCTTGAGCACATGAGCAGTGTAGCTCTCGTATTACCCTGATATCCGGGTAGATTTTAGTAACGAATATCCCACCTGTCATTTTTCTCAGAATGGCTAGCCAACCGGCCGCTGCAAATGCAAGGCCACCTACCGTGCAGATCCGCGGGCAACCTGTCAACCAGAAGACGTCGTGCTGCTCGTCCTAAAGATAACGAAGTCTTTCCTTCCATGTAAAATTCAACATATGTTACTACTGTTTGCTCACTACAACGTATTTGTAATATTCATTTGAACGCCCTTGATAGCATCTTTTCTTTAATCAGATTGTTTGGGAGCTGCAAATATATATATGTAACTTTGCTGTGTTGCTCTTTGCTCACGAATCGAGAGGAGCAAGCAGAACCAGTGTATTTGATTCTTTTTACGCTTACATTTTGCTCTTTCTCACAATCTCATTGCATACAAGTATTCTGTGTTGAATGGTTTAGTTAGACTGGACAGTGGACTGATTACAACAAAATTACTTCTCACAGTGCTGAAAAGTTAATTTTGTGTTGGTAGAAAGACAAATTGTCTTTCGTGCAGTGATTAGGTCCAATTATTTTGTTCCCTGCCGTGAGCTGGGTCCCATATTTTTATATCTAATACTACCTCTAATACTATCACTGTCCTAACATAAGTATAAGTATAGTTTTATATTCAAATTTTGTTCGAAAATAAGTAAAATCTTATCGTACTATTTATCACATCAATCAAATCCTATTTAAATTTCTATCATACTTACCCTCAACTATCATCTCACTCCCTATTATTTTTCACTTAATATCGGACATTTGGTAATATTTTTTTCCTCTTATTTTCCTCTTAAGAATATACTTATTTTTTCCCTCCATATTAACATGGGACAGAGTTATATTTTTTCTCTCTTATTTTCCTCTCTCCTTATGAGTGGGATGGAGGGAGGACGGAGTGTGGTTTGCCTTTATTGTCGTCTCAAAAGTTAACGATGATATTGCCTGTTGGTCAACGTGGGCATCTAGTAGTAGTCGTATATGATGTCTCTGCCTTTCATGTCATCGTATGGTAATATACATAAGATAACTTTGCTTAAGACATCTACTACTAATATGCCTCGTTTTTATTAAGATGTATATCTTACCTTGATTTCTAGTTTTTCAAATTGATAAACGATATGTTTCGTGCGAAATTTTTTATATAAAAGATACTTTATATTATCAAATAAATATATTGCTTTGTGCAAAAAAACAAAGTTTGCCAAAGCTCGGCTTGCAGCTTATTTTGCTGAAGGTGCTACAAACGTGAAAAGAGTTGTTCAATAATCTCACATTGGTTGTGAAGGGACAAATAACCTAATATATAAGTGGGAGAGTCCCTCACCTCATTGACTAGCTTTTATGTTAGGAAAGGTCTTTTTACGTTCCTAAAATTGATATTAGAACCTGGCTAGTTCAACATCTCTGACCCAAAGGACATATTGTGTGAAGGCCTGAGGGACCGTGGGTGCTTGTGGGGTCCGTATACCCGAGGGACCGTCGGTGTACGGTGAAGGAGCGATGAATGGCTGAGGGACACCAATGTATGAAGGAAAAGATTGTTAAATAGTCCCATATTGATTGTGAAAGGGCAATGTTAATATATAAGTGGGGGAGCCTCACCTCATTGGCTAGCTTTTGTGGTGGGAAAAACCCTTTACGATCCTACAAGAGCAGGTGTATAACTACTCTTTTTCATAATTTTTAAAAACTTCTTTTGCTATAGTTTTTTATCTCCAGTACTGTTAATATAATTAACTTAATCTATAGGGATGAAACAGATATTTGCATATCACGAAAAATTTCAGTTCTATCGAGCACTAGTAATTGGTATCCTTCACATCCCCCCTCAACATCACACACACACACAAATTTTTTTTGTTATGGGAAATTGATCGTTTGCCATTACTTAGAGGGCATTTTTTATTCAATATAAATCTATATTCGCACTTCTGTTTGTGACCATTTGTTCTTCCTGATCAGTCATGTGTCACATTGTTGTGTACATATGTCATAATTTATTTCCAATGTCTTATAGGTTATGATTACCGACCTATAGGATTAGTTCGTTATCCTGGTGTTGCACAGAGGATTTATGCAGCATGTTCCTCAGGTTATTGTACTACCACATTATTGGTCTAATATTGAATTGGTGAAAAAGATGATAAGGAGTTAAGAATGGGCTTAGTACTTCTGATGATGTAATTCATACCGAGGAAAACATAATCATTGTTTTATATGCATTATTTTTTTTTAAAACGACCCACACAAAACAGCACGAAGTTTCATATTGATATAACAAGAAAAAAAATATAATATTATCGTCATGAAAGGCTATAATATAAAAAAAACACGCCACCACGTGCTAACGACTCTTCACACACTCCAGAAAGCACCAGATCAACCGTCATTATGCGAGACCGATCGCCGCTAGTCCTTTCCGATCATCGACACGTAAAAGGGCCGAGGGAGAGGGCGAGAGAAGAAAAGATCCACTCATTCCTCGCACCAACTCGATGACAATGACTTTAAGAGAACGCCGATGGCCGAAAGGATCCAAGCTCTTCAAACGAGGAAACAAGACCTCCCGAACGATGCCTCCTTCAACAAGGTCATGACGCCGAGGACACCACCATCGCCCGTCCGAACATGGACTAGGTTTTTCACATGGATAGTCTCGTCAGGGAGAAGGAGGGTGATAAGCTCAACAACACCCCAAAGGGGGGGAACCGGCGCTTGAAGGCGTCGTCGTTGCCGGCCCGGGAAAACACCGAGCTAGGTCTTTCGCCTGCAGCACCCTCACCCCCCTGCCGACCTTCGTCCGCGGGCTGCTCATCTGCTCCAGCCCACGGGCGCGCCACCAGCCTTGCGCCGTCGGCCCACATCTCCATGGCGGTCTAGCCAAAGCCCCGCCGCTGCGCTAGATCCAGGCCGCCGCATCCTCCCCGGCACGCCACTGTGCTTCAATGGCCGCACCTCGCCGCCTCCTTGCCCCCACTTGCCGCTGGTCGTAGTCGTGCCTCCACAGGCTCCGCCGCATCGTCCCCTGGCCAATGCAAGTCTACCCCGCCACCTAGCCTCCGCCATCGCCGGGCTGTCGCCGGATCCGGCCGCGGGACCGCCAACCTCCACTGCCGCCGACCACACCGAGTGTTGGCTCGGCCCTCCTCCGCTCTGCCCCGCCCTGCCCCACCCCACCCCACCCCACCGGCCTCTCGCCGGATCCGACCGTGGAGGTCCTGGATCTGGCCGGCACGGTGGTTCCTCTGCCGCCCCAGACGCGATGGTGGTGTCCCCTCCACCACAGCTTCCTTGGGCGAGAGAAAGAGAGCCCGCCGCCACCGTCCTTGCAGCCGCGCGGCTTGCCGGCGGCGAGGCTGAGGAGGGGATGGAGGGAGTGGCGGCGGTGGGTTGTCTAAATGATGTACTATGCATTATTTCTTGAACTGTCCTTTTTTCAGGGCAACCAGCAATAAGCAAAGTGCGTGTTCTCGATAGACTTGAACACCATAATCAAAGATTGGTCCAGGTAATATGTAACTTTCTTTTCAGAAACATCTGTAGCATTCTCTCCATGTTGATTGATTGCGTATATCATGGCAAAATATTGCAGCTTTTCTATGTCATCTTGAGTGTTTTCATTTCTGATATTTCTTTCGTTGATTGGTGTAGGTTGAAATTCATTCAGGACGCCCACACCAAATTAGGATACACCTTGCATACATTAGGCATCCTCTTGTAGGTAACTCTCTTGCTCACTGAGTTGCTCTTGGAAAGTCCGCCATGTTGTCAGAAAGACGCTTATTGGATTACTGCATCCTCAAAATAGTACTTGAAGCATTAACCTATGATAGTGATAGCTCATGACCAATGTTTATTGGATGTTGTTATCAGTAAAGAAAACTTTGGATCAAAACCTATGATAGACACAAATTCATTTAAATAAACATATATTTCGGACAGGCGTGAAGGGTTTCTCATGCGATCTTTTCTTTTCTTGAATCCACGAACAGATGATCCTCTATATGGCATTGGTGGGCAACCAAAATTTGATGAACCGGAACCTACTAGTGCAGCTGATTCTTTTGCATATGATGGGTAACTCCTTCATCATCCTTCATATTTGCTTAAGGCAGTACACCTGATGCCTTTGTTTAAGATTTGCGTATGAATTTATATCTCTGCATTTAGTTTAACTCACTTTCTTGCTCTTGTTAGAGGTTATGAGAGACCTTTGCAACCTGTCCCTGGAGATTGTGGTACCACCTACATGCACATTGGTTAGTTCTTTGTCATCCAACTACAAATGAGGTACTGTAAAATGAACCATATTGAATTTGGGGGAGATTACATATTCCATTGTTTATTGGTAGAAAGACAGAATTAGAATATGATAGTAGGGCCCAAATTTGTAGGAGTAGAATAGTGAGCCTCACTAAGTTGCAAAATATATTTTCCAAAAAAGGGAAATACAGCTTGCTCCTTATATTAAACCATGGGCCTGAAAAAAGCAGTTGGGAGGTGCTACTCAATATGCTGGACACTGTACACTCTGAGAATTGGCTATTGTACATCAATATATATCCGAAAGATAATGGTTAACGATAAGCATTCATGTATTTGAGGCTAGCACTCAAAAAAGACAATTCCAGATCCAGAAACCTTAAAGGTGACCTTCTATGTTGCGTCCTGACTGGCATCATTGTAATTGCTCTATTCCTTGCTTAGGTTACACTTATCATAGTTTTCTTTGCAGATGCTCAAAATCACAGCTCCTCTGCCACAGATCCTACAGACTCGAGAGGAACAGCAAGTTACAGCTAAGCAACTCAGTGGTTGAACCCTTCAATTTTTCATGGTCAGCTCGAGTTCACAGGCTCCAGTGGAGCAGGGCACCCTATACAACAAAAACCAAGTGAAAACCTCAGGTTCTACTGAGCAATGGCCATCTATATTGCTACGAAACCCATGGAAGCGTGCTTTGCGGCTAACCACTGAACGCTCCCAAGGGCTAGTTTTTTGATATTCTGTATTGGTCAAAATCAAGAATTGATTTCAGCAAGTAACAGATGCATTTAGGCACACTATTTTTGGGCTTGTTCACTTTGTTGTCACTTTCAACCATACCACATACCAATTTTTGGTAAGACAATAAAGCAAACACATCTTGCCAATACTAACTTACCAAACTTTGATAATTTTAGAAGTTTCCACTCTTAAAAATTGTAATAAATTTTGGTAAGTCATCAACCGAAGAAACCAAACATAACCAATGCTACCAAATTTTGGTAATGACAAAATTTGCCAAAATTTGGTAAAATTTTGGCGCCCAGAGGCCAAAACCACTGCTTCTTCGGTACGGCCTCCTGCCCCTTTCCGTTTTGCCATCTTTAGCCGGTTCGATCCGGAGTGGATCTCTTGGGTTCGTTTCGTGCCTGCGTGGGGAGGGGCAACGAGCAAAGATAGTTCCTTTCTGTCGATTTGGCCTTGGCTGATGCGATTGTGGACGAAAGGAAGCACATTTGCTCTGTTCCGGTGTTAGATTTGGGGATTTAGGGTGAGTTCTTCACCCTACTTTTCCAACTCACATTTCTCTTTTTTCGCACGCACGCTTTTCAAACTGTTAAACGGTGTGTTTTGTGCAAAAAGTTTCTATATGAAAGTTGTTTTAAAAAATCATATTAATCCATTTTTCAAAAAAAATTAGTAAATTCTTAATTAATCATGTGTTTATGAGTCGCTTCGTTTTTCGTGTGGAGGGAATTTCTTCCCAACACCACCAAAAGAACACACCCTTAGTGTCCTTCTATTTGACCATTTGTTTGGTTCAGTGTTTACTGCTCGTGTGCTTTCGATTGATTACGCATTTGTTGTTTCTTGAATTTTATTGCAGTGGCAAACTTACAATGCGGGGAGGAACAGCCTGTACAGATTTGCGAGAAAGTCAGTTCCCGTGGTCTGCTTCAGGTTTAACTCATCTGCACAATCCGTCAAAATTAAAATTGTGTTTGCAGCATTAGTATGCATGAGCATTGGCTAATCTAAAGTGGATTCTGCAAATAGAACATTTCTTTTTTCTCTTACCAGGGTGAAGTAATGTTTGAACAACATTATGTCGTGAACAACAGTAAGTTATGCCTTGGAAACACTGTGTTCATGCCCAAACAGTAAGAAACTGAAGAAGCTCGGTAATCAAGTGGTCATTGTCCAATTAGTTGCCGCGGGAGTTTTTGCCCTGGACAAATGGAATTGCTAATTAGGTTTTGACAAACAGACTAATCCTGAAAATACGGATAATTGTCATTTGGTGTTGATTGGTTCATTAACTAATTCTCTTGAGACATTGTTGGAGCGCCCCAGCATCTAGTTGTCTGGAACTCTGTAAGGGAGGGCAGGTCGGCTCATCGCCAGAGGGCACATGACACAAAGAGAAGAAATCAGAAATGGAGCTTCAGATGATGCAGCGATAAATACTTGGTCAGTTAATACACACACGTACGCAGCTGCAGCTGCATGGTCAGGGAGATGTACAGGAGAAGGAAGGAGAAGTACAGTTTTGCTTTTGTTGCAGCAACTGCAGAGAGGTATATGCAATTGCATCCATTGCCCATGCGAGTGTAGCTAGCTAGCTACCTAAGCTAGAGCTTTGTATGTTCAGTTTCCTCTCCTGTTACTGGAGAGGGCAATGCAACGAATTCAGCAAAGCATTGTCAAATGACAACTGGCTGCTGGACATGCAAAAGGGGCAGCAGCCTCTGGAACATACAGTGACTAATTTGATATCTGTCGTTTGGCACTATGGAATTTCAGTATTTCAGCTCTGATCTGAAACTGAACACTCATTTGCCTATCCCTCTCATGCCTCAAGATTTAAGTAGCATACGATGTAATGTTGGGTTACAAAGCCGGAAGAAATTATATCCTCTTCGTCTTAAAATATACTCCATCACATAATATAAGAGATTTTTTTAGTAAGATTAAGGATAGCGAGAAAAGACTAGAATACCTTTATGAAATAGGATTTTGGTAGTGGATGTGTGGGTAGTTGGGGGTTAAAATAGGTAGAAATTTGAATTGGACTTGATGGATATGACAAGTAGAATATTAAAATTCTTTATATTGTGGGAAATAGAAGAAGCAAAAATTTTGACAAGTAGAATGTGGATATGACGGAAAGAGTATAACTTAAAAGGCTAGGTGTCAGATTTGACACGTCTTAATACTATAAATCTATATTCTATTCTAGATTGCAGGGCCGGCCCTGAGAGGGTGAGCGGTGCGGCTGTTTTGGGCCCTCAAATCGCAGAGCCCCCACCCTCCACGCGCTCTCAGGCCTGGCCCAACAGGGAGCGCATGCGGCGAGCCACAGATGCGTGAAAGACGAAGAAGTCGCGAAGAGAACACATGCGCGGAAGGCGAACAGAAAAACGCGACATTGCCGCCGCCTGCCGCCCACGTCCTCTCCTCTCCTCTCCTCCTCACGGTGAAATCGCGCGCAATCCCCAGGGCAGCTCGCATCGGCGGCGTCGGCGCAATTCTACGCGCCTCCGCGGCTGGTTTCCGGCAGATGGCAGTTCGGCTTTCCGCTTTTCCGCCCAGGCGCACCGCACGACGGCACGAGATGCTCAGGTCAGGTGCAGGCGCCGCAGCCGTTGCTTCTTACAATCTTGCTTTGCTTGTCGCCGGCTGCCCTCGAGTGTTGGACGTCTGTTCGTCTGGACGAGGAGGACGGATGACTGATTGACTGACCAGGACCATCAGGTATTCTGTTCATTGATTCATTGCTAATTTGCCATCGCGAAATGAAAAATTAAAATTTTGTAACATTGTGATTTTATCTGTTAATCTGTAATATCATGTGTTGGCTTTTGTTGTGTACTGATGTATAGTTCTATGTTAGGTTAATATAGTTTTTTCGATAGTTGGATAAATTGCCGGAGGCACAAGCCGCACTGTGTGTTTTCGACTCACTTGCCGTGCGCATCTAGATGCTTACGATCAACTAATTGGTAAGATTTTAAATTTAGATTTGTAATTTTATAGTGTAATTTATGAGTTAAATCACTATAATAATATATATAAAGTATATGTATCTATTGATTATTATTTTATATTATTTTATAGTATGATAAGGGTCTTTATGTTCAGTTTTACATTGAGGCCATAGATTGCTACTATATTTTTATATTTTAAAATGAAAAAAGTAGTAACATACTTTTTCTGTTTTAAAATATAAGAGATTTTAAATGAATGTAATATATTCTAGTATACGAATTTGGATAGTTTTTTTTTAATTTATAGTATTAGAATATGTTTTATTTATTTAAAATCTTTTATATTTTAGGGCGGACGAAAAGAATCCGGTGTAGATTGAGATCTCTCGTGCATGCATCTGATTGGATCTGATCAGGTCGGCCAAGGACAAAAAAGAAATGATTTTAACTCCTGTGTTGTTGCGGTGAGCTGGAGCATGCGTGCAGTGCAGGACAAACTGAAACCGTGGGGCATCCGTTGGTCCGATCGATGTAGCGCCGTCTAAGACACTACGTGACAGGCCAGGTACATCGTCATGGCAAACGTCAGAGTTTCATATATGCCTGGCCCAGGAACCAATCCAATCAGTTGGGTTCGCTTGTCACTTGTGGCTGTAATTCAGTTGCAACTGACCAGCCTGAAGCCCTCATCGTTGGATATACATAGAATCAGATGTTGCCAAAATTTAAATTTTAAATTTTAATTTTAAAATATTTTCAATGTAGTTCTTTTAATTGGTTTTTAAGACATTAAAAATATACATATAAAAGTTTTATTTATAAATTAATTTTTTATTGTTAGTAAACCATTTTTTTTTTCTTATAATCAGCTCACGGTGAATCGATAGGTACTTTAGCCTACCCAGTCACATCGGTCATATAGATCGATAGCGAGTGCGTGCAACTGCAATCGGTATTGTGCATGAATGATTGGTTTCGGATCTATATCGATGTCACGCTTCACCTCTTGTATGTTTGGCCACAGCTCTGGGCCTTACGCTAATCCATTTTTTGCCGCTTACAGTTCACGTGGTTTGGCAATACGTCAATTTAGCCACTATTAGTAGGCGTCCTGCACATTGATTCAGAAGCAAGACCAGTTCTTGTTGTAAAGCGAGCCGTTTTAATACTGAAATTTACGAGAAAGAATTGTTCTATCAATTACCATCTACTCGTTCTCTCTATGATGATGTTGCTAATAAGGATAAGTAAAGTAGTTTTAATGTTTTCTTTCCTTGGTAAGAAAGACTTATGGGGAACGAATATGAAAGCCGAAAAAACTTTATCCCTCTGTCCAAAATTATAGCAATTTGTAGAGTTTGTCAAAATATAGCAATTTTTTCATCTACTTTCTTAACTCAACAAATAACAAATGCCTGTCATTTAATTTATTCATCCACTTACTCATTTCAACCAATCGTAACCATCCTATATTTAATTTTGCCTCTCTCCTTAATCTTCACAAAAACCCTAGAAATATTTTTATTTTAGAATAGAGTCACTAAGAGCAAGGCTAATGATGGAGCTAATTGCTAGTTCTATATTTTGTCATATCATCTATGGTCAATATAATAGCCCAGTCATACGATAATTAAATGTAGATACATACTTTACCATTAATATCTGGTTGACCTTATTATATCACAGATCTACGATCGCTCTACTCTTCTTTTTTCTCCAACCTAGCATAAATATAATGCAGCAGAAACGGAAAAAAACTAGAAACCCGAAGAAAGGAGATGCGCTAACTACCGTATTAGCGCTGCGCACTTATTAGCGCTACCGATTTTATATATATATATATATATAATCGGTAGCGCTAATAAGTATAAATTAGCGAAGGCGTAGGGGTTACTAATAATTACTAATTATTAGTAATTTACCTCAGAACATACGGGCAGATCTGCTAGGCATCTGAGCTGGACCAGGCAGTCATCAGGTGAAAGGTGACCACACGAAACAGTGGCCACCCATGCATGCAGCCTCATCGCTTACGTCACCGCCGTTCTCCCTGCCCTTACATAAACCATCAGCAGCAGCAGCAGCGGCAAAGCCACTCCACCACTGCAAACGCCTACGCCAACCACACAAACGCCACAACACGCCATCGGCTACGTGTCCCTCGCCGGCGGCGAGCTCTCGTCGGATCCATTCGCAATGCCGGCCATGGAGGAGGCGAACGAGCCACACTTCCTGGTGGTCACGTACCCGGCGCAGGGCCACATCAACCCGGCGCGCCACCTCGCGCGGCGCCTCGCGCGCGCCACGGGCGCCCGCGTCACCATCTCCACCGCCGTCTCCGCCTGCCGCAAGATGTTCGGCGACGCCGTGGCGGGCGCCGGCGAGGAGTTCGTCGACGGCGGTGGCATCTGCTACGTGCCTTACTCCGACGGCTACGACGACGGCTTCGACAGGGCGGTGCATGACAGCGCCAACTACATGACCCAGATCAGGGTCGTCGGCGCGCGCACGCTCGCCGGCGCCATCGAGGGGTTCCGCGCCACCGGGAGACCGGTCACCCGCGTCGTCTACACGCTGCTGCTCACCTGGGTCGCCGACGTCGCCCGCGACCATGGCGTCCCCGTCGCGCTGTATTGGATCCAGCCGGCCGCGGTGCTCGCCGCTTACTTCCACTACTTCCGTGGCACGGACGGCGCCGACAAGGCCATCGCCGCGGCGGCGGAGGCGCGCGACCGGCTGGCGCCCGTACGCGTCCCGGGGCTCCCGCCGCTCCGGCTGCGCGACCTCCCGTCGTTCCTCGCCATCGCCGACGAAGACGACCCCTACGCCTTCGTGCTCGACGCATTCCGCGACATCGTCGCCGTGCTCAGCCCCGGCGGCGGCGACAGCCCCACCGTGCTCGCCAACACGTTCGACGCCATGGAGCCCGAGGCCATCGCGTCGCTGCGGCAGCACGGCGTCGACGTCGTCCCCGTCGGGCCGGTGCTCTCATTCCTCGACGCCGACGCCGACGCCGGCGACTACGCCAAGAGCACCGACCTGTTCAAGCAGGACGACACGGGGTACCTCGAGTGGCTCGACGCGCGGCCGGCCGGCTCGGTGGTGTACATCTCCTTCGGGAGCCTGTCGACGATGAGCCGGCGGCAGATCGCCGAGGTGTCCCGGGGCATGGCGGAGAGCGGCCGGCCGTTCCTGTGGGTGCTGAGGAAGGACAACCGCGGCGAGGACGACGACGGCGCCATCGCGTCCGCCGTCGCCGGCTGCGGCGTGGTGGTGGAGTGGTGCGACCAGGTGAAGGTGCTCAGCCACCCGGCGGTGGGGTGCTTCGTGACGCACTGCGGCTGGAACTCAACGCTGGAGACGGTGGCGAGCGGCGTGCCGGCGGTGTGCGTGCCGCAGTGGACGGACCAGGGCACCAACGCGTGGCTCGTCGCCGAGCAGCTCGGCGCCGGCGTCAGGGCCGCCGTGAGCGAGGACGACGGCGTCCTGGAGGCCGGCGAGCTGAGGCGGTGCCTCGACGTCGCCACATCGGAGGCGGTGCGCGCCAATGCGGCGGCGTGGAAGGAGAAGGCGCGGGCGGCGGTGGCCGAGGGCGGCTCGTCGGAGAAGAACCTGCAGGCGTACGTTGGGAAGATTCGCGCCAATTAGATGTGTCTTATTGGATTTGAATTGGGATGATATGTTCCAATTTTATGTAATTAACCGAATTTCCTATGTAATTGTGGAAATATACACTACTAAAAAATGGTTTTCTGTGGTGGCCAAAACACATTTTCGCTAGCGGCCGCAGACATCGTCAGAGAACAAAGGCCAATGAAGATGAAGCATCTTCGCTGGTGGCGACCAACCGCTAGAGAAGAGATGTTTTCACAAGTGGCCGGTTTAAGGCAGCCACCAATGAAAATTATCTTCTCTGGCGACAGCCATTCGAGGACTGCCAGCGATAATCGAATTTTGCTAGCGGCTGCCGGCCGCTAGCGATAATCGATTTTGAGGCAAAAAAATTGAAAATAACCATATGCAGTTACCCTCTAACCGCCAGCAAAAAAATAATCCGCATTCAGAAACATTGCTGCATTTTCAATTTTCAAATCCACATCAAGAGATTAGATTCAAATCCAATCCAGATTCATATCAACATGCAAACATCAATTTCTCATAGCATCCAAAAGTCCAAAGATCTACATCGATTTCTCACAGCATTTTCAACATGCAAACATCAACACATACACATCGGTCATCGTCATCGTTGGCGACCTTGGAGGTTGTCGTTGCCGCCACCAAAGCCACCCCCTTGGCTATTGCCGCCACCATCTCCCTACGGCCAGATCAGGGAGAGGGAGGAGAGGGAGGGGAGGGGAGGGAGGGCGTTGCTGGTCTCCAACCATCTCACCACTGGATCCGCCACCGGTCTCCATCGCCGTCGCTGCCTCGAGGCTGGAGGGAGCCGCCGTCGCCTAGAGAGGAAGGGAAGGCAAGGCCGCCGCCGGATCTGAGAGATGGAAGGGAGGGAGGGCAGGGTCACCCCGGCCCTCCGGCGACAAGATCCGCCACCCGCAGCCCTGCGGCGGTCGGATCCACCCACTCGTGCCCACGCCCCTCCCAGCCGAGGATCCGCGGCCTGAGGTCACCGTCGTCGCCGTCGCCGGTCTACCGTGGTTGCCAACTTCGAGAGGAGGAGGAAAGGGAATGGGAGAGGTGGGGGATAAGGGAATGGGAAGGGATAAGATCGATCGTGGGAAATTTTAATATAGGGAATATTTTTTCGTAGTCGGTGCTCGTTAGCTACCACCAACGAAAATCAATTTTTCACTGGCGGTTGTTTAAGCGGGCTGCCAGTGAAAATAACTATATTTTCGCTAGCGGTCTACGTAACCCAACCGCCAACGAAAATTTTCGCTGGCGGTTCTTAGCCCTTCACCCATCATTACAATTTCGCAGGCGGTATATGCAAAAAACTGCCAGCGAAAAAATATGGTACTGCCTTTGAAAACCAATTTTGTAGTAGTGATATGCTAATGCATATTTGTATTTCATTTGAATGTAGAGTTGTGTGGTTGTGCCTACTAGACACACCTACAAGTCCTTAGACTCTAGTACATGTTTATGTACGGCAGGAATGTAATCGTCTTCCTTATTTGAAAAAACATACTACCTTCGTCCTAAGATATAAGAATCTATGATCGGATGGGACATCCGATCCTAAGTTCTTGTATTTTGAGACGGAAGAGTACTGTATTATTGTCTCGTTTGAATGAACCTTAGTTTGCCACCGTTTTTGA
Organism: Oryza officinalis; assembly: GCA_008326285.1. NCBI lineage: Eukaryota > Viridiplantae > Streptophyta > Magnoliopsida > Poales > Poaceae > Oryza > Oryza officinalis. The sequence goes on along the minus strand of BDMV01000001.1, from coordinate 6,948,469 downwards.
CACCTGTCAAGTGGTTGAATTGGCCTATCGCTCTAAAGTACATGTCACATAATCAAATCGAGTAATTTGACCCCTACTGGATAGAGTCATTACACACTACTCCGTACGAACCAACAAGTGACATGTATGTATCAAGCTTTTAAACTCCTATTGGCAGCAAAATCATCAAGCTTAGGGATGAGATAAGGAGGACAAGTCTTGCAATTAATCCTCATGGTGACTGCGTTTGGTTTACATCTTTTCTTGGAGACGCATTCGAGTAACATGGCAAGAGGAAATTGAGAAAACATATGTAAAGACGCCAACTAAAATGGGTCTTTGAAGTGAGATGATGTTCCAATTTATGTAAACTAGCCGAATTTCATATGTAATGATGCAACTATTCCATTTGAATGTAGAGTTGTGCCTACTATACAGCTTAGACACTCTGTATGTCCTTATACTCAAGTACATGCTTATAATGGGGATGTAATTATCTTTCTTTTTTTTTAAAAAAAAAGTGTAGCTAGTTGTCTCATTGGAATGAACCTTAATTTGTCGCCATTTTCGACACTTCGCAAGTTGTTTGAAAGTCATCGAGTTGGCACTATTCACCCTGGCCTGCATGCCACACTGAAGCAAGTACATGTCACACAATCAAATCGAGTAATTTGGCACTTATGTGGGTGGAGTTATCACACAGTACTCCTTACAATCCAACAGGTAGCATGTATGTATCAAAGTTATGAACTTCAATTGGCAGGAAAATCATCGGGTTTATAGTATAGCCAATTGCTACTATAATATAAAGATTGACACATCATCTATAATCAATTTAATAACATACCCGTAAAATAGCTAGCTATAAATATATTACGTCATATCTCTTTCTATATATCTTTCTATATAGCTTGTTAGAGTATGTGATGCAGTTGGCTATAAATCTATGGCCCGTTTGTTTCTCTCTCTCTCCTCTCTCTTTTAGTTAAGCACAAATCCAATGTGATAATTCTTATATCCCATTTATATCATCTTATTGTACTCATTTAAGATGAGATAAGAACAAATCCAATCCTTGTGGTAACTGTACTGTTTGGTTCACATCCTTTTCTTGGAGACGCAACGCAAGAGAAAACATACACAGCTGCAGTAGAAGAGTATCTTGTAAGAAAAGTTACCGATGCAGATTGGAGTAGCCAAGCCAGTAGGATTGAGGGAGTTTAGCTGCTTTGAATACGCCGACATAGACAAGAATCAGAGCACATGATGTTGGCACGTGACATATCACCATTGTAGTTATCTCTCTGTTTAAGAAAAAAAATTTCTGTCAAGATGTACTCACTCCATTCTTAAAAAAGAGATATTATTTAGTACAATAAATCTGAATAGGTTTTTATCCAAATTTATTGTATAATGTCTCATCTCATTCTACGTTGGATATTTTGAGACGGAGTAGAGGCGTGATAAGCAACCGAGCAATGGCCAATTCCCTGGCAAAAGTGTGTTTGGTTGTCTGATGTGAGCAAACAAAAATTGGTGTGGCAATTTTGCTAGCAAAAATACTGGGCCACTCTTTTGGTTTGGAATGATATCATCATATATATGCATGCAATTTCTACTTTGCATGACCATATGGCCCATATCTTTGCATGACACCAGACAGTGGTCTTCCTCAGAATCCAAACAGTGACCATATTTTGGATTGACACAAGAGAGCATCAAACCAAATACCAATTTTACCAAGGCTAATGCATGTGTGGTGTGTATGCAGTGTGCGTGCCAACATCTGCATCACTATTTTTACCTGTAGAATAATCTCTATGTACAGTTCAAACATTAAAACAACACAGCCACACACACGACTATGGGTGACACATTGGGACCCAATTGCCAGGCTCATTACGTACCACTTTTTTCTTCTTTTTTTGCAGCAGAGAAACTGTCACCATCTTCCTCCCAGGACCAGCTCTCAAACGTCACAACAATGAGAAGACATGGATACATCATCGTTATGCAGAAAATGCCGGGCTGCACCAACAGCTGCCTATCATTTAGCCCATTTCCCCCAACAATACGTTAACCCAGATGTCTAAATAAGAGGGGAAAATTGGAGAAAAAGGAAGAATCAACATATGTACAAATGATGAAGAAAAAAGAGGGGAAAAAGGGGGGCAAGATGCTATCTACTGACTTGGTCGGATGGAGCAGATGAGCTCCTTTCTATCAACAAAAAAGATGGGTAGTCTTGCATCGGCTCAAGCCGGAAAAAGCGTTGTCGTCAGTCGTCCCTGAAATCTCTCCTCCCATCCCGGGAAGAATCCCTGCTGGACGCCTTGATCGCGTCGGCCATCATGAGAGCAACTGTGGCCTTGTGGAGGGCAAGGTCAGCCTTGTGCATCAGCAGGTGGGCCTTCTCTCTCTTGAGCTTGGCCATGGCCACCGCATGCTGCGCTGCACTGGAGGCATCTCGCTGCTTGAGCTCCTCTAAGTCGACGCGGGGGCTCTGGGACGCACCCAGGAGCAGGTGCTTTGAGCTCTGCCACTCGTGGATGACCGCGTTCCAGTGATCAGGCGCGCCTCGCTTCACTCTCTGATGACGGAAGGAAGGTGATGGCTGGTGATCCTCAGAGAATGCAAAGCTTGCAGTCCTTTTGACACTGTTGGTTCTCAAAAACCTTGGTGTAGAACTTCTTTCCAAACCATCAAATGTGCGAGGGGATTCTGTTTTCACAGAGAACCTGGGAGAGTACCCTGTTGGTGAATAGATAGAACCACCGTCATAGGATTCACATGCTCTCCCATCCCCCACATATTCGCTGTATTTTCTCCCTGATATTTGACAGAAACCTCGTATCAGCAAAATATAATGACAAAACATGGCACTGGATCAATGATTAGAAAAGAAAAAAGTTAAGAAAACGAACCTGGTCGGTAAAAGCCATCTTGCTCTCTTGAAAAGCTTCCTGAGGACATAAGTTTTTTATGGGAGCGCTGCTTCGGTCCCTTATACGGTATTTGGGGTTGGAGTCCTCGAGGTCTCAAACAGAAGGCAAACAAGGCAGGTTTTGGAGGCAACTTAACTTGGTAACCATTTGATGAACCCTGTATTCTGAGTGCTGTTGATTCCCATTCCTGTAGCTGCTGCTCGTGGATCTTCCACATAGCAGACTGAAAATGGTACAAATGCAAGGTTAGAGACCGTATGTACTCAACATTTTTGGTGCACTGCACTTTATCCCTTTAGTTGTATTCAAACATAGTAACTGAGAAGCACAAAACCAATCATTTCCCCAGAAGCATCAGCGGTTCAACACAATCCATGCATCCTTAGGTTCAAGTTAAACGATGACTAGACACTTGCTCTACAGTCACTCTTATTAGAACCATATCCCAAACGAAATTGTATGTCTACTTCCACAGCACATAAGCTACTTGAAAGTTGAAATCCCAGGATAATACACTCACTCATCTTAATATGACTGCTCAATGGCATCCAATACTCTTGGAAAAAAAAACTAAAAATGGAAAACTACCTCCACTCAAGTAAATGATGTTTTGGTTTAATTAATTGATGCTCTTAAAGCTGGGAATAAATTATGTTAAGCACACTGCTCCGCCTTTCACATAGCAAAAATAAATAAGAATGACCATAAAACTACCTAAGCACAAAACTAACTGAAATTTAGTTTACAGCTTGGACAGACCATGGAGACAAAGCTGTTCACTAAACATAAAAATATAGGGTAGTTACTTAAACTAGATTGCAATCTACCCAATATTTCGAACAAAATTAGTACAAAGCTATCGGCAACAAAGGCAAACTCAGAAATGGCAATATATTGTTCACCTGAAAGTGTCGAATGAGTGGCATCCCCTTTTTCTTCCTCTTGTCCTGCCAATAATCATGTATCACTTTAATGGTGTCCAATGGTATGTTGTCATTATCTAGTTCCTTCATCTGATCAGTAGTGAGTTCATTGCAGTTGTGGCTATAAGCAAGCTTCTCGAATTTGTCCATGATCCTCTCAAACAAGTCATCTGTCACAGAGGTGCAGTCCTTGCCTAGTTTCCTCCATCTTGAAACCCACACTTCATCATCACTGTCCATGTCATATATCACACGAGATTCATCAAGTGCCATTTCAACATCTGTTCCAATATGGCCAATATAATCTTGAGAGCGTACAAAGGATACAGCATCATGATCATCATGAGCTTCAACAAAGCAGACACCAGGAATTGGAATATTCTTAACAGATGCAGCTCTAATGTTATGACTATAACATTCATCATGCATTTGCTTGAAAATCAACCACTGACTTCTGTCAGGAAATTCTAAGCACCACTCTGTCCCCCCTTTCCATATCATTGCATGTGTATAGCGGTTTGTCGCCCCAGGCTGCAAAACTTGAAGAACTTTGTGAGCATACTTGGTTCCTTCTGCAAGCTTCACACAAATCCTCCGTTCACTCTGCCCATCAGAGTCAATTGTGATCTGAGTATCATACTCCCTCCATCCTCTATCACCAACTGTAACTAGGACATTTGCAACACAAGCCAATGACTCAGGACTGCTCTGTTCGCTTCTTGAATTATCAGGAAGTCTCTTTGCACTGCTATGAGACTGTATCTTGCGGAAATGTCCTTTGTGTTTTGAGCCAGGTTCATCACTTCTAGGAGAAACCAAGTACGAAACCTGAGTTCTTGGCTTCTTAGAGCCACCAGCAAAGCCTGTCATTATAATATCTTCTTGCCATAATTTTGAACCATCGCCAAAAGTGCGTGATAGGGATGTAAATCGGTTCCGATGGTAGGGAGTCCTGGGGGCAGTTGGTGTAGCACGACCAATAGGACACTCATTCAGTTCCTGGACCAAGTCAGATGTAGGCTGCATGGCCTTTTCGTCTTTGTTAAGAAGCTTATCATCTGGTGGATCTGATGTCTTATCTCCAGGAATAGTTATAGAAGAACACCTCTTTTGGTACTTCTGAGGAGGGAAAATAGCAGAAAGGCTTCCATCCATAATTTGATCTGGAAAACTCCTGCTTGTTATGTTGGCACCACCAATACCTCTGCTATTACAATCCAGACTTACAGTCCTTTTAGCAGTATTGAGCTTGCTGCTGGCAGAACCAGAATGATTGATGCAACCAGCAGTACCCATATCCAAGGAACCAGTATTAGATGGACTAACATAAACAGAACAAGCTTCAGAAGCAGAAGCAGCCAGATGAACCAGATCAGATGTGTGCTGTGGCAGAGACAGCTGATCCTCTTCTAAAGTAGTTGGCATGAATTTCGGGAGACTATTAGAAGTCAAGTTGCTTTCACTGCGCAATTTTAAGTGGTGAAAAAACAGTAGTGAAGGTGCAGCTGCCACATCCAGATGATTTTGAACAGATTTACTTCGCTCATCAAGACAAAAAATGATAGGATCGACATCTGAATATTTTGATTCTGTGAAAAACAGAGAGTCCTGAGCATCGAGTGATAGACCCTAGTTAACAGAAGAGTAATTATCAGTAATAAGAAGATTTTCCATAAACCTGTATTTCAGCACAATATGTTTTGCACCAGTGCGTTCAACATGTAAAATATATAGAAAAACAGATATTCAAAGGGCAAAGGCTAAATAATGGATTGATCGAGAAGGAAGAGATGAACAAGAAAACAGCAGTTCAGATAGTCTGTTTATTTCAAAAGTTCAAACGTATGATTCCCAGTGCAGATAAACATAACAGAAATCAAGTGAGGCATCTACAGAAAATTATAACTGCGTATAAAGTTTCTGGGAAAAAACTGTGTGTCCAGAATATCTCACAGGAGAAACCACAGATCAAGAAATGGTATAGATCAAGAGAAGCCTTTTCACTATAAAGGATAGCTAACAAAGAGCACTAAAGTTATACACCAGCACATGAAATCTCTGACAACATTCGGTACTTAGTTTACTGTAGGAAGCCACGTCCCACGTGAGACAAATAAAAAAAGTATTCACTCAGATGTCTGTATTTTAGGATACTGTTTCAACAGTACTGATGCAACAAAAACTGCATCAGAAGGTTTACTCAAGTTATTGATTGACAACTAACAAGGTAGTATAATTGAACCGAGCACATAAAAAACTGCAAGACTAGTAAGGAATAGTCGTTTTCCAAAAATTCAACTAAGATTAGCATTTACCTATCCTTGGGTCAAGAGTAAAGCAAACATATAGGTTCCAGTAGCACTACCAAGAAGGAATGGGTTCATTTTGTTGCTAGTTTAGAAAGCAAAAGAGCAAATTCAGTATGGTTGTTTCATTCAATTTATCTACATACATGACCGCATTGAGCCTCTCATAATGCAAAGAACTATTCAGTAAACCAGCCTGAGCATACTCCAGTATAGAGCCAAGCACTGAATGAAATATAATTAGCCGGTGTATGGTTTACTCACAATCTGGAGGAAAAGTACTTTCTCAACACAAAAGAGACCCTAAGAGTTCTAGCTCTATATGGCTCAACGATAAGAAAAATGATTCAATCTGCATAAGTAAGGTGGGTCTGGTACCTTAGAGAAGTGTTCCGTTGAAGTACAGACTCTTTGATCAGTTCCATTTGTGAGTTGCTTTATGTTAGCACATGTGCAATTAACTTTAGATAGCCCCCTTTTTATATGGTGATGCTGCAGCTGTCCTTGCAGATGCTTCCATTTGGGGTACTTTACCCCCACGAAGCTGAACATCAAAAACACAACTTGGCTTCTACCATGCAAACCAGATATCCGAACTCTGACTGAGGTGCATGGCATTTTTGACTCATTGTGTGTACTCGCCTTGGAATATGAATTGAAACTTCCAACAAGTAAACAGAATAAGGATACAGCTGATCTTAAGGAAGTCTCAAGAAGCAAGTGTTTCAATCCTAAAGTATCATCAACAAGAAGTATCTCCAGATGTACGGCAGGCCACAAGGAAACCATTGCACCACGGTGAAGGAGAACGAGGGCATTCACAAGCCAGACGTGGCATGTTTCAGACATGATCTTATAAATAGATTTCAATGGCTGGCTCAGTACTAATATGCCATGTCTTCTCGAAGTAACATTTTCAGTAACAGACCCCCAGCCAGCAACTGAAGCAAACAACGCACCTGTAACTTTTCTGTATTTAAGATCAGAATCTTGTTCTGAAATGTTCAGAAATCCATTCTTTCTCCTGCAAGATCGCTTCCTTGAGTAAACCAAGCGAAACCTGCTATCCGTAAGTGTAGTCCTGTCTTCAAGGATCTCCTCACCCCCATTTGCAGGTGAACCGCCAGGTCTATCATCAGAGCACAGCATAGACTGCTTTTGATCAAACATAACAGGAGCAATATCTGAATGAGTGTGATTCCGCTTATTCGTATTACTGGATGTAGCAGATCTTGCATGGTTTGATCTAGACAGCAATGAGATGATGGGGCCTGACTCAGAACTTCCTGTGCTGTTTCTATCCATGTCTTCCCTCTCATCCACTTCATATTTTGGTTTAAATATCGACCTTGGATTACGACGATTAGATTTCTGCCGAGCTTCGCTTGGCAAAAGGAGAAGCTTAATCCTCTCGTTTTGAAGATTGATCCATTCCTCATCTTTATCGTCGTATCTGACATGATGCAACCTTGTCATGGGATCATATTCCTTTACCAGGCCAAAGTACCAGGTCTCATCCAGCGGCCAAAACACCCGGATCCTCTCTTTTACAATGCAAAACGGATCCACATCATGAGGGCTGACTTCATAAAAATGCCGACGTGGGCGACGCTTCTTGGATGAAGCTTTGCCATCACGATTCCGTAGCAACCTAGCAGGACCCACCATGCCCTTGTCTTTGTTACATGAATCCTTGAAATGTTCTGAATGCTGGATAAAGTATGCTTTTGATGCTCTATTCAGTGATTTTGCACTCTTCCTCAGTGAGCTAGTACACCTATTATCTGATAGAGAACAGAGCATCCTAGCAGCATTTTCTTCCAAATTAACATTATCCTCCTCTTGAACATGCACAGAGCATTCCTTGACAGGATGGACATGTTTTGATGGTTCACCTGAAAGATTTGGCTGCTTTTCGACTGAGACATCATTTTCAGAACAGAAGTTTGTGCTGTTGTCCTGATCACAAGGGCCATTCTCAACTTTCAAGCAACTGATAGGGTCATTACTACCAACTCTGTTCTCCTTAAGAGTCTGTGATTTCCTCCGCTTCCTCCTCTGGACCTGAGTAGCTTTCGTAATGCCATTGGATCGCAGAACCTTGCAACCTCCAGTACCACTCTTGATACTGACATTCTGAGCCAGCTTCCTTAACCTCAATACACCACGAGGCTGCCTGATCACTGCAACTTCACCTGAATTAACTGAATGCTCTAAGTGGCCATCCTTATTTCTTGGCAGTGAACGTCGGTGACGGCCATTGAAACTATCTTCGCTCCATGTGGAATCGCCTGAGCTGGTTCCTGCCGCATCTAGCCCATTAAGTTCCACTCTATCAGAACTCAAGCTAGTATGCTTCCTCTTACTCCCTGCAGATGAACTGCTCGAAGGCTCCTCCTTCCCACCCCCATTCTGTGAACTTGGTCCTTGCCCCGCTCCAACCGATGCCCTCTCAGACAAAGTCTCCTCTCCATCTAAGCCTTGTACTGATTCAGTTGCATCCGTTGCACTAGGCCTGTCACTACCACTGGATTCCATTCACGAGCCCAGAAATCACAAGGTGGCCAGACTCCCAAAATTCCACCTTCCATCATACGCGAAGTCCCACACACAGATCTTGGTGCCTCATCCCGACCACATAATCCACAGATTAGAGCAAATGTAGAATAGAAGCCTAAACAAACCAAGGAAAAACACTACGATCGCATCAAAAACAGAACATTTCAAAACAGTAAGCACCAATCTAGATCGGAGAAATAAAAAGAACAACAAAAAAAAAACGGAGGGAAAGACCACGCACCTGAGCAGGAGCGTCGATCCGACCACCGAATCGAGCCCAAAACCACCGCCGGCTGCAGAGAAAATCCGAATCACACAAACTACCTCAGACCTCCAATCTCTAACAGCTCCACAGATATCGCACGAAAACACACAGCTTGGGGGGGGGGGGGGGGGGGGGGGGGGGGGACAGCTCACCTCGATTGTATCGTGCGGCGGATGCGACCCACCCGCGGATCAGCGCCAAATTGGGCGGCGGAATCGATCCAGCGCCGAGGGGAGTACCGATCTGCGGTAAAAGCCCCTTTCCAGGCCCGATCTAGCGGGGGTAATCAAGCGCTTCCCCTGCCGCCACGGGAAGCTAGGGTTTCCTCTTTTCGTTTTTTTTCTTTCTTTCTTTTTTTTTTGGGACGTTTTGATTTTTCTTTTGCGAATTGGGGAGAAGGGGAGGGAGGAGTGGTGGGGCACAGCTAAGTGGCGATGGATGGCGAGACGGTGAAGGGATGCGGGATTTGGGGCCGTCCGATCTGGATCGGACGGAAGAGGTGAGCGGTGGCTGCTTCCGAGGTTTGGGCGGGCTTCGAGGCACGTCAGTGAGAGAAGCAAAGCTTATTGGCTCTCTTTGTTGAAGAATTGGAAAAGTGAAAAACAAAACTGATGCGACTTTTCCCCTTTTTTTTTCATTTTTTTGCTTGTTCTTCCTGCTTTGGGGTTGGCAAGAAGCTTCCAGTAAGTTGTTGGGCTGCATTTTCTATGCTTTTAGTGGCAAAAGCCTAAGCTAAAACGATGTGGAGTTAACTCCTCCAATTTGTAGAATTGGAGGTTAATTATATTTTCGTCTAATTATAAATATTTGATGTTTTGGACAAAAAATTTATCGAACTTTTAGAACTTTGACAATTGGTAGTTTCCCAAATGCTAGTTAAAAAAGACTGGTATGCATATATTTGTCTTGAAAATAACTGCTATAATATCATAAATGTATTCTAATACAAAACTAATAATAAAAGATTTAAATTTTCAACCGAATCATGTCCTAAATGTTAAATATTTACGACCAAATTAAGTAACAGAAGTATCAACACTATATTACAAAGAGTTACAAAGAGAAGATGAAGCCATACATGTTACATGGACAATGGTGTGGCTTTGTCACCTTTTCCCTAAAGTTTGAAGAAAATCATTTTTTTTAGGCAAACATGTTCTATACAAAATCATAACCGGGAATGCATATATCTCACACATAAATGCAATAAAAAAACCGAGCAAATAAATAACATCACCACATCAATGAAACACATTATATACATGAAGAAATGTGGGAGGAAAGAGAAATACATATCAAAGAAGAGAGACAAAGAAGGAAAGCTGCACCTGTAGATCTGGATGTATGGAGAACAGCAGAGAAGACACCATACATGTGGAGAGAGCTCAACCCATACTCGAGCAATGGGATCTTGGGAAATGGAAAGAACCTAGGTTGATTGGAGAAGGGATCTCGATAGCCAGCATACGAGATCTCAACCAAAAAGAAACTAGGTTGATTGGCAAACCTCCACATCTTCTATCCTTACCTTTGTGATTCGGAGAGCAAAGGGAGCGCAATGAAAGATAGAGAGATCTTAGCAAGGAAACACAAACCTCTGTTTCGTCTGCCCTTGAACCTTTGCGATTCGAGAAGCAAGGGGAGCGCATGGAAGCAAAGAATAAAGCAGAGAATCTACATACGCCAATAGTGCTTGGTGGCGGCGCTATTTAGGAGCAAAGAGGAGAAATTGAGGAGGAGAAGAGGAAAGCGGGGAAAAAGGCGAGTCATTCGGGTTCCTTATATTTCCTATTTTACTCTAACAAATTGGGCCTTGTAGCCCAATATCTTGGGCCTTATAGCCCAATCTGTCTCACACAACATTTAGAGAGAGAGAGGAAAGGTGAGGAAATAGATGAACAAGGAAGTTGTTGACATGTGGATCCCGCCTGCTGACTTAGCGAGTCAACCGTAGTCAGTTTGTCACGTTAGTAGAAACTATTCCTTAAACTACTGAAGGAGTCGATTTACACTAGTTTTCGAAGATGAGAGAGATGTTATATCTGGTTTTTGTGGTTGAGGAAGGTAATTCAATCAGGAGCAAAAGATGAGGGGCAAAATAGACTTATTCCTTTAGTTGGCAATCGTGCATAATGATTCAGGAGTGGGCCTAATGCACCCAAAATGCTAGAATCTGATCGTAGTTCAGCCCAATATCTAGGATACAAACGGGATCTAACAAGAAACAACCAATTTTTGGTACAACGATTAAACATAGTGATACTTTACATTTATGGGAAATAGATTAAGAGAGAAATAGTTCGTGAAATGCTGAAATATCAAAAAACTGTCGCACCAAGATTATCGTAATTTACTGCAATACCAAATGAAGCCATGCTATACTTACCATTTGAGAATGCTCTCACCACACGGATCGTATCAGAGATTTATCCCACACATCGATCGACTCCACGAGATTGGAAATTTTCATATAATTCACGCAGGTAGTTCTTTACATCTTACGTTAACCAACTAAAGGAGCTAAAATTTGCTACCTATGTACAACCCCAGAAACTTTGTTTCCGAGAAAAAGAATGTAGATACAACAAAGAGCAAAATCATCAGCAAGTCTACATGTACAACTGCCTGCCTGTCAAAACTTTCCATTATCTACAAGAACAATCGATCGGTGTCTGTGCGCGACATCTTTGTACAGACCAGCTGCCATTCCACAGCTCCTGCTTTGTGTAGTAGGCAAAATGAATCAATCCTGGGATGTTGCAGAATACTCGAAGAGAAGTCGATTGGACGGCGTAGATTGGAAGAGAACACGGAGCCTGCTGGTTAGCTGATATATGAGTGACCACTGCATCGCCATTTCTGAATCTTTCATCTGCCTGACAACAGAGGCCTGCAGAACGATGTGAGCGATTCAGGTCAGATGATATTCATACAGAACATTATGCCATAAGCTTAAAATGCTTCGCTTTTCAAAAAATGTAAAAAGGCTACATACCTGAAGGCGTTTTCCAAGTTGCACTTCGACCTCGGTAGCAAAAGAGATATTGTTTGCCAGCGATTTAAGTGGGTCAACCGTTGGATCTACAGATAGTAAACTCGGAATCTGCGGTGCATAAACCAGTCGCCACCGTGCTTGACCAAATTCACCCTTGCCTTCAATCCTTGGCATCAAAGTTTCGAGTGTTGCAGTTGCAAGCTTCTTGAATGCGAGCTGTCCATCACCTTCCAATAATGACTCCGCAAGCTGTGACTCAAAAACCTTTGCAGCCTAGAAACAGCAATGAACAAAAGAATCTCAAAGAGTTAGGCATGATAGGAGAAGCACACATATTAACCAATTGTTTAATATCTTTATGTCAGTCTTGGATAGAGCACTGGCAATCAACCAGTAAACGGTTCACCAGGCAGTCACCTTATTGTACAGTAATAAAATTCTGAAGACTAGATGAAAATAAACCAAGAAACTATCAGACCTAAAGTAAAGCTAGCTACAATTCATTGTAGAAAGTGCCTTACCTCACTAGGTGAAAGAACATCCTGGTCCACAGAGCGTGTGGAGGTTACAACAAGATTGTCTTGCCACATGCTTGCTCGACTTTGGATTTTAAATTGCCACTCAGATCCAACAAGAACAAGATCCAGAATAGGATCCAAACCAAGATCCGGCTCAAACTTTGCTACATTCAAATGATCATTTTTAAGTCTTACCTGCATAAGAATAAAAATATAAAACCACAGTAACCATGAGAATGTATATTTAATATAAAATGACAGAGAAGGTATGTGTCACAAGGGCTTAAGAGTTCTTATGCTTACCTGAGTAGCAACCAAGTTGACCTCACCATTTTCAAAAGTTAAGACACCCTTAGGTCTTATGTACTTCGGATGAACCATGCCATTAAGCTCGAGGTCACCACTCACAGCAAAATTCAAAATTAAAGGATAAACAATCCTTAATTCAGGTCCAAACGTGAGCTTCAGATCATTGAGTCGGGCATCAATGTTTGGCTTAAAACTTCCATGTTCAGGAGTCCTTTCAGTTTCTGATTGTTGGCCTAACACATTAAATTGAATAATCCAGTTGACTTGTTAAGTAAATAGACAAAAGAATAGAAAGAGACGAGTAAAGGAAAAATAAATGCTGCTTTCCAATATTTTGTGTAATAGCAAGAGTTAGGAACTAACTATGAAATGAAACTACTAAATAAGCTAAGCAATATGTATTGGTCAAAGGGACTTGCTAAAATAATAGTGAAGATTGAAACAAATGGACTACTTACCGTCTGGACTAGTTGATAGCGATCCTAGAAAGTGGGAGACATCACATGAGGCTGTCCTTTGGTCAAAACCAGCAGGAACAGAGCTGGATTTATTTGAAGACAGCCTGGTGGCAACAGCACCATTGCCTTTATCATGAGGCAAATACGCTTCACCATGGCTTAACCGAATCATTCCAGAGACATCTGGCCGCAATATTGAGCCTGTAATCTGCAGCTGGCTGTCTACTTGGCCACTGCACAAGTTAACACAAAAGCATATTACACAATAAGAAGTTATAATACAGAGGTTCCTACATATTGTACAGTCAATATTAATTTATGACATGTCAGGTCAGCACATTTCTGTTAAAAGAACAATTTTAGAAGCAATCAACCAGATCACACCAACACCCACAAGCCACTGGTCAGTAAATCTGCAGCATAAGAACTTTCAACATATAAAAGGATAAAGTACTGGTAATGACCTCAAAATATTTTTTGCTCGTATGTCCAGAACTTCGCATTTCAATTCAATCTTGTCATTGGCTGATGGCTCACTATTGTGGAGAGGTAGAGTCCCTTTCATTGACAATCTCCCTTTCCTCCCAACTCTGCTTTCCATGGAACTGATACATAGTCTGTTAGATATAACATGAACGTTGCCAGCAAAATTTGTCAGTGGTGTTCGAAGGAAAGGAGAAGCCACGGTTGCACGGTGAAATGAGGCAGACCCATCAACAACAGGCTGATCAACAGTGCCTTTAACCTTTCATCCAAATGACAGACAAGGGGGGAAAGGTCATCTTGGAGTGCACAGGCATAACAAAAGAACTAGCTATTTAAACTGAACTTGATGCTTAATAATTCAATTTCATCTTACATTTTCATCAATTTGAATTAATGCTATGAAAAAAAGGTGAAAATGAATAAACCTATGTAATTTAGTCATATATTTCCTTAATGGAATTATGGGGATTAGATAAGAATGGGCACCTGGAGAAGAACTTCAGCATAGCCTTGAAGCCAGTTTGAGTAAGGACTCAGTGCAGTTATCAGTGTCATACCCCCATCCTTTATATCTGCATTTATTCTCACTTCACCTGGTTCTAGCATATTCCAGCTTAAACCCTTTAGGCTTTCAGCTAATTGAAACTCCCAACCCTCATCAGGCTTGTCTCTCATGATTCTCGTTTCGCTGATGTCATTTGGCAAGCCTCTGTCTTTCGCCCAAACAGGGATTCTTATTATACCTTGTTTACCATCTCCCCCTTTCAGGTCTTCCTCAATGGAGTTGCTGTCTACATAAGTAACAGGAACGCTACCTTGAATATTAACGTGCCCACTTTGTATGGTCGGTTCGAAGTTTGCATCAAAAACAAAACGGCTTGTTGGGGTTACAGAAGCTAATACTTCAGCTCTTCCAAGATCAATGCCTCCAATGGTGCCATCAAGAAGTCTTATTTGAACATCACATTCAGGCTTTGCTAGAGTACCTCTCAGATCCCCCTCCATATGTAAAATGCCTTTGATTGGTGTCAACCATTGCCTCAGAAAATGAATCGAGTCTGTGGTTGATGATTCTATAGCCTGAACTAATGCAGGTATAAGACCAACTGGGAAATTAAGCACAGCAAAGTGAAGATTTGTTAGTGGGCCAAGAATTGATCCATCAGCATGAAGAGTGGCATTATCCTTCTGAATAAATAACTTATCAAGACGCAGGCCATCATTATTGCTGAATGAACCAGATGCCAGAACACGCTGCGTCTTGTAAGTGCCCCACTCCCAATCTTCACCATTGAAATCAAAATCAGCCTGTAGTACATAAGAGTATTACAATCAAGTTCAAATATATGGGGCATATATTTGGCCCTTGTATAGGAAGATTATCCTGATGATAATTTGATTGTAATTTCAAGCTTCTGTAGAGTTGTTCTTCAAGAGACATAAAAAAGAATGCAATGGAATTGGAAACTAACAGCTAACTTTAACACTTCACAATGGCAGGGACAAAGTGAATAAAGTTGAACAATACAAGCAGGGAGGTCAATGTAGCTAAAAGATACATGTATGCTCAATCCACTATGCAACTGTTTGTGAAGTCTAAACAGAAAGACCACTGTAAGGGAATTATCAATAATTACTTCCTGAAATGCTTACCATAGTATCGCCGTTCCCTCCACCACTGGCATCAAGAGAGCCACGCCAATAACCTCTCAGTTCAGCTAAGCCAGGAAGAGTTATATCCTCAATTGTATCATCATCCAACCAATCAGGATACATTTCTAATGCCTGGTGCAAGCAATGGGATAGGTTTAATACAAAAGTAGCAAACGATGGTAATGGTAACAACAGCAATATATGATAAAGGCAACCATATAACATTATATATGATGCCAATTCTATGCATTTATTTCCATTTTCATAAGATTGTTTGCTTTAGTGTACCTTTAGCTGGTCACGAAGACTTTCAGCATTGAATCCAACAGAATGCAAAGATTGCATAAAAAGTTCCTGAAAAGAAAAGGAGGATAAAAATGTCTCTGTCATCCAAGTCTCCAACAGACCACAAATAAACAGAATATTTTGTCCCTCCAAAGGGAATGACAAATATATAACCATAAATGCACCTTTGATCTGGAACGAATAGCTGGATCTGTACTTCGTGATAGAAGTCTTGCCAACGGAAGCATTTCAGCTACTTCAGCACCAGGTACTTCTAATCTCATCCTCCACCTGCCCATCGAAGACATCATGCTACCAAGATGCCCTCCCATTGCTTTCTCTATGAAACCATTACTCTGACTTTCCATAGGAAATCTATCACGTGTTCCAGGAAAAACATACTCCCCTTGAAGTTCATACTTGCTATTAGCTTGCTCTAGGACTGATTTTTCCATAGTAATCTGGGTGTTGAAAAGAAAATACAAAAAAATAGCTCAAGTGAGCACAAAGGTGGTTTCTGTCTGATGAGTAAAAGAAGATAAGAACCTCACTCAGAAATCAGAATATATAAATTATGTCAGGAAAAACAACATATGGACATGCAGACACATTGTTATTTTCTATTTTCTACTGGGAAACGCAAACGATGGAGATACTTCTGTTTTCTCAAAAACAAAGGAGAACGATGGAGATACTAGAAAGGATAAATTTGCTCTGTGCCACCAAAATTGCCGCCGAAGTAGCAAAATACCATCACAAAGGTAAATAGGAAAACGCCATAGCAAAGAACAAAAATGGAAAACAAACCATCACCATCAACATTTTTTGTCCAAAGTGTTCAACATGACCATTCTAACCGCAACCTTTATTTTCCTTTCCTTTATTATTATTATTTTTTGTTAGCATCAGGTCCACCTGTCATTCACCCTATCCTCTCCCCTCCCTATTCTCCAGTCCACATATGCACATAGTGCCACAGAGTAGCCATGGGGTGAATTAGAAATCTAGAAATTTTCTTTCTAATGGATGGGCATTAACTGCACAGACCAACTGACATCTTAACAGTGACGGTATTTACTGGAGTTCCTCTTTTTTCCCATTTTGTGTTTGCCAAGGCGTTTTAAAGCCCAGCATCTTCATCACAGCACTTCCCAACACCATGGCAGTTTGGATGGCACGGAGCAAAGTTAGTCTGCTAGAAGCCATAAATAACTTATAAATTGTGACAGTGAGTACCGTAACCTTGCAACTACACTCTTACAGTATATTCTACTAAGTGCTATACATGGGACATGACTATAAAGCAAACACGAAAATAATATATGAAAAGAAAAACTCACAACATCACCACTCCATCGAGCAGCTATATCAAGTGATTCACCAAGCATGCCACTAAATTTTGGGCGGATAACTGACAGCAAACCATGACCTCTTCTTTTCTGGAAATTAAGCTGGAGTTCTGCCTGTAACAACAAAAGATCCACGTGTAACTTTTTAACATAAGCATCACAAGTAATTACAACTTACAAATACATGGGACATAGTAGAATCAACAAAACAGAGCTACATACAGATATATAAAAGAAGAGTCTGATTCAAATGTGCCATTGGGCTAGCTAAAAGAAATTTAAAATCACAATAGACCCTGTTCTTATCTAGCAGTGTTACCTTCTGAACAAACCCACGTAATGAAGCAAACTCCAGCTCATCAAGTGGCAAATTTCGAACCTTTACAACAAGAAAACAAGGATAGAGAAAATTAGACACTCTTCTCTGAAATTCACAATGCTCTAGAAAGATCTGTTGGATAACATGCAAGCATGCCAGTAGAGTACCTCCAAACTAGTCAAATTTTCAGGATGATAGCAGATATTAGATCTCAGCTGCCCCTTTTGGAGGAATATTGACAACAGCCTTCTGTCTTGAATGGCCTCATGTGTGCTGAAAAATAATGGCCCATTCACTTCTATGGAAAAATTTTCATCAGGTCTGCCTGTAGCATTTAACTGCTTGGACATGGAGTAGAAGACAGAATGAAAAGAGAGCATAAACTGGAACCCATACATGTACACTGAAATGCAACTTTAATAATAAATGCATGTGTGCTCTCAATTTTGTTAGAACCTGTTGAGAGTATGTTATTGAAATGAAGTCTGTGAAGCAGTATAAATGTAATTGGAAACAAAATAGAATCAAATTGATAAGAAAAATATACATTTTGTGCATACATGATCCTCAAACCTTAGTTAAAAGGCAAATGGTTGATATAGATTATGTAGAATTTCCATTTTTTACTATTATATTCATTACTTGGTTTTGGCTTTGTTTTGAGGTAATGGAGAAATACCTTTAGTGTTTAAAAATGTTAAATGTAGGAGATGTTTTAATTTATAAAATCCTCTATATAGACTAAGGTCTGCCTGCAGAAACAATAGTTGTTGCCAGTTGTGCCAAGTGCATTGCAACAAAGAAATTTACAAACAAAGGGAACATAATAATGGTACAAAATCACCTTTAAGTAAAGAAATTCAAATATAAAAGCGTGGGAACAAGAAAAACAGCATGTAGTAACAAATTACCATTACAGAATCTGGTGATATGGAAAGAAAACCAGTAGATTGTGGTGCCAGCATAAGTTGGTTAAGTTTTATTCCTGACAGAGAAATCTCGCCAACAAGCCTTGATACATCGCTCTCAAGCTTACTTTGGTCAATGGTACCTTGTAAAGCACTATAATTCTTCTCATCAACTAACTGGCTATATTTCACCACTTTTCCTTGAAATTTAAACCTTCCAGATGCTTTCAAATGTAGAGGCCGTTGTGAATCAAAAGGTATCGAAGAAGCTATATGAGCAAACTCAAAGCCCCTCATGCGTAAATCCAAATCCACACCCTCCACAATCAGTGGCATAATTTTTTTCATTTGATACATCTCCTTATGCAGCAAATAATCATCAATATATGATGTTTGAATACGCGTATTCAAATCAAAAGAAACTGATGATGAGTTGACCATAATATAGTCATGTGCAATAACAATATTGCCACGCGCATCGGAAAAAGAATCTTCTGCATTTGGTGCAGCCCATTTGATATCAAATTTCCTGTCAGATATTATCCACAGTTAGATCCAGAGTAAGAAAAAGAGTCAGCCCAATAGGATATTAGGACTGCAGATGGCACATCTAGGGTACTCACGGCCTAATAAGGGAACCAGAAAGTCTAGTCTCTCCATTGAGCTCTCCAATTTTGAGTGGAATCAACTGGATGCCTCCAGGAACGTAGCGATGCAAAACCTTGTCAAGTAAAATGCTCCCGGACAAATTAATATCCATAGCAGAATCATCACCTTCCCCCTGCAGAGATCTAAATATATATTACACTTGCATAAGGTGGTAGTTAATTAAGTGCAGTGGTTATTAGATACTTAAGCAGAGACTTTCTTGTGTACATGGCCCATAAGGCCCAATTTGTATGTACGCATATTCTTTCAATGGAATAGAACTTGTAGGTTGAGAATGCAAATTATCTAGTGGATTGGTACTGAATGTATACAAAATTACACATAGGTACTTAGGTGCATTATTGCACTTATTAGGAACTTTAATGGCACAGAAGTATAGAAGTAGTTGGCTATTTGCAAGACCCTCAACCCATTCAACGGTAAACATGCTGTAAGCCCAGAGAAATGAACAATACAATGCCTTCACTAGGCTTCAGCCATATTTATGGCATAAGAGAACACTGTTAACAATTTAAAGAATATGGAAGAAATGATTTGTATTGTTTAATTCTTATACTAATTTTCATTTTGAAAGGATACTGATGTCATTATATATTCATCTACTCTTTACACATCACAACCCAAAATCCTCCAGTTTACTCTCTAAATAGAGTGAGCAATCAACAAACATGGGCTATTCAAAACAAAATGAATACACTATGGCAGAAGTAGAAAGAAGTTAGCAAATGAGTAAATTTAATACAGATGTGAAAGCATTAGTGACCAGGGGTGCAATCAATAACAACAGTACATCTGGGCAAATCCAAGCATTGCCAGCTCCTCGAATTTCTCCACCATCCAAAAGGCATGCTCTAATGCCATATAAATCAGCAACCTGTAGCCAGTGAAAATACAAAATAGTAAAGAGAAAATCACTGCCAAACATCCATAAACTTCATACTGGAAATAATGGCGGCTATATTTGTGCTCACGCAGTTATCAAGGTTGAAAGTGAAATTTGCTGAAACATGAGTGAAGGGAATATGATCAAAAGCAGCCACTGCACCAGACTCTTTGTTTTGCATCACAGCTTCAGAAGCTGCCGATGGAAGCATACCAGATACTGAAAGAGACTTCCTTGAGACAATCCCACTTCCAACAAAAACAGGAGCATCAAGAGGCCCTTGACAGTTAAATACAGCAGTAACAGCACCAGCCAACTGAACGAATTAAGATATTGTATTAAAACCAAATCTTAAAGGATGAATATTAAGGGTCTGAGCCATAACCCATAAAGGTGTTTTGGCAAACATTTACACAATCATTAGACCATTGTAAAATATTAAAAGAAGAGTTCAACACATAGCCTATCCAAAAGCTATTTGCACAATTGCATGTACTAACAAAGAAGGTAATTTTGAGATAAACCACCGCCCATTGTCATGCAATGCAAACAAGAGATAATGGGTATCAAATGATGCACCTAGATAGATTAGCCAGTTAACTAGGTGTTTCCATAAAGACACTAGCCATATAAAAACACTTCCTGATATATAAGAAGTCACAACTATTTTTCATTGTGCTAGATATATGGGCTCAATGTAGCTGTACCCACATACGACTTGAACTTCAGATGGAAAACACATTGTTCTTTATCACTAAACAGCATCTCTTCATCTTTTTTATTAGCATGAATACAAGTTTATTTCTAATGAAGTATAGTTAAATCATCTGTGATGTGTCCACATATAGTCCAGCCTTTATGCAATTATGTGGAAACAAACCAACTCAAAATGATAAAGGAATCTAGTATCTCCAGAGGAGTTCAGCAACTAAATATGAGAGGAACAGTATTTTGTACCGGAAACATTAAGGGTCGCATTTTCATTGTTTTCATAAGTGCATTAACTTCAACTGATGGAACCTGGAAAGAGGATCAAAATTATCAAGTTTAATCACTGTTATGTAAGGGAATATTTGAATGATAAATCAAATATGCACTTCGAAAGTTCAAAGATACCTGGCACATTAGATGAAACTCTCCATCCTCAGGATTTAGACCAAAATCACCAGAAGCTTCTACCGGAGCATCACCAAACCAACCACTTGCATTATGCAGAAATACTCTTTGACCACGAAAAGATAGAGTTGCCACTATATCCTGAATGTGTTCAGGCTTTAGTTAAAATAATAATAATCACTTAGAAAGCTACCACATGCTAACACTTCAAAAAAGTACCATGGATGGTAACCTAGCTATAATCCACAGCAAGATGTTAGTGTCCAAAAAAAATTTATATGATACTTGGAAACATTGATGGACAATCCAGTTCTTGGGACATAACTGTTCCCTACACCCCATTCTTAAGCCTAGTGATTCCATAGTTATTGTTGCCTTGAAATGCTAATGACCAATTCATTTCTTGGGTCACTGCAGATCGGCAGCTCTCACCCTGATGACACTAATAACCAATATGCACATCATGTTCCTTATCTTCCTCTTTAAACCCATTCTGGTTGTGTGCAAGAAATTTATCACATCCAACGTCGATGAAAGTTAAGGCACTGTAAACCTATAACTGCAATATGTTGCTTACAATCAAGTATGCCCAATTCTTTCTCAGATCTTGAAATTCAAATTCCAGGTTAGCCTTTATGTATACAAATCAATAAGCCCTAGATGCTCTGGAAATGTAATCATATTGCTTCTTCTTTTTCTCCCAAAGTCATGAATGATGGCCATTTTTCACCTCTCAACACAAGTATCAATGTTTATTGGAGATGTAAAAAACATCAATGACAAAAAAGAAATATTGGTGGTCAAGTTACAGCAAATTAACAAGAAAGCATCAGACCATGCTAATGTGTCTCATGACTTGAGTGAAATAAGAAAAATATGATTCCCTAGCAATATATGCAGAGTACGAGAAAACATATTATTGGATTAAGCACGGGCATACTGAAAACGATGATGGAGCATCTAAAATCTGAAAAGCTAGGCCCTTCACATCAAGCTGGCCATGAATGCTCGGGAAACTATCACCCTTCGACATACAGAGATGCACCTGAAGGAATAACAAGGTGAAACGTCGCTGTAAGAAACTCATATGTTCAAGGCTGAGACAAAAAAAAAAGGGTTTCCTCAAGACATGGATGATTTGATAAAGTTTGCAATAAAGCCCCGGATAAGTCCACTAATTAAGTGCATACGGAAGTCGCATCTCAAAATTTGTCTTCAGAAACATGCATGTGTGACCATACAAATAGTGGGAAAATAACATGTAAGAGATCAAGTTTAGAAGATCACCTCGCCAGTAGCTCTCCCTTTATTCCAAACAACTGGTATTTCGAGGATCCGCTCAAACAGCTGCACATGAAAACTACCTTTGAACACAAAGATCAAGAATACCAACATCCTTATTTGCATCAAAGAGAAGTCTAGTAAAAAAAGGTAGCAGAAAAATAGATGCATTACCGGAGCAAAAGCATTGACTACATTCAGATTAGCATGCCATGTTTGCTCAGCTATATCAACAAAAACATCAGTAGAAAGATAACCCCCTCCTTGAGAAGTCCGGTCTTGCCTCCACTCCATGCAGTTCCCAGTGACATGCACATGTACACGATTATAACTATTTTTGAACTTGATGTGTCCATTAGCATGTTTCATTTCCCTACAGTTGGATGGCAATAAGTCTATGGAAGTAGTGGAATCATTTAAATTGTTATAGATGGCCAATACTGTTAACATTGTGGCAACTGTAAACTGAGAAAATAAGATCAAATAACATGAATCAGAAACCAATTATGAGAATATTCTATACTTTGTAACACTGAAGGGTGATTGCTATTCAATGCAGTAAATTCATAGGCTGGGGCAAATGGTCAAAAGAAAATAACATGGTTTTTGTGGCTGATACAATGGACATATAAAAGCATGACAAAGAACAGGGATTTCAGTATTTGTAATGGAAATGGAGAATTACAAGGTCAAACCTTGGTTCTTGGTCACCATATCCTAGAAGCATCAGATTCCCTCCATTGAAATATACAGAATCCAGGGTGATGGGAAGAGTTTGTTGAACAGCACCAGGATGGATCTCGCCAACCCCTTGTGAAAGTTCGGCAGAATTGTCTCCTGGACCAATAGCAAATAATGACCTCAACTTCTGGATCTGAACATTCAGAGAAGCTGATGGTGCATTGAACCCAACAGGAAACCCCTTCAATTGGAAGGGCCAAAATGATGCCCAGTTGTGAGCATATGTGCATGAACCAAAAGCCCCAAAATCGAATTCTTGCCGGTAATCGTCTTCAGAAATATTTTTATGTTTCTTCAACACAGGGGCTTCAGATACTTGCCCATTATTTTCCCAAGAGTGTGAACTGATCTGACTAGGTTGTTGATTATGAGAACTTCCGTTCAAGACATCTGTATTGCCAATCAGCATTGTACTTGCGAAATTGCCTTTCTCAGGCGGTAATTCACCATAATCTGTAGATGTTGTCTCGGAGTATTCAGTTGGTCCATTATTTGGACTAACTTCCTCACCACCTCCATTTGTATGACCTCCATCAGATGAGCTTTTACCAGGACCAGGCAACGAGTCATTAGGATTACCACTACACTTGTTTTGAAAATATGCAACAGCAGCATATGCGCTACGCCTAAGGATCCTTTGCTGAGAAGAATTATCAATGTCCAATATCAACTTGCTATGAGCCTTCCTCCTGTACCTGCGCCTACTAGGGTTTGGAATCATCCTAGACCAGAAGCTGATCCCTGGAATATGAGCTTTCACACCGAACGATTTCTCCAAATCGGCATGTTTCGAGCCAGAGTCAATGCCTGCATCTATATGATGGTCCTTCCTGTGCATTTCATCAGCACATAGGTGTAGGCTGGATTTCCCAGTATCAACAGGTCCATCGTCTTCCATCATTTCATCGGCCGAAGGCGAAATCGATTGGGCGCTAGGAACAACATATCCCATTTCAGCGGCTTCCCTTGCAGCCTTATCCCTCTCCTCGTTCCACTGCTCCGCGGCCTTCTCCCTCGCAAGCCTCCTCGTCTTGGTGCGGTAATCAATGCCCTCCTCACCCGAGTGCCTATTGGGTGAGCCCTCGGACGGCGCGGGGAGCCCCAGCCATGAGAAATCCTTCCTCTGGGCCACGAGCGCCGAGGGCTCGGACAGCACGGCGTCTACGACGACCCTCCCCCGCCTGAGGCTGGCGAATGGCCTGACCCTGATCTTCATGACGGGCACCTCGGCGCAGGAGAACTCCTCCGCGTGCGGGCCGATGGAGCAGGTGTGGAGGGTGATCCCGAGTGGGGAGACGCTGCGCACCCTGCCGAGGTGGACCTCCCGCTGGAGGTAGTCCCCGAGGGCCGCGCACGCGGCGGGGAGGAGGCGGGACTCGACGAAGGAGCGGGCGCGGAGCTGCCCGTACCAGGAGAGCGCGGCGGCGACGGAGAGTGCCGCCGCGAAGACGGAGCAGCGCACGAGGAAGAGTCCCTCCCGCCATAGCGGCGCGAGGGAGGCGACGAGGGCCTGGTGCGGCGGCGGCGGCGTGGGGAGCAGCGGCTGGTGCTGCGAGTGCGAGTGCGGGTGCGGGTGCGGCGCCGGGCAGTCGCTGGAGTCGGAGACCTTGAGACGGAGCAGCGGCGGCGGGTCGAAGCGGGCCCGCGCGACGAGGGGCCTCGGCCCGGGGGAGGTGTGGATGCAGCCGCCCTGGCGGTGGCGGAGGCGGAGGCAGCGGCGGGACGGGTGGAGGAGGGGAGGCGGCGGGGAGAGGAAGGGCGAGGCCCGGAGGCAGTGGGACATTGCAGGCGGCGGCGAGCGGCGGCGGCGGCGGCGGCGGCTCACCTAGGTGACCATTTGATTTGGCGTTGCGTGCGGCGAGGGGAGAGCGACGAGCGGCCGGCGAGAGAGAGAGAGAGAGATGCTTGGCTTGGCTTTCGCCGGGGGATCGTTTTGCGTATTCTCCTCTCGGTTTTTCTCTCTATCTTTGTCTTTGAGGCTTTTCTGCTCTTGAATTTTATTAAGTGGAAATCTGAAAAGAATGTTTGTAAATACTTGTTATTGAATGATGATATTCATCTTCTGTACATTTTGATCACTTCTTTTACAAATGTTTTATAAGTGCCTAAAGATTATCAAAGTATGTTGCATCAAACATGAGTATGGAAGTTTCACTAATTGTGATCTAACCACTCACTATCTATTAGTGATCAAAATTAAATCAGCAAAAGTCTATTGCTTCATACTACTTGCACCTCCGACTTCACCATCACATTTTACTTACACCTACGATTTCACTATCACAACACTAATACTTCTCAACTGTATGAACTTGCAAGAATATGCAGCTTTATCCATTGTCAGTATGCACTATGCAGGCTAGACTGTTTCTATCACAACCAGGGCAGCTTCCATTCATCAGAATCGCCAAACAAATCACCAGACGCCAGCCACAAGAACGCCAGACACTCAGTAAAAAATGTCCACAGGTTACATGAACACTACTGAGCTAGCACCACAAGCAGCTAGATGATCAGCTATTCTACTCCAGAAACACGAACACCAACATAACGAACACTGGAGAAATTTAAATTTGACACCAACAAGCTCCTTGCTACTTCTGGATCACAACGCCAATTCCAGCAACATTCCATTAAACATCTTCTAAAGGAAGAAAAGACATGACAACATAAGAACAATCACTGTCGACAAATTTCGACACAGCAAGCCACAGCTCAAAGAGAACGATAGTACCCAATTAGCCCCCACTGGCCATGCCGTCCATTAAGTTCCACCGGGTCAACAATTCAAAACACAATTACATGACCGTTTTGAGACCAGGAAGGCCTTCAAGAATTCGAAATGAATCTCAGAAAGGCGCTCCAAGGTCATAAATACAACTCAAAAAAGTTTATTGTGAGTCCAAAAACGAACAAGGGGATCTTTCAAACTCGGAACATTTTTCAAAACTTTGGCGGCCATTTACCGCACAGGTTGCTGGTTGTAATGGTTCTTCTCTTTCTTCTTGGCTGCTGCGAGCCTAGCGCTCCTTGCTGCAGCCTCAGCAGCTGCAATTTTTGCAGCTGTGTCTGACTCTTTGCCTGATTTCTTTTTCTTCATTGAAGCCATCTTCTTTAAGCGCTCCTTCACATCAACAGAGGTTGTGTCTTCATCAGGTTCTGCACTGGCAGTCTCCTCTGTCCCATCAGCTGGTTCTTGTGATTCTTTAACCTCCTTTGCTTTCTTGTTTTTCTTCTTCTTGGAACTCTTGCTCTCTGAAGGTGCTGGTGCATCTCCATCACCAGTTTGGTTTGAACCCTTCTTCTCAACTGCAAGGAAACAAAGCATATAAAATAAATAAATTCCATGCGTAACCAACCATAGAGACATGCTGAGGAACACACAAAAAACCCATCAAGTATAATTTCAGCATCGTAAAGAAAGCAAAATAAATAAACAGGGTATAGAGTAGCACTTACCATTGTTTTCATCCTGTGCAGCATTGCTTGAACCACCAGAAATTCCCAACTCAGCCAACACAGCATCAAGTTCAGCTAGCTCCTTCTTTTTCAACTCCTTTTTGGACAGCTGCCTCTCCGTATCTTTAGGCGGTGCAACAGGAACTGCAGCTTTCTTACCAGCAGGTTCAGCAGAAGTATCATCCACTTCATGCTCAGGTTCATCCACAGCACCATCATCAACCTCATCATCGAGGTCCTCATCTTCACTCTCTACTTCCTGCAGTGCATAGAGGCAAACACATAATCAGGCATAAAGAGGCAACAGTCAAAATGCAGCACCCAGAGTTTCTGTTGAGTTTATTATTGTATTCAACATCAGTCAATTATTTGCTCACATGTTTTTTTGCATCAACTATGTGCCTCTAAAATCTAATCATAAAGAATTACAGAATTATGAGAGGAAAAGAAATTTAAATACACACTGTTTTACTATAATTATTCATGAAGAAATATACATCATATTCATGTTCAATAGGGAATCAATCTATTAGCAGCCAAAATAGAGTGTGTTCTTATTTGCAGCGCCAATTCAGTGATATAGTGCAAAAAGTAACTTCTTGTCAATTTATCAGCTCAGCATATGCTGTCAGACAAAAACAAAATCACATCGTTGGAAGAGACAATCTCACATCGTTGGAAGAAACAATCCTAAGTATAAATAGGCATAGCAGACATGATATCATATCAAGTAATCAATTATGACTCCACTTCTGATGTTAGATTATTCATCAAATATTGCACTGTGTGACAAAAGGAAATTGTTTTGCCGGCGGACAAAATTAATAACGTGGTAACAAATACAATATAAACATTCCAATTTACCAGTTCGGTATCTAAAACCTGTTTTGAAAACTAATCATGCAGAAATAAATACACCTGAGATATTCCCTTGTCTCCGCTCACCGTTTCATACGGATGCACGGATGCATATGTAGTTTGTAAAAACTAATAATGCATGCACAAGTATACCTAACGCATTCTAACCTCATGCTACGGTTTCAATATACCCACATATAAATCCAAATTCTCACCGAGCATGTGTTTCGCAATTCCCAAAACTAATCTTGCAGACATCACCACTACCATTACAGCCTACATAATATACTCCTACCTCAATGCAGCAATTCCTTGCGCTACACGCGTGCGAAATCTATTCTTCCAACTATAATCAGACGCTACACAACAAGACAGCGCATTTAATCAATCGAAATAAAAATCCATGCACATCACAAACAAATAGGCATGGTACATGGAGGAGAAATAAACCTCCTGCAAGGCAGCGTGCACGGCATCGTCCTCCTCCTCCTCGTCTTCCTCCTTGGCCCCGTCGTCACCATGGCCGGTGCCCCAGACGGGGCGAGGGGGAGCGGTGGTGGCGAAGTAGTCGTCGTCGTCGTCGTCCTCGACGTCGGCCCAGGACTTGGTGGTGAGGGGCGCGGGCGCCCAGAAGACCTCCTTCTGCTGCTGCTGCTGCTGCGACGGCTGCGTCCCCTGATGCTGGCCGTCCCTCTTCCTCCCCGACGAAGACGAGCCACCCTTTGCCTTGTCCCCGCCCTTCTTCTTCTTCTTGAGCGTCTCGAGCGCCGCGAACACGTTGGCGGTGTTGAGCTTCACCTCCTCCGCCGCGCCACCCCTCCTCCCTCCTCCCACCATAATCAACTCAAACCTCCGCGACAACACAAATCCACTCACCACCGGAATCTGAATCTGGGAACGCGGCCCCGACCCGGCCCAGGCCGCCGCCGATCTGCGGGGAGGGCGGAGCGGACGCGGCGATCGGGCGACGGCGCGGGGGGAGGAGAAGGAGATGGGGGAGGTTGGGGTTGGGGATGCGGCGGGGCTAGGGTTTTGGTGGAGATGGGTGGGAGAGGAGAGGAGAGACGCCGCCGCGTGCTTGCGTTGCGTGTGGTTTGTTTAGTGAGAGAGAGAGAGAGAGAGAGGAGGCGGAAGGGGAGGAGGAGCTTGGCGAGTTGGGTTATCTGCACACAGAAAACCTATCCGCGTCAGGTCAGGTCAGTCAGGCCAGGTCAGGCCGCGAGGTGTAGCCGTGTGCGGTGTACTGGTGTCACGCACGCGACGGACGCGCCACCTCCCGGCCTGCCGCGTCGCGCGCAAGCGTGGCTGGGGCTCTCTTCCCTTGCGTGGCTTGGCTAATCTGTTGGCTGTTGCTAGCTCAGCCTAACACGAAAAAGGCATAGTAGTAGATTTTAAAGGATGGCCAAACACTAGTAGTACTTATTAAGGCTGTGTTCGGCATAGGAACTCCCCGCGTGCACAGTAAACAACGGAAAACGGAACGGTCATTAGCGCGTGATTAATTAAGTATTAGCTAAATTTTTTTTCAAAAATGGATTAATTTGATTTTTTTAAGCAACTTTTGTATAGAAACTTTTTGCAAAAAAATGCACCGTGTAGTAGTTTGAAAAGCGTGCGCGGACGAAAAGTACGCGCTCTGTGAACACTATGCCAAACACACAGCCTTAGGTTAGGATGTGTTCTCCTATATTTCCCAACACATCTTTCTCGTTTTTTACACACACGTTTTTCAAACTATTTTTTTTTAAAGAAATTATATGAAAATTGTTTTAAAAAATTATATTAATTTATTTTTCAAAAAAAATTAATACTTAATTAATCATATGCTAATGAATCGTTTCGTTTTACGTGTCAGAGAGATTTCCTATTCTATGCTACCAAACTCAGCCTTGATGTGTATATAAGCGTATTTTTATATCTTACTTTACACTATAAATATGTCGCTAAATTATGTTTATTATAGAGATAATAAGGAGAATAGATCTGGTAGCGAGCAATATATAAAGTAGTATGGAACAGCTTCTTTTGAATATGACACCGTTACATTACACTATAAATATGTCGTTTATGCTTATTATAGAGATAATTAGGAGGAGGAGATATAGAAAGTAGTATGGGGTAGCTCCCTAATGGTTTTTCATTTATTCGCTACATGTCTACATATGTCCTTATTTTGTTGGTATAAAAAACCATGTTTTGTAAGTCTTCAATGATTTTTCTAAATTTTGAATTGTTCGTATCGTTATGTGTGTTTAGACTGGATTTATGAAAATCATATATGTAGATTCGTTATGGAAAGTATTTTGCATGATATTATAATCTTGTTGGGTTTTATCATATATCGCAATAGATGTTGTAATAGTTAGTGTTGTATTTTATAGACAATGTTGATGTCCAAATCATGTTTTACAACATGATGAAGGATCTATAAATTCTGGACATGAACTACCACAGGTGCCATATTATCTCCGGAAGTTTCAGTTAATCTGGAATTCTGGATGCTATAATTCCTTGAACACGACAATATAATTGCTTCAATAAATTGTTGATGTACGAGAGGATATATTCCTTTTAATCTAAAGAAACACACAAATAAAAGCCAAGCAAAAGAAAGCACGTACAAATGAAATTGCTTCAAGTCATACTAGTAAAGTTCAGAAACAGCGGGTCATCTGCTATGGAGCGATAGGCTGTCACATTTTCAGATATCACAACACCAGCACCACCTGACCACCCCCTCCTAGCGATTCAACAGTTGGCAGTGACAGTTTTCTTCCACATTGCTACCAACGTGTGTCATCAAATGGTACATCGAACAAGTTGTGAAAATTTTAACATACCAGTTCTGGAGCTTCTCCCAATTTACATGACCACAAAAGGCTAGAGGGTGCTTATCATCCCGGGTGAAAATTGTGTACATGGTGTAGTTTGGTAAAAATCAAAAGAATATACTACGCATAGCAGACAAACTATGCAGAACATCGCAAGGGGAAATCATGCAACGAAGAATATAAAGATCATGAGGAAAACCATCAGCACAAAGAATATCTTCATCATCAGCCACCGGTTCGATGAAATGCTGTTGAGATACTTCAGTAGCTGGCCCTGAGCTCCCTCAACATTGGCTAGTGTGTCATCCATGTTCTCATCAATTCTGTTACGGATTGTGCAAATTTTAAACACAACATAATCTCAGAAAAATAAAAAAGCACTGTGAGGAGATAAAAAATCTGACATGAAACAGTTGCTCCTTCCTCAGACCTATGCATGAATCCTAAATGTAGTGCATGAATCCTAAATGTAGTGCATGAATCCTAAATGTAGTGCACTCGAGAGAACAAGAAATCAACATGGGCTAGAAAAATTCTAAGAGTAAAGAAATGGCCAATGGCCATAATAATTGATAAATATATGGAAACCTATCTTACTGTAAATGATTGCTGACATGCAAAATCTAGCCAGATCTGGGCCATCAAAGGTATTTCAACTATTCTCAAGTTACACCATTAGTGGAAATTTTGAGACCAGGAGCGTGCAAAACAGTCTATTCACTGAATTTTGGGAAAATGTTCATCTCTTTAGCGCATAATGGGAATCTCCCCGCACTGGGATCACAGCATATCTTGAAGCTTATAACAATTATTCAAAATAATGATATGGACTTGACCATAGGCATAAGACAGCCAACTCACGAATTAAATGGAACAGACTTTTGTAGAAGAGTGTTCACCTGATTGCTAGCTCTCCCTGCTGAGAAACCATAGTTGCCAGTTGTGTAAAAATGTTGCTTAGCTCATGGATGGTTGATTCAACATTTTGGAGAGCCTCCGCTCTACTCTGCATGTAACTGTCCTGCTGTACTAACTGCTGCTGCATGAATGGCTGAGAAGATGATGATGATGCTCCATGATCTCCATTAGTCTTCTTCCTGGTGAACAGAAGCACATAAATCTTTTTTTTCTTAAAAAAAAGCTAAAACCACACTACCAACTGAACTTGGCAAAGTATCATTGAGTTGTTCTTAGTGGATAGCATTGAGACTGCGCAATGAGTCGTTTAAGGAAAATAACTGCAGTAACAAGCAGTTTACTGCACATTTGCATGCAAGTGCTAACTGCAGTTACTAGCCTAGATAGGTTAACTGAAATCTAGCTAGCAAGATGGTAGGCTAGGCTAGTGTGGTTTTCTATTGGGTCTGAGCACATTCCCCAAAGGAACTTTAACAGTTGCGCTTTGCATCAATAGGAGCAAATTTTATACCTCTGAAACAATGGAGTAGTGGCAGAATCACTGGCCCATGGTGCCGGGGGTACAGAGGATTCAGGACCATCCCTGGTAACAAGGGGACGTTGACGAACAAATGGACTTGATGCATTGTTCGCAGCTGATGAGGAGAACATTTGCCTTCTATTCTCATGAACTTTCAAGTTCTGCGCATTCAAAAATAAACTAAGTAATCTATTTTTACAAAAGACTGTCAAAACGAAACAGGAAGGCATATATTACCTCTGTCCGCATGGTAAGAACTTCCTTAAATTCTTTTGTTGCACTCATCAGGCGATTTTTTAGATTGTCCACAACTGTAGTGGAATGATTTGTTGTATCCTTGGAAAGGCTGCCGCTCTCATTTTGTGAATTGCAGAGAACCTGTAGGTCTACAACGGCAGAATTCAAAGCAGTGATATCTTTCTTGATAACTGCAGTCAGCTCTTGTATCTCTACTGTAGGGTCATCAAAAACAGATGTCCTCTTTGCCACTGCAAACAATCCAAGTCATAGATTAGCAAGGTCTACAGTGTCAAAGGAAAGTCTAAATATTAGCAGAGCATTGAAATAAGTATTTGTACGTTCAAGCATTGAGGCTATGTCCATCAAAGGTTATATCCATCTATAGTGAAGTATTGAGACTATAACACTAGGTCATTGTTGAGGCTTTCTGGTAATGAAAATATCACATACATCATCATTAATACCTATGTGCTTAACTAAATCTCAAGGAGTCAAAGATAGAACCAATGAATCATAGCTGAGAAAAATTCTGCAGATGATGATCAACACGGTTTAAGGCAACATATAGGCTGTGTTTGGGAGGTGAGGTTGGGAACTCACCTCCCACGCATGCAAAACGGAGAGACGCATTTTCTTGTGATTAATTAAGTATTTGTTATTTTTTTTAAAAAAAATGGATTAATATGATTTTTTAAAGCAACTTTCGTATAGAAACTTTTTGCAAAAAACGCATCGTTTAACAGTTTTAAAAAGTGCGCGCAGAACACGAGAGAAAGGAGTTGGGAACTCACTCTACCAAACACACCCATAATGTGTCAAATAAAAAAGGATTACATAACTAGGATTCCAGAAACATATTATTTGCACAATTAATAAAGTATCAAGAAGTCATGTGCATCAGTGCTTATTTGCCAACGCTAAAACACCTTGTGAGGAAAGTATGCACGAACAAGATACATTTAATTTCCAAATCCATCAGGAGCTAGAACATCTAAAAGTGACAGTCACTATCGCAAGAGCTCCAACCAACTATTGGCCCTCACAGCGCATCTTTCAGCAGATATGATTAGTTCACATTGAATACCGTTGTACCCCCATAACAATGCAAACTACCGATGCATCCAGTTCCAATGAGAAGAAAGAATGCCCATGTTAGCTTCTTGAGAACATGGTAACAAATCAAGCAGCAGCCTATTAGCAACTATTTGATCTAGTAATGCCCCCAAAGTATGCAATTCATGACATGATGGAACCCATCGTTTATACCATGGGAACATGATTGCAGAATAACCCATCCTGACTACCCACAAAACAACATGAGCAAAAACACAATACCCACTAATCGCATGGGCTGATTGGGCACTGGAAGATCAATCACCATGGCAGAGGAAGTATGTAATCAAAATATCACAGAATAACAAGCAAGCACATATTTAGAGTATCTAACTAGTCCTATGGCAATGCAAGCACAAACAGATAGCAATAATCGGCTGCCACAGTACTAGCTAATCATCCATACACAGTGGCAACTTCCTAGGTTACAATTCTATCAAGATAAGATCTACAGCGTGGGCATCTCAAGATCCCAACCCAATAGTATGCCAGGAAACCAGCAGCTGAACTAATTGGCAAGGATGCAAGCATGAGTGAGACCAACAGGGAGGTGGTGAAGAGCCATACGATTGGCGAGGCGGACAAGCTTCTCCGAGGTCTGGTGGATCCCTAGCACGATCTTAGAGGTGCCATGGTTGAACTCCAAGTGCACTGACGCAGCCCCCCAAAACACATCGATGGGACCGCCAACGCCGCTGTAGCGCGCCTCGGCTCTCAGCGGCACGGAACTCATTGATGTGGTCACAGAACGACACAGGCACGGGCCTCATCAGTTCATGGTCATGGCGGCCGCAAGGGAGCCGGATGAGGATCTGGATTTTGGCGCCTTGGTGGGTGTGATGGGGCAGAGAGTGGCGGTTGGTTCGGTCGCTGTGGGAGGGGATGGGGAAGGAGCACTTGGAGGCAGAGGAGGGGATCGTGATTTGGTGGGGCAGTGTTAAGGAAAAAGAAACCAGAATAAACCGGAAATTCTAGTTGGGCTCGATTGCAGAACACCACATCGTGAGTTCCTGACTAGACAGGAGATAACATTAGCTTAGAGAAAGCACGATACCCCCTAATTGCATGGGCTGATTGGGCACTGGAAGATCAAATCACCATAGCAGAGAGATGTAATCGAAATATTGTAGCTAGAAAAAAAATCTAACGCGTCCTACTGCAAGTGCAACTCTGCAAGCAAGCATATATATAGTTAAGAAAAAAATTCGAACTAATCATCGGAGATCACACATACAGTACTAACTAATCATCCATACATGGCGACGACTTCCTAGGCTACGATTCCATCGAGGACGAGATCTACAGCGCGCGCGGTTCGAGATCCCACCCCTAGTACGCGGGGAAATCAGCAGCTGAGAGAGAGGCGGCGAAGAGAGGCATACGTTTGGCGAGGCGGGCGAGCTTCTGGGAGGTCTGGTGGATCCCGAGCCCGATCTTGGAGGCGCGGCGGTTGAACTCCGAGTGCGCCGAGGCCGCCCCCCGCGACACATCGAGCGGGCCAACGCCGCTGCTGCTGGGCGGCGCCCCCGCCGCCGCGGCGGACGCGGACGAGGACGACGCGTAGCGCGCCGCGGTCTCGACGGCGGCCCGGAACTCGCTCGTGCGGTCACGGAACGACGCCGGCGCCGGCCGCCCCGGGTTCATGGCGGCGGGATCTGGATCTGGATCCGGTCGGTTGGGTGGGTGGCGTGTCCAGTCGAGTCGGTGGCGGTGGGAGGGAGGCGGAGGAGGAGGGGATCGTGAATTGGTGGGAAGGGAGGGGGAGAAGGGGAATCGAGCTGGAAATTGGGGGAGATCGGCGAGGGAAAGAATTGGGCGTGTAAATGGTGTTTCTCAGCGAGTTTGATTATTCTGGGGTGACGGTTGCCGGGCTTGTGACTTTGTAACGAGGTAATCCTTCTTACTCCGTACGATGAGAAACAAAGAAGTTGTATCCCAAGGATTTATAATAATTTGTATATGTACCATTCGGTTCGTAGGAATATAAATATAGCAAAATTAAAGAAAGAAAATATGAAAAAAAAAATTTACATTCACTTATTCCTTTAGATTAAAGTGTGCATGTGCCAGAGAAACGGGAACCCGGCCACCCGCTGCCCGGTGAGCTGTGCTCAAGACATATTCGCTTCCGGGCGTGGCCCCCCCCTTTCAGGGCACATCCGCCTCCGAGACTCGAACCCCTGTGAGCTATGCCTGTCGTATCTACCACATTCGTCTTCAGGTGTGGCTTCTTATGGGCTGTGCTCAGGGCACATTCGTCTTCGGGCGCGGTTCCCTATGGGTTGTACTCAAGACACAACCGTCCTCGGGCGCAGCCCCCTAGTGGCTATGCTCGGGGCGCATCCATCCTTGTGGGCCCAATCGGGACCTACAAAAACATGTCGCCGTATACGTGATCTACATCTTCAAGGTATCAAGAAGAGAATCGAGACCTACAAGATCTACATCTTCAAGGTGTTGAAGATGCAGCTCGCGACATTGGAAATATCCTCCAAGCAATGTCCATCATAAACTCTTTCGACATCGACATCTTTAAGATTCTCGTCCAAACCTATAATCAGCTATGGAAGCGGTCACGGGTGCCCCGGGTGCACGGGTGCCCCGAGCACGGTGATCGCCTAGAAACAGGGCATAGGCGTCTTGGGAGCTCAGGCTGAGGCCTAAACTCGTCCTTTGCATTGGCTCTCCGCGGAAAGTTTCGTCACATTTTATAAGCATTGGTGGGCCTGGAGGACTGGCGTTGACCAACACCCGCAAAAACCGCAGGGTAGAGCAACTCGGAGTATAGCTCACCCGCTTGCCGAGAGACGTGGCGCCGCTGTTGACGAAAAATCCATGCCCGACCGATGGTGCCAAATTTGTGTTGACACGAACTATGTCGACAGACACAATGGCCTGGGAGATCTGTTTAGTTGCAGTACAGGTCCTAAACTTTGATGAGATACGAGCGTGCCAGTCAGTTTAATCCTGCAACTGACAAGATAGATGAATTTGTTGATGATCAAACAGTCGATCGGCTAACAAGCCAATGTAGCGATACTAGCCGATATCGATAGAGTTTTGAGCAATCGGCTATAAAAACAATTGGTTGGTGATAATATAATAAGATAATGAACAATCGACCGATATAACTCTTCGATAAAACATTAGCATGAACCTATTGGCTTAATAAGATTTAGATTATCAACAACAGTCTAGTAGATCAAACCTAACCGATACAGCACGAGACTGTATATGATAATCTAATACTTAATGAGCCGATAAATCTGTTTAATGTGATGGATGTAACTAATTTATCTAAAACAGAATTGTGATTGTAGAGATATATTGACTAAGCCAGAAGATCAGACCTAACCGAGACAATCCCAACTAAACCGATGCATCTCTAAAAATAATACAATTAAAAATAGAATCGAGATATCAAGTAAACAAAGATACCGACTAAACCAGAGCAGTCCAAGAGATCAAAACGATGCAGCCTTAAACAACACCAATATAGTCAATACAATTGCCAGGGCCGACGAAACTTAGGGCTTACCCCTTCGTCGGAGATTGAAGCCGATGCAGCCCTGCGTCAGATGCCAAGTTTCGCCGGTAGTAAAAACCTTGAAAAAGAGGGTGGCGATGCGTCGAGATTAGTTGTATTGATCAAGAGATAAGTTGCAGGGACCTTGGGTGTACATATTTATAACCATATGTCGATAAAAATCTTGATCGGACATTACACAAACTTTTTTAAAGATAAATCATGCCTAATTAATAGATAAATTAAGTTGACATGTCGTAGTCTTCACGATTCCTTCTTAAACTCGGTCTCTTCTGGACAAACTTTCCATTGGCTGATTGTGTTTTTCCTTAACCGAATCCACTAAAGAATCTTATCAAATTTTGGCGTTAACAGCCGCATGGAGCACTTTGCATGCCCACGTCAACCAAAGGAATAAAGGGGACGACGCGTGACACGCCCTTATCATCCGTTGCTCGACCTCACCTCGGTACTCTAAAGAGGATGTCATGTGGGCCCGGGACAGCTGGGAGGAGACTTTGTTGCCTTCTACTCCACTTGTCAACCGACAGGTGAAGCAGTCACATCCATCCGACTTGCTTGGAGGGACATCAACAAGACTAAACATACCTAATTTAATGGAATGGGTCCCATTCCCACATGTACATAGCAGCACTATGGACTCCCCTTGGTCCATAAAAGGAGGATCCATGCCATCTAAAAGGAGGATCGGATTCTCGCAAAGTTAGTTGTTAGCCACATCATAGGGAAGAATGATTCATCCTCTCCAACTTAGAACTTTTCATCGCCCCTCACAGTTGTAACCATCATCATCGCCATCCACCAAAAATCACAGGAGTAGGGTATTACGCATCCGAATGACCCGAACCTATCTAAAAAGGCTTGCATCTCTCGTTTTCATCCGTGCGAAGCATAACCTCGTTTTCATGCCCCCATTCCCTGGCCGAATGTCCAAAAGGGGAATACTTGCTTCCTTGCTCAAGGAGCATCACGCTCCGACAACATGCATTCCTATTCCTTTGTGTTGGCGCAGAATTTGGACCCGTCCAACAACAAAACGGGTTCCGTGTTACCACAGCGGCCTGGGAGATCTGCTTAACTCCAGTGCAGGTCCAAATTAGCTTGCCTAGTCGTGCGCAGAGCGTGCCAGTTGATTTGATCTGCAATCAACAAGAAACAAATAAACCATATCAGAAAACAATGGTCGATCGGCCGATAGGCCGATGTCACATTGTTTTAGCCCAGCCGATAGGGCAAAGTTGTATCGGCTTACTTGTTATAATAAGCAAATTGACAAGATTTAACCTCATCGGCCTATGCTAAAAGCGTGTGACAGATTAATGAAATTAGCCGATGAGGGTTTCATGAAGATAACTGCGCTAGCTGTTACTCTAGTGTAAACTTATACAAGTCAATCGGCTAACATAAATACACCAACCACAAAGAAGTCTTTAAAAAAACACTCTGTGATCGATATATTTATATTCATCGATCCACATGTATAAGTGGCAAACACATGCGAAAACCTAAATAATCACATGCATTAGATAAGACCGGCTGAAACCCCGGCGCTATCCTTAATTACAATCGAAAACAAGCTTTGTGTTAAATCTCGAAACAGGACTAAGGTCGATAGCAACTCAAAGTGTGAATCGAGACTTAACACAAAGAAAATCAAGCTGTCGATTGCTTTTGGGGATGGTAAATGCATCAAATAATCTAACCAAGCATAACAATTAAACTGTCGTCGGCAGTAAACCCTAAAACGAATAGACCGCCGGCGAAGCATAATTAAGACGCCTGTCAAGATTACTCAAAACACGATAGACGACGATCACATCATCGAGACTTAACGTGCCTAAAGCGACACGCTAGCCCCGACGATGTCAATCATCGGGGACGAGTTCTTACCTTTGCTCTGGGAAGGCAAGAACTCGTCGAGGTCAACCTCTTACGAGGGTTGACGATGCGCCGAAAATAGATTGAATTGGTTGTATGATTTTTTTTTATTGAGAGATATCTTCTATGTACAAACTATCAGGATATTTATACCTGAGGTTACAACAGAACCCTTGTAGGGCACGATCTTATCTACAACTAACAAACAAGTCCTTGCGGCAGACTTAAGCCACAGATTAGATCTAAACTACTTAATTTACAAAATACAATTGCCTAAAACCGAGCTTTATCTCTATTTGGCAACTTTCTTGAAGCTTATTCCGAGCCCAGACCAAGCCCACATTGACGCTGTCAACTCACAACCCGTATCGGCCCACGACCAAACCGAATCCGTATCGGCCGATACGCTCTCTATGGCAACACCTCCCCAGTCCGATACGGTTACCGGGTCCGATACGAAGCCTGGTCCGACTCCAACTCAATCCTTCCTCTCTGCTTCGGTTTCCTCTTTTCTCTCCAAGTTGATTACCAAAATCCGTCGTTAACACTTTGTTTTTTTTCTATTTATGTGGATTAAAATTCCTTTTAACCGAATAAGTTGGGAGCTTCTCACATCTACTAATTATTTAAGAAAGGCTTTTAGCTTCTTCAAATAGTTTAGATTCTCATTCAAATTTTAAGAATTTATTATAGTTAATCCATAAAATAAAGTAATATTATAGAAGTTGAAAAATTCATCATTTCCATATTCTCTTAATCACAAAGCTCCTTTTAATATCTCAAGCTCTCTCAAACATCTTAAACTTGTATTTCTAGTAATGTATGAGCTTCATATAATACAATGAGATTACAATATATATTTTTAAAATTTCTATAAATTTCCTCCATGCCAAATAGGCCTATAGGGCTACAATTATTTAGTTAGACACTGTTTAGAGAAATTCCGTACACCTCCTTTCAAACTTTGGGTTTTTTCCAAACTCAATGAAAATTGAATTGGTGTTACTATAAAAAAATCATTATTTTAAAAACAAACCCATATGCTCTAAAATATGTCTAAAAGTGAATAAATTCAAAAGGCCCTTCAAATATGTATATAGCCAAACAAATATGAAGTATATGGACATTAGAAGTATTTCACGATGCTGTAAGTCCATGGAATTCAATTTGTTGTTGTTGACAATGATGTGTCTATCGATGTTTTGTCAGTCTTGAGATATATCGACATAGTCTTTTTTGAATGTGCTCATAAGTGTGCGTATAGGTGATCTAAAATGAAACTTCGACGATAAAAGATGACCCAAAGTGAAATTAACTTAAAAAACAATTATCACATTCCCACTTGAAAAAAATCGGTGGCACGTTGTACCGTTCATTTTCTCCCACCACAGGAAATAGAGGAAAAAGTTCATTTGATGTCTCCTATCTTGTCATCGAGTTTCAAAATCATCCCTGAATCGAAACACGAGATATAACACATCCTTAATCTTGAAAAACCGGATCACATTAGGTCCCAGGCAGTATAGTACCCAGTTTTCGGCTAACGTGACGTCTGAGTTAGCGTGAGACCCACATGTTAGAGCATTTCAGTGTAAAAAAGTAAAATAAAAATTGATAAACCCCACATGTCAACGACACAAAACTCTCCTCCTTCTCCCTCTCTCTCTCTCCCTTTTCTCTGCGCTTTTTCTCGACGTGCCGGTGTCTAGGGATGAGATGGCCGGGATCCCCATCTCAGACGACGACAGCATCGATCCTCCTCTGGCCGCACCACGACAACGGCATATATCCAACGTGGCGTTGCTCGTGCTGTTCCAGGGCTGGTTCAAGTACGCGTCGTTCTGGTGGCCGCTGTTCCCGGCCCCCTGTGCACTGGCACCAGGTGCGCCTCCCGCGTGCAGCAAACGCCGCCGTAGCTCTCCGCGGCGACTTACGCTGCGTTGCTCCCCGCGACGCTCGCAACGGGCACGGGCGCCGCCCTCGCCGTCGAGTTCGTCCCCGCTGACCTGCCGACGCTCCTCGTGAAAGTGTTTAGCAAATAGATATTGCACGCAATGATTAACTCTTTCCATTGTTGGAGATATATTTATGGGAAATAATTTTAATCATTTAGTTGGACATCCACCCATATGTTGCATGTCAACTGAAGGATTATAAAAAAATTTTAAAAAATTTGATTAGCTTGATATGTAATATGTAATATGTTACTCCACCAACATACGAGTTTAACTTCAACTTTTATAAGTTGTAACAAAAATAACAAATTTAACTCTAATTAGTATACATATATTCACGGTTGAATTTGTTATTTTTGTAACAACTTGTAGAAGTCGAATTTAAACTTACGTATTTATAAAGTGATATATTTCGTATTGGTCTATCTTGTCAATTTTTTAAAAATTTTTCATAATCATTTAGTTGACATGTAATAAACGGGTGAACATCCACCCGAGTGATTATGATCCATCTCCATATATATAGCATACTGTACAGGGTTTGTTATAACAACCAAACTAACTAGGCTATATCTAGGGATGCGTAGACTACGCAGGCCACTTGAAGTCTTCACGATAGCACCTCGCACACCAGCTCACCACGGCACGTACCTCGCCGTCGAGCGCAACCCCGGCGCCGA
The DNA here is from genome assembly GCA_008326285.1 of Oryza officinalis. Lineage (NCBI taxonomy): Eukaryota > Viridiplantae > Streptophyta > Magnoliopsida > Poales > Poaceae > Oryza > Oryza officinalis. The sequence continues at coordinate 6,907,523 of BDMV01000001.1, read as the reverse complement.
CACGCCGACGTTCGCCGTGCTCAGCGTGTGCAACGCCACGCGCTCCTCATCTTCCTCATCAGCGGGGCACCGGCCCGTCGCTGCTCCTTCGGGCGTCCTTGGCCGTAGCGCGCACGCTCGACCACCGCGGGCCATGGCTGTGCGTCCCCGACGTCTCCCGCCCCTTCTGCGCCTACCTCCTCTATGGCTTCCACATGCGAGGCCAGACCGGCCTCGGGGGCCCGACGCTCCTCCGCGCACTTTGCCGCCATGCCCGCAACGTCGGGCACAAGAACCCAACATGCATTACTAGAAAAACAATTTTTGCAGGTGGCCAAAACGCGTTTTCGCAGACGGCCAAATACTCCGCCTATATCAAAAGGCATGCGAAAATCGTCGATTTTTGCAGGCGGTCATAGCTCCACCTGCAAAAGTCGATTTTCGTAGGCGGATCCATTAATAATACCGCTTGTAAAAAGAATTTTGTGCGCAAAAAAAAAGAAAAAGCAATGTATTTTTCACAGCATGCAAATTCATATTTAAACGCACATCCGTGGTGAAAATTCTCAAAAAAAAATTATGAAAGTTCACATTCAAATCAACATCCGTATTTCATATTTTTCACAACAAGTTGGAAATTCTTAACAAAAAAAAGAAACATCAGTTGGACTTCGCATTCAAATCTGGAAGCCGGCTTTCGCCAGCATGACGACGAGAAAGACGACCACGAGTAGCACGAGGAGGGTGCGCCCTCACCTCGCCGTCGCCGGATCCGCCTCCCCCGTGCATCGTCATCGCCGGATCTGCCTTCCCCGTGTGTCGTCGTCGCCGGATCCACCGCCTCCACACGTCGCCATCGCCGGATCCGCCTCCCCCACATGTCGCCGTCATAGGATCCGCCGCCCTCGCGCATCGCCGCCACCGGATCCCCTCGCCGAACTGCGCACCACGGCGGCGGAGCACCACCGCCTACGCCACCCTCGTCGTCTAACCGAGGAGAGCTGAGGAAGAGGAGATGTAAGGGAAAGGAGAGGAGAGGGAGCTGGGACTTAGAAATATCTGATGTTTCAATTTCCTCTCGTGTCTATTTAAATGCCACAACCAATTTTCGTAGGCGGATGGCTTAAGAGGTCCGCCCGTCTGCCTACGAAAATGAATTTTCCTAGGCGGCACCTTATGTGGTCTGTCTGGGAAGATAAATCTTTGCAGGTGGACAACCATCTAGCCTCCCCCCTTCCCATCTTGCAGGCGGACCGGTGGTGGTAAAATTTTTGTCCACCTGAAAAAATATAGGTACCTCCTTTGGGAAAATGGTTTTTCTAGTAGAGATGTGACGTCTTCACCGCCGACATCGTCCCCAACGAACCCTCTGGTCAGACAAAGACGAAGAAGTAAGCTCCGAGCTCTGCCCTCTGATCGTCATGGACACGACACTTCCACTTTCTTGCCGGTGAGCTCGAGTTCGCCAGCCTCCATCGCCGATGTCTCTATGCTAACCCCGACCCCCACAATGCGCGTCACCGCTGCCTGGTCACCCAGGGCGGCAAGGAGCCACCCTCAAGTACCGCCCGCTTCTTTCCACTGTCGGTGCCGCTGACTGGACAACCGGGCGAGGTCGTTGGGGAGCTTGCCTTCGTGCCACTCAGGAGGACGAGGTTGGGCTGCCTCTCGTGCCTGAATACCGGAGGAGGTGGTGGTGGCGACGAGTTCATCCATGGGCCTCTCCCAACGGTCGTCACCCTTCTCCCCATTGGCCGCCGCCCGCTGTCGTCGAGCTTCTCCCCGTAGGCCGTCGCGTGCCTCTTTCGCTAGCTGTCACCTTCTCCTTGTCTGTTGTTGGCCATTCTGGAGGCCTAGATTGAGATGAGAAGAAAAGGAAAAGAGGTGGAAGAAGATTGGGCTGCTGACATGTGGGGCCCATATGAGTCCCATGCTGATTCAGATGTCACGTCAGGCAAAAGCCGGGTACTATACTGCTTGGGATCTAATGTGACTCGGTTTTGTAAGATTAGGGATTGCATTATATATGATATTCCGATTCAGGGACGATTTTGAAACTCGACGACAAGATGAGCGACCTCAAGTGAACTTTTCCCGGAAATAGAAGTATTCGATTATTTTCCTGTGCTTGTGTGGGCTGGGCCGCAGGTGACGCAATGCATTTACACATTGAGCCTGAGGATGTTGTGGGTTGGCCTGCCTTCCGTAGCCCATTTGAGACCAAAGGCCCCAAACAGTAGACTTAACGGACTAACATAGAGTGTACGATCTTGGTGACACAAAATGGCAGCCCATCAGAATTCAGCACCCAATTCTTTTGCACTGTCATTTGCCAAATAAAAAGACCATTTTACTCCCTCAAAACTATTTTATTAGATCATTTACCTCCATTAAAATACTTTTGGCTCATTTTACTTCTAAAATATTGAAAATGATTTACTCTACTTTCTAATAACCTGGATTTTTCACCTTTTGATCCTTTTGAAAAACTTATTGTATAAATAGACCTCTAAAAAAAACTTATTCTAGGAATGAATCCTTTTCACGGCGCCAATTTCATTAGCATTGTGATTCAACATGTCGATGCCAGCGACGTTGGCGTCGTCCCTTTAAGCCCCGGTGAAAGCTAAGTCACTAATATGAAGGGAGACGGCACCAATATCATTGACGTCGAGGACCTATTTATAAAAAAAAATAAAAAGGACCTATTTGTAATAAACAAATATTTACAAAAAAGATTCTTATCGCTAATGACATGGGTGCCAAGGATATATTAATAAATATTGTTTATTATAAATATGTTTTTATTACGAATAGGTTTAGCGTCAATGACATTGGGTCGTTCTCTTTATATTAGTAACTTAGCTTCTATCGGGGACCAGGAGGACGACACTAACGTCGTTGGCGCTGTCATTTTGGACCACGACGTCAATGATGTTGGCCCCGTGAAAATGATCCATTTCTAGAATAAGTTTTTTTATATCTATTTATAAAATAAGTTTTATAAAAAGACCAAGAGGTGAAAATCCAATCCTAACAACATCTCTTTTTCCTCTCTACGTAAGCTATATTTTAAACTACAATTTTGTAGAGCCATAAATGACACCATCATCAAACTTTGTCAATCGTTTGCTTGAACTTAAAAGTCAAAATCACAATGTTTGAATAGATTCTTAGGTACTTCAATCCTAGGTAAACAGTAACAAAAAGATCTAAGACCATGTTCGGGAGGTAGAGTTCCTAACTTTACCTCCCCGCACGAAAAACGATGTTGTTTATTAGCACATGATTAATTAAGAATTAGCTTAACAAAACTTAAAAAATAGATTAATATAATTTTTTAAAGTAACTTTCTATAGAAATCTTTTGCAAAAAACACACCGTTTTACAGTTTGGGAAACGTGCACGCAAAAAACAAAAAAGTAGAAGTTAGGAAAGTAGAAAAAAGAACACAGCCTAAAAAATGTTGAGACGTTAAGTTATAATACATACATCATCATCCTACTAAAAACAAGTGCAAAATATAATTTATATAGGGAAGAGAAATACATGAATCGTTTTAGGGTGTAAAATGAACGAAAAATGATTTAGAGGGTTAGGTGCTCCGGCGAAATAGCTTGACTGAGCAAAATAGACTTTTTTTTCCCTGAACATCTCGTAGGCTTATAAAGCCAACTTATGAGAAAAACCAACAGTTTTTTCATTTGGTTTTTTAAAGTCATAAGTCACTCTTACACTGTCAAGCTAAAGCTTGGAATAGTTTTTTTTCTTATGTGATAACGTCACCATTAAACTTAAGGTTTTTAAAGCCACAATCTTATAAACTCATATAAACCAAAACATTAGCTTAAAAGCGTAAATCTAAACAAAAGGGCCTCAATGTCAAACACTCAATTCTTACTTTCTAAAAAATGTCAAACACTCAAAACTTTTTACGCTCCAATTCTTGAAACCCATAACAATAATCATCATTTAATTACTGTACATGCTAAACGCTGAAACTTTTGACTGGACAACATCAAAATTACGCTGTACATTTATACATGCATTCACACAGTCATTTAAGTTCAGTCTTAGACATTGCAAGTCCCTGTGTAAGGGGCAATCTTGTTTAGCCTTTTATATAAATAGCGGCTGCTTTTCATTGTGCACAACAAATGGTTAGTTGGTTAGGCAGCAATCCATCCAAATATAAACACAACAATATATGCATGCATGACATATATACGTCATTAGTAGGCAAAAGCATAAAAAAAATCATCATCCTTAAGAAATTACCTTAAAATACCAATATTTTATATTAAAAATTTTAATACCTCGAGATAAATAATGTCTAGAGGTATCATATATTTACACTAGAAAATACGACGGTACTTTCTAAGGGTGGTAAAATTGCTAGCATAAAGTGATCTCACGATCGTCAGGAGCCATCAGCTACAGTATCTACTAACTTCCAGGTGCATGCTTTCTTAATGTTATCAATTTATCATCATCTATCTCCAAATTAGCCAAGCATTCTGCAACAAAGTTGCCAAATTGTGGATTCAGAGCAATGAACACATGCATGAATGAATAACAATAAGCAGCCTCAGTGCCTCACATCACATGACAATTTTCACAGGATATGCATGCACCAATATGCATACACTGAATTTGGGCCTGACAAATTAATGTTCTCTCTCCATTGCATGAGACGAAATGTCAAACAGTGTCCTAACTCCTAAGTTTGTGCTGACTCCATTAGCATCCTCTCTGTGCATATGCATCCATGTGTTAAATGGTAAAGTGATCAATAGCTTATACTAGCTAGCTTGAGATTAGTTAGTGGGTATGTGGATGTAATAAAGTGAATGGCTAAGATTAGTTAGCTAATTACCTTTTTGCAGTGGGAGATTGATAGATAGATCTTTCTTGGCAACTGCTACTACTCGTCTGCAATATATCTGTATTCATAATGGTCGATAGTTCATCCAAATCACATTTCTCTCGAGTTGCAGGTTTTGTAGTGTTAATTAACAATGAAAAAGTGTTCTGAAAGTGCGAAACGAAGGATCACTCGGAGGATTTGTTTAATCAGCTGACCAGATAGCAAGCACTAACACACCTGCACTTTATGATGAGAAGAAAAGAAAGAGGTGACATTTTATACACAAATATCTGTAAGCGTAAGCTAAACGTAATACAACTAATCCTAGCTGTTTAATAATTACAAAGTGATTGATGATTAGATATTTATATTATCATCTTTTTGCAAAAACACAATCGATGATTAGATTATCGTTCGTTTCGTTCATTCAGATACGCCATTATTTCAGGGAGACAACGGGTGGATGGCTGCATGCAGCTAGCTGCATTTGCCATCTTACTATCTCACCAACCATTTCCTTAATGTACGTGTTTGGCTCTCACGTGTTAAATATGAAGAAAAAATTAAAATGATTCGCATCTTGACCCTTAGCTTGTAATAGCAGCCGCCAGCGCCACTGATCATTGGGAGGTTGTCATATGTTTGTTCGTCGTCATCAGCGCCACCAAGAATTTATTCTACCAATACATTATTCAGAACATGCAGAAGAATACACTCCAAAAGTCCAATTTGTTATATGACATAGTTCAATTACAACCAACTACGTAGTAATCACTGATCAATGCATACTGTATGCATGTTTAGTTCAACTCAAATTATTACTTACTGAAAGATCAATCTGTAACATGCAAGGTCGTCAAATATCAACAATTGACTATGCAGCCGACGACGACAATGGTCATGGGACTACCGAAAACATGCCTGAATATGACAAAAAGGAGTGAGAGCTCAAAATCTTTTGTCTTCTTTGGTTTAGTTTTTTTTCTGGTCCACACGTTGTCTGAATTCTTTCTCCAGCTAGCTTGTTCAGAGTTGACCATTATTGAATTATTGGATGCTTAAAAAAAATATCGCATTGCATGCATGCATATATCTGAAAACGAGTAGGGCGTGTGGGTTTGTCTGTTCATCCAACCACTTTCAGGGAAAAGCTGTATACTGCTCCATGAAAGACAAAGTGAAAGGTTTCTTGATCCAAAAAAGCTTCTGATATGATGGCCTCCATCGACCGAACTTCTTGTTCAAACAATCCCTTTTGCAGTTTCCTTTGCTCTTTCCCACTGTTTATTCACACCAAGATTCAAGATATCTATCCTCCTATGCACTAATGCTTAATTTCCATGCTAATTTATTTGATGTGTTATAATTGTGGAGTCAGACATTCGGCATTAAAACATTAACATACTAAGCTATCATAATTGATAAATTACGATCAAAATTACACCTACGTGTCGATAAATCTTGCTACTACAAAATCAGTCCACCAGCTCAAGCTGGCTCGGTTTCAATTTTTTTTTTAAAAAAAATCAGTCCAAGTATATGTAGGATATACTCACATACCTGAAAGCATTTATCATGATCAGTACTCCAGATTAGATATTGGACCAGAGGAATTATATCGGTAATATCTAATTTGTTGGAGTGGGTGGACTTTACGCGTGTGGTATATATATATCTCGTTAAGAAGAATAATTAAAGACATGTGAAATTGGTACAAATAAAGAATCTGGAGTAATTCAGATGTTAAAAAAAAATTCTCTAAGATACGCCCAATCCAGACAGGAGGTTAATCAGAACTAATATTAATTAAGCCATGCAATATAATTCCGATGTCAGTCAGTCAAGCTAGATCAAAGCTGCGAGCTTACGATAAGCATGCGCTGCAGCATATCTGCAGCAAACTAGACCACTGCTATTCCTTTTTGGTTTTAAATTAGTAAGCCAAGTTGGCTCTCTCGATCTTGATTAGGAGTAACTAATTCACCACCTGCTAATGTCAAGTTGCCTAATCAGTCGGTCGATCGTGTTCATCGGTTGCTTTTCGATTAATCACTCCCTAATCAATTTGATTTGATTTGGACCTGGTCCATGGACCTGGTAGCTTTCGTGCCTCACTGGGAGAGAGCATGACGTACTTCATCCCATGGAACGCGTCTCTGTTCTGAGTCTGAATCATTAGTTGATTGAGAGATTTCCTAGGAATGAGCAGTGAAATGTGATGAGGAAAGAAATGTACATTTACCCCTGTTTACTACTAGGCAATCAAATCTTGATCATTTGCAGCATATATATGTCAATGGTTACAAACAGATAGCATTTTAGAGTACATTTCTTGTTACAGATTTATTAGACTGTGAAATGTGAAATTTTTTGTCATGCTCTCTGAATTAGTCTGAAATCGTTGCTCCCTTTAAAAAAAAAACTTTATGGAGACAATTATGAGCAGAAAACAAACTTAAATTCAACTTTATAGTACAATTGCTAGTTATAAGAATTAATATGACCTTTCAAAAAAAAAAAAAGAACTGCTGATTTGTAGATAGAGTCCAGAGTCCATGGAACAGAGAGGATGGTTTCAGACTTCAGACTTGCTTGGAAAGCACATCTTCCCCTACCTTTGACCACGACGCAGGAACTCACACGAGCAGAAAATCTCGGACAATGACAGGTGGGCCCCACCCGACTCCTTCCACCCCATCCGACTCCCATCCTCGTCACCACGTTGTCCATTGATCCATCGTTTCCCAAATCCAAAACACCTATATATACCACTCCCCTCCTTGCACTCCCAACAAGTCAATCCAACCAACCATTTCAAACCAACACAAAGCGAAGCGAGCGAGCGAGCAACAAGCTAACGAGGAGCAACAACCCCTCTCGAGTCGGTTCTCCTCTCAGCTACACCATTTTGTTTTTAATGGCGGCTGCCAAATCCATCGAGCGGCTCGGGCAACGCCGGGTGGTGCCAGTCGAGCCGACGCCAGGTGGTCCCCTTCGCTTGTCGTGGCTCGACCGGTACCCTACCCAGATGGCGCTGATCGAGTCGCTCCACGTGTTCAAGCCGGCTCTTGACAGGGCGATCGGCGGCGGTGGTGGGGATGATGACGTGGCGATTGGGCCGGCCCGCACGATCGAGCGGGCCTTGGCGAGGGCCTTGGTGCATTACTACCCTCTCGCGGGCCGGCTCGCCTTCTCCGACTCCGGCGAGGTGCAGGTGGACTGCGGCAACGCCGGCGTGTGGTTCACGGAGGCGGAGGCGAGCTGCAGCCTCGAGGACGTGGATTACCTCGAGTATCCGATGATGGTGTCCAAGGACGAGCTGCTCCCGCCGACGCCGGCGGGGGAGGACGAGCGCGAGCTCGTCCTGCTCGTCCAGGTCACCGCGTTCGCGTGTGGCGGCTTCGTCGTCGGGTTCCGGTTCAGCCACGCGGTGGCGGACGGCCCCGGCGCGGCGCAGTTCATGGCCGCCGTCGGCGAGCTCGCCCGCGGCGCTGATGGCGTCGCCGTCGAGCCCGTGTGGGGCCGCGACGCGATCCCTGACCCTGCCACCGCCGTCATCGGCAGCCTCCCCGACCCCGCCGGCGCCAAGCGGCTCGAGTACCTCGCCGTCGACATCTCCGCCGACTACATCGACCACTTCAAGAACCAATACAACGCGGCGCACGGCGGCGTCGTGGGCGGCGGCGGCGGCGTCACCAGGTGCTCGGCGTTCGAGGTGCTGATCGCCAAGGCGTGGCAGAGCCGGACACGCGCGGCGGGGTTCGAGGCGGACACCACCGTCAACCTCTGCTTCGCCATGAACGCGCGCCCGCTCCTCCACGCCTCCCTCCCGCGCGGCGGCGCCGGGTTCTACGGCAACTGCTACTACATCATGCGCGTCTCGGCGCCCGCCGGGAAGGTGGCGAGCTCGTCAGTGACGGAGGTGGTGAAGATCATCAAGGACGGGAAGCGTCGGATGCCGTCGGAGTTCTCCCGGTGGGCCGCCGGAGACATGACCGGCGGCGACCCGTACCAGATCACCTCCGACTACCGGACGCTGCTGGTGTCGGACTGGACGCGGCTCGGGTTCGCCGAGGTGGACTACGGGTGGGGCCCACCGGCCCACGTCGTGCCACTGACAAACCTGGACTACATCGCCACGTGTATCCTCGTCAGGCCATGGGCCCACAAGCCAGGGGCGCGGCTCATCACCCAGTGCGTCACCCCCGACCGCGTCGCCGCCTTCCACGAGGGCCTCCTCGACATGAACTGACGGCGGCGACGGCGGCGAGCCTGACCTCGCCGGAGACTGAGAAGAGGAGTGGATTAGCGTCGCGTGATTAGGTGGGTGATTACTACTACTACTGATTAGATGGGTGGTCGTTGTGTGATTAGTGGGGGTTGGTAACTGAATTGGATTGGATTGGTTAATACGGAAGCTCGTGGTGGAGTGTGGTGTGTGTGGGTGTTTGTGATGTAAGCCTGAAAATAAGCAGCTTAACTCCTGAAAATCGGGGGAGTTTTGGTTCATCCATTCAATTGAATTTGGGCTGCATTTGATAACAATCTTCGAATTTGTGTTTACATTTACAACATTGTCTGAATTGTGTTCCCTCCTGTCCGAAAGGGACAAAAGCGGCAGATAATTCTCTTGTCAGTCACTCTGTTGTCACAGGGAGATTCAGACTTTCCGAGAGTTTCCTAGATCTTCAGACTCTCGTCAGTCGAGGGACTTTTGGTTCATCCATCAATTGAATTTGAGTTGCATTTCATCTAAAAAAAAGTGAATTTTGGTTGCATTTGGTAAGAGAAATTTCAAATTCGAATGCACGACATTGTCTGAATCGCTCCATTCTGTGCAGCAGAAATTCTCTTTATCAGTCACTTTCAGAGAGATTCAGACTTTCAGAGTTTCCTGGATCTTCAGACTTCAGTTGCTTGGTATACTGAAACATCAGCTAGTGCTTCTGATCAGCTGGCAAGCAGATGCATGCGTGCGTTGAGGAAAAAACCAAGAGCAGCAACCATGTTATTGGATCGTGATTGCCTCCTGCATTTGACTCCAGGTTTAGTGGGCACGGAATCCAATCTGAATGAGCGCATTTTTTCTTCTTCTGATGAACTGTCAGTTCAGTTCCACTGGTCTCCCTCTTTGATATTGTTTCCCAAGTGGGCTTAATATCAAACACTTCAGCAAAATCTTAAGCTGAGACGAGCAGAGTAGAAGCAGGCTGGCACACTCACTGACTCACATGCTTCAGCAGATGATTAGTCCTATACAAATGATAAATTTGTCAACCAAGCTATTTTCAGGAACTATGTTTTGCATGCTCTTCAGTCTTCAGAGTTGCACACTTGAACACTCCAGCTCGCTGGCTGTGTTCTTTACTACTTGACAGGTGCTTTTCTATATAATTTTTTAGATAATGAAAGCTTTATTAAACTCAATCAATTATATTAAGGTGATACAACCGTATTGAAAACAGGCTGTTTAGAAACTCATATACTGTCAAGTACACTAAAATGGTCTGATCAGTTTTGCTCCAATTTCCAGAAAGGAACCAAATTTTCTTCAGAAAATAATTCTTGGCAACGCCTAACTGCCTGCAGAGACCGAAACAAAACTATTGACCATTTAAAACAAGACCAAATAACATTCATGATTAGAAAAGCCAGTTTGAATTCGATTGTTCTACTAGCATAGAGTATAGTACTAGCTCCTCTGAGTACAAAAAGAATTTATCATGATCAAGCATATAAAAGATGTTATCTTTCATCTGTTTCCCAGCATTAACGGTTCTGCAGGAGCAGCTTCTGGAGTCTGGATGGCCAATCCTTTTGTCAGATAGTGTCCGGTCTCTGGGTTGGTTGATCCTTGTGACTACCTGCATTTCTTCAGGATCAGCAGCTGCCTACTGTACTGGTTTAGCATTTGACCGCCACAAGAAGCGGATCAAGATTCCAAGAACTGACGTAAATAAGGAACACATGGAACAAAACATTGCCACTGGGATTTGTTTCTTTCTGACCACTTAGAAAAACATCAAGTTGAAGCTAGCAGCAGCCCTAGTTAATTGGTTCATCTATCGGCTGCAGAAACTAATTAATTTACTTGACTCTGATACCAGATAATGCTAGTCTAGTATAAGTTACACTATCTGAAAAATCTGAAGAAGTTCATCACTGCAGTTCATTGCTTGCCTTCCGGCAGTCAGCAATCCTTCTGCGTCTGAAAGTTCAGAGGATACTGCTTCCATCAAATAATCAGGTAGCATAAAATGGATCGAACGGGATATCTTAATTACTAAAGAAATGTCTAATTCTCGAAAATTATATGGTCATGGAGGGGAACCTTTCTCATATATGATTTGGCTGATGCCTTCTCTAGTTCCTTCATCCTTTTCGATATATGGAAATCTGCGTTCTTCTGAACAAAGTGAAGTGCACATACTGTATTTTGTTTTCGATGATAGAATTGAATATAGCCTCACATCGAAGATGTATCCGGCCGAGAACACATTGCACTGCACAACCTGAAATACTCCTGATAAATATGAGCACAAGAAAAATTTACAGAGTTGCTTGTGATACTTATTACTGAAAGTAAACATATCCAACCAGTAGTCACTACTCACTCCACCATTTGTTCTAAGAGGTCATTGGAGAAATCAATGCTATGCCAAAATTGTTTCCCTGACATGTGCGATCTTGTGCTGGTCAATCCCACCTTCTACGCACTTGTCTCTCAACAGGCCACATCCAGCAATGAACAACCTTTCCAGTGATCCTGGCAATCCCAGGTGCGGCAGGGAGTCGATGCTCTCGCACGATGATAAATGCAGGCTCTTCAGGGAGGAAATCTGGTGCAGCATTGCAGGCAATGAGTGGAGACATGAGCATTCACTGAACACGAGTGTTTTCAATGAAGTCAGTGTACCAAATGCTTGCTCCTGCTCTGGAGTTAGGCATATGGTTTGCTGATCCGTGTCAATCATCAAATATTGAAGATACCCAAGTGTCCTACAAATTGGCATGGTAAGGAATGATAAATCATCAATATGCAGTCTTTTCAGTGAGGCAGTAATTCCGAGATGTGATCCCTCTGCCTCTTCGACGAGATTTTTCCATCCCTCCATGAACTTAGGACTTCTTAGCACAGTCAGTTCTGTTAGATGGATGAGAGTTTTCATACATTTCAGTGTCGTGGGCTCTAGGCAATCTTCTATAATCAGGTAATCCAGTCTTACCATTGGGTTCAGCTCAAGGGAAGTAGCCTGGGGGCAGTCCTTTATTGACAAGCAGTCAAGAATGCCAATGCTTGATAAAATTTCATGTAGTACATCCTCAGATATCCCAGAACCGCATATCTTGAGTTCACTGATGTTAGACAGTGAGGATCCAGCATCATCCATAGTTGTCGATACCTCAGAAATACCATGCTTTCCCTGGCCTTTCAATGGTAGTACCATGAAATTATCACAACCTGGTATGCTGAAACTCTTGAGGCTCCTCAAGTTATGAAATGGCAGAAAGAATTGTCTTTCCAGCATCAAATCAGATATGCCAGAAATTACAATCTCTTCATCGTTCAACTCCATGAGAGAGATTATCCCTGCATTTTTCAAACTTATCCTTGACAACGTTGAAGAATGTGGAAGTGGAGGCAATTGATCCAGGCTAGGACAGTTTTGGATGTCAAGCATAACAAGGCAAGGGAACCATTTGTAGTTGACTTGGTCAGACCATTGCTCAACAGGTAGCATCTGCAAGCTGGGACAGTCCATGATGGTCACTGTCAGCAATTTAGGAAAGAAGCATTCTTTCTCAACCCCACACCATGATCGCCACTCGAACATGTTCTCAAAATGCAACTCTTCTAAACAAGGGAAACCCATTAAAGAGCCACTTCCATAGAGTTCAGGACCTATGCTTAGGATGGAACCCATACCAGTGAAATGAAGTCTCCTTAGATAAGGAAACTGCCCAAGAGGAGGAAGCATCTCCCATCCGGAGCAATCATGTAGGTAGAGGGACTCCAAGTATTTGGTATGTAAATCATTAGCTAGCCATGTTGGTGACGTAGAGCCTCTATAATTCGTTATCCTGAGATGTCTGAGATTTGGATGGGGTTGAAGACCCTCAAGAACACTTATTTCTGCGTCACTGCTTCTATTTTCCAAGTTGCTATTCCAAAGTAAATTTAGCTCAACCAGGCGGTATTTTTCTCTTACTCCTGAATTACTTGCTTCTTCCTTGTTTCTAACGTTCTCAAGATCCCCAATGGCAAGAGAGTGCCCCATCTCCCGTAACTCTTTTAGCTGCTCGATGCTAAACCCATTTCCCTTTCCAATATTGAAACGGTACAACTCCTGTAGGTTGGTCAGCTTTCCAATGTAAGAAATACCAGCATAACCAGCAAGCAACTTGCTTGAAGCATCAACTAATAGATGTCTAATGCTAATGAGATTGTTAATACCTGTTGGCAATTTAACAAGGTTCTTGCAAGATCTTACATCCAGTACCTGCAAATGGCAAAGCTTGCGTACTGATTCTGGCAACTCAGCGATGTCTGAGAACCTGAGATCCAAGTACCTCAAATGTATCAAGTCACCAATTGTTACCGGAAGGGCTTCACAGTTTATATGATGTAAGCATAGCATGCGGAGATTAATGATTCTTCTGTAGTTAATAGACATGTTCCAAAATCCATCATCAGATGCATCAGACAATGAAATTGTTGGAGAACCCATAAACCATATGGTCCTTAGATTATTCAACTCCAGGGGACGACCAGGTGGTCTTCTCTCAGGTAAACTTTCATTGCTCGGTGATCCATACTCGATCAGTGAGAACTTATGGCAGAAAAATTTAGCATGGTCCGGAGAAAGGAAATACAAGTGGCGGACAACATCTGGGATACCTTCAGGCAAATTGTCACCGGTAGTGAAACACTCATCTTTAGCTAATGAACTTGCAAGGTCATGCAATAAGCCATGCATTCTGTAAAGGTTGTCATTTGTTGAAACTTGGAAGAATGAAGCAGATGCCAATTCGTACAAGTATTCTCGTGCTGTATCCTCTAGTGTTTTGTCTCTCCTCATGCACTGAATAAAGCCATGTGCCATCCAGGAAAATATCAGCTCCTCTTCACAGAAAGAGTAATCCTTGGGGAATGCTGAGCAGAAAACGAAGCAACGTTGGATGTTTGCAGGTAGGTGCTGGTAGCTCAAGAGAAGGACTGGCATGATATCTTCAGGTCCTTGTCTCAGCTCCCATAAGTTGCTGTCTAATATACTCATCCAGTGCTCTGTAGTAAGTTGCTTGTGCAGCAGCTTTCCAATAGTCTTTGCAGCCAAAGGTATACCATTCAGCTTGTTTGCTATTTTCCTGCCAATCAAATTCAGATTATCAACCATATTTGCATCCCCAAATGCGTTTTGTTTGAAGAAAGACCAGAAAGGACTGTCTTGTAACCCTCTAAGAGTGACTGAAGGAATTGTGCCAACAGTATTAGATATATTGTGATGCCGAGTTGTGATTATGATTTTGCTCCCTGGTTTCCCAGATGATAAGGGGGCACACAACAGTTCCCAGTTACTGCAGAACCACACATCGTCAAGAACAATTAGGAATTTTCTCCTCTTGAGCTTCTTCACCAGCATGGTCTGAATGTTGTTTAAACTGAGAGAACTGATAAACTGATTATGTCCTTCTTCATCTATTGATTGAAGTATGTCTATGGTTACCTGTTTGACATCAAGAGAGCCAGACACACATGCCCACGCCCTTACCTCAAAACAAGTGATAGTAGCTGGATCATTATACACATACTGCACAAGAGTTGTCTTTCCCACACCACCAATGCCTACAACTGGGAGCACCAAGAAGCTCTTGTACCTATTTTGAATATTTGAAAACTTTGTTTCCAGGAGCATCTTTACAATGGTGTTCTTCTCCTCATCTCTGCCATACACCTCTGGTTCAGTCAAGAGTGAGCTAGTTTGTCTTGAGTTTGGAAACTTTGGTTGCTGCATATCATCAGCTACCAACTTCTTGAAATGAGCAACATGCTCAATATGGGCAGTAGCTCTTTGTAGACGATCAGAAATGGATTTCATCTTGCAAGAAACTGAATCCCAGTCACACGACACATAATCAAACGTTGGTCTGGCTTTTTTGAATGGCGGGAGCAGGGAGGAACCCGAAATTTTAGTAATGCATGTTGGGCACTGTATATGATAAATGAAAAGGTGATAAAATCATGAGCTACCCTAGGTTATCCTAAGCTTAAATGGAAGGAATGCTGTAACTAACTGAATAATCACAAAACTGTGCACCTTATTGGTCAGCAAGGAATTTTAAAGTTTTCTATCAGTTTAGTGGCGTCTTCTCATCAGTTGTTAGTCATCCTAAGCTGTTTGCAGATACCAACTTCTCCAAAGAAAATGAAGAAGGACATATGAAATCAGTATTCGTGTTGTTTACTTTACACATCCCCTTGCTATAGTCCTTTCAGGCATGTCTGGCAAGAGTCCATATCCTTTTCATTTGTACTGAACCTTTTGCTTCTTATTAAAGAAAATGACATGCAGTCTGCCCGCATGTTCTCAAAAGAAAGAAAAGTTGTGAATAGTATCACACACAAGAATCTAGAATAGCCCCAACATTTATTATGTCTGTTCTTGCAGTAATCCAACACTTGTCTTGCTTACTGCTTAGTGGCCCATAAAGGCCTACATAATCCAAAGGTAAGTACTTGTAAATCTAGCCCATCCAGTCAATAAATTTTATGATCTCAGTATTTCCACTATATGCTACAAAAGTTACCAAATGATTGGGCTGTACTACTGTATAGTTAGAGAATTCCTAGTCCTTTTTAAGCATAGTGATAGTTTCTAAGTTTCAAGAAACATGTTGGAAATCTTGAACACACTTACAATTCAACCCAATTGAAATTCACCCAAAAAATTGAACATACATGCCTGATTCTAAAGAAGTTTAATTTATCTCTCACATCTAAGTTTAGTGGGGTCAAAAGTTCTCTTAGGAAGATGAGTACCTGGCTGGTGAAAAGTGTTCTGAAGAGCTGAAGGAAATGATAAGCCCATGCTGGCAGCAAGCTTGTTTTCGCTTCTGTTGTCCACTATTTCCATAAGGCGAAAGAAGTCTAACTCATCAAGCACGTCTTCTGCATCATAAGATGAAGACTTCAAATCCCAAACTAGTTGCCAGATGCCCTCCTCCATCACAGGACTGCCTTTCAGGGTCACAAGTATTGCCTTAGCCATATCAAACTGACGACAGAGGTTTTGAAATTCACCTCCTAAGTTTGCACGATCTGCCCACTGCTCTAACTTGGAGCTTAGGTACTTGTCGAAAATTACTTGCGTGAATATCCCAATTGTGCTCCCGATAATTCCTGCATCCATGGCAGGCTGAAGCGAAGAGGATAGAAGCTGATTCCTTTTTCTGTATGTGTTGTGTCCTATGGAGATTGAGTTTACAAGATAATCATTGCTTGCAACCATGTCGAGCAAGAAAACAAGTCCACTACTCAAGTCAACAAAACATAAGGTAGCATCATAAAGAGCGAAATAGTGATAAGACAGTAGTGCATGACAGTAACCATCAACTAATAGAAACTTCTGCCGTATTCAAACTTTTCAAGTTAAAAAGATGTTTTCCTCTTTTTTTCTTAATAATGTCATAGTCAAGCCCCCTTATCCCCGATATGGACTGGCTAGTTGATCCGTCCAAGTAATTCGACTAAGAACAGAAGGAGAGAGAACTGCAATTCAGAATATCTCCCTTACAGTGTTTTTTTAAGGGAATACGCAGAAGACTGCTTGTGCACCTTTGTATTAAGAAGAAATTGCAGGATACAATGGTCGAATTTGTTGGGATCGACCCACCCGAATTGATTTTTGCTAGATTAGACTACGCGCCACGGCTACAACGAGCGAATCTCCCCTAGTATGATACAAGCATGACATATGGTACTAGTAAAGCTACTATCGTCTCCTACACTACGCAAGGGCTACGATACGCTTCATGAATGAAACTGAGGTAAAAAAATGGTGAAGAAAAGCCATGCGAAACTCGAAAGCGTTTAAATCTGAAGATGGAAGAAAGATTCCGTACTTCATCACGAGTCGAATCCTGCAGAAACTCCGCCTGGAAATTAGCCTCAAAAGCCTTTGAGGCAGTAGCGCAAATCCACTGAATTCCCCTATATATGCCGCCCATGTGAACCGCCCGCCGCAAATCGATCTGCTTCTGCTCCAAGTGACTACAGATCAGTGATTCCACAATGGAAAATTGCAGCCACGCGGCGAGGGGAGGTGTAGAAGGGAAAGCACAGAAAGAATATGATCCAAAACCCCACACTTGTATTGATCTCAAGTGTTACATATATATTTACATGAGTGGCCTTTGGCCCTATATACACAGGCTACGCGGGCGAGCACGCTACGGCAGTTGTGCGAGCACGCGTAGAGCGGATCACGAGAGCGTCGCTGCTGTGACGGCGTCCAGCGGAGGTAAGATGTGTGCATGCACTGAACCCTGAAGACTCGGCCACGAGCTAACCACCATGAGATGGACTACTCCACTGACACCCCCCCTCAGTCTTGACGTCGTCGGTGGTGATGGATAGACTCTCTCGGAAGTCGAAGAACAAAGCGGAAGGTAATCCCTTGGTGAACACGTCCGCGAGCTGCCGCGCACTTGGCACATGTGTGACGCGGAGCTCGCCAATGGCGACCTTCTCCCTCACGAAGTGTATATCCAGCTCAATATGCTTGGTACGCCGATGATGCACTGGGTTCTTGGACATGTATACGGAGGAGATGTTGTCGCAGAACGCGACTGTCGCTGTGGGCACCTTGCACAAAAGCTCGCCGAGGAGGTTTCGTAGCCAGGAGCACTCGGAGACGGCGTTGGCGATGGCGCGGTACTCGGCCTCGGCGCTGGACCTCGAAACGGTTGTGTGTCGCTTGGAGGACCAAGAGACAAGGGAATTGCCGAGGAAGATGCAGAAGCCCGAAGTGGAACGCCTCGTGTCCGGGCAGCCGGCCCAGTCGGCGTCCGAGTACGCGGTGATCATCGGCGATGTCGCGGTGCGTAGTTGGATGCCCAGATTGGTTGTCCCTTTGATGTACCTGAGAATTCGCTTGAGCATAGTTTGATGAATGTCGCGCGATGCGTGCATATGCAAGCATACTTGTTGCACTGCGTACGCAATATCAGGACGTGTGATCGTCAGATATTGTAGTGCACCCGCTATACTCCGGTAGGCGGTGGCGTCCTTGAGAAGTGCACCATCTGTTGTAGACGACTTTGGCTTCGTGTCGGCTGGCGTTGTCACAGGATTGCAGTTGGCCATGCTGGCGCGTTCCAGAAGCTCGGCGGCGTACTGGGATTGGGACAGGTAGAAGCCGGTGCTGTTCCGCCGAACAGTGATGCCGAGGAAGTGGTTAACCGGTCCCATGTCCTTCACAGCAAAAGCTTCCTGGAGACGAGCAATGACTTGGCGAAGGAGACTGGAGCTTGACGCAGACAGGATCACGTCGTCCACGTACAGGAGCAGGTACGCCGTTGTCACACCCTGAAGTTCTCCCAAATCGTAAAAATTGAATTTAATAATTTATCTGAGAAATTGTTTAATTAAATCTAGAGAAAAACCCAATTAAATAATGTATTAAAGAAGTGAAAATGGCAAGGTGGAATTTTTCTTGAGTTCCCCATGTCAAAATACATTAACAGGATATTTAGTGGAATTTTCAGAGCCCTAAAAATAATTTTAATCAATTAAAAACCCTCAAGCGCAATAAATTAAACCCTGGAATCCTTTTTCCTTTTTCTTTTCCTTCTTGGGCCGTCGGCCCATTTTTCCCTCCTTCCCGGGCCGCCGTCGCGCGCGCCTCCTTCTCCTTCCTCCCGGCCGGCCCAAGCCGCCCGCTCGGCCGCCGCTCTCCCTCCCCTCTCTCGGCCCAGCCGGCCCAAGACGCCGGCGCCGCGCCCCTCCCCTTCCCGGGCCGGCCCGAGCCGCCCGGAAAGTCCGCGCCGCCTCCCCCGCGCCACGCTCGCTGACGCGTGGGCCCGCCGCGGCCGAGTCCGTCTCCGACTTGGCCGGCGCCGCGGCGCGCCGCGCGCTGCCCGCGTTTCCCGGCGGGACTCCCGCCGGCCCTAGCGCCGCCCCTATTTATTTCCCCCCCCCGAGGCGCTCCCCTCCTCGTTTTCCCCGTGCCGCCGCCGCCGCCCTAACCCTAACCCTAGCCCGTGAGCGCCGCCGTCGCCGAAGCGCAGCCGCCGCCGCCCCTTTTCCCCTCTCTGCCGCTGGCGTGCACGCGCCCGCTCCGCCGCTCGGCTGCCGCCCCGCGTGGCCGTCGCGCCGCTCCGCCGCCGCCGCGAGCCGCCGCTCCGCCGCCTCCCGTGCGCCGCCGCCCGCGAGCCGCCGCTCCGCCGCCGCCCGCGCACGCCGCTCGGCTCCAAACCCTAACCCTAGCCGCCGCCGCGCGCGTAGCCGTCGGATCGGCCACTCGGGCCGATCCCGGCCGCCCGTTCCCGTCCCGCGTGGCCGCCACGTGGCCGCCGCGTCGGCGCCACGTGTGCGCCACGTGGTGCGCAGCTGCCGCCGCCGCGCGCTGACGTCAGCGCCTGACGTCAGCAGTGACGTCAGCCCTAGCCGCTGACGTCAGCAGTGACGTCAGCCCTAGCCGCTGACGTCAGCCCTAAGGGTTTATTGCGCAATAAATAATTAAGGTTTTTCTGTTATAGTAAAAACACAGATAACTTCAAAAATTCATAACTAATTCATCCGGACTCCGTTTTAGTCCGTTCAAGTCTCAGAAAATTCATAAAAATGTCTAGAATCCATTAAAAATAGTTTTGTTCTTTGTTTCAGTAGACTTATAGCATGTATTGTTGTTTGCTTTGTTTGTCGTATAGATTCCGGTAATTCCGACTCTCCGGTTTATTTCGAGGTCGTTGCCGAAGTCGACCCAGCGCAAGAGCAAGGCAAGTCATACTTATTCATTTGATCATATTGTACCTAAATTGCGAAACAGTCTTATTTTTCTCTAAATATTGCATTGTTTTAGAATGTCACTTATGGGATAGTTTACCTATTGTACTCAGCCTTATATTGCATTTACCTTATTCCTTTGATAGCTTGGGAATTAATTTGAGTAGTTGCTACAATAGAACTTGCTTAGCCATGCTTAGAAACATTAGTTCACTAATGGGATAATTGAAGCTTCATTAATATTTAGTGATGGTTATCTCATAATGGCTCACGATGGTTAATCGTGGGCGATTTAATAAATGTTTCAACTAAAATCTTGATTAATGGTGGGTTGTGGGTGCATGGTTTTGCTGGTCGCACCCATGGCAATTAAGGACTGGTTCATGGGAAACCCTGGAAGAATAACAGTGCTTACCACAAGCAAGAATGGGCAACTGCTGGACTCGTAGTATAGCTCTTTCCTAGCCGACGCTCCCCGGAAAGGGTGGGCGTGATGGAGTCGGTTCGGCCGGGGATATACCGGTTGACCGGCTGCCGGATTCACCAAGGCACGAGGGGGGGCTGCCCACTGCCTTTTGAGGGGTGGGGGCGAAACCTGCGGTGTGGTGCGCTTGGTTAGGAGGAGTTATGCGAAAGGTCTTGTCACGATTTCCCCCTTTGCAGTATCGTGGTGATACTTCGGGGCATGGTAACATGTGTGGAATCGTGTCTTGTGGGTACAGTTGCGCACCTCTGATCAGAGTAAAACTATTCGAATAGCCGTGCCCGCGGTTATGGGCGATCGACCAGATTCACCGTGATTAGTTGAACTTTTTAATAATTTGACTTAATAGAACTGGTGTAGTACAGATGGTGGTTTGGGCCTGTCGCAACGTGGTGTAGCGTTGGACAGTGATGGTTTAATTATGACTAATTAATTCAACTGTTTTACTGTTTTCAACTATTGTTTTTAAATGCGTATTTTATGCAAAATAGCTTTTGCAGCTCTCCTTTGTTATTACTTGCATCATTATTTTCCTTTCCGGTATGACTTGTTGAGTACAGTGGGTAGTACTCAGTCTTGCTTTATTTTTCCCCACACCAGAGTTGGAGTATGTTTCAGAGGAAGACTTTTCAGAAGAGTAGGCTTGTTGCTACCGTCGAGGAATGCCTGTGGATTGGAGTCGCTACGTTGCGAGTGTTTAGTTTATTAGAATAGTTGTTTCTTTTTCCGCTGCAGTTTTGTAAGAGATTTTTATTGTTTTGTAAGACGTGGATCTGTATGGCAACTTTGTCATTTGTGTACCCTGGCTGGTCCTGGACAGGGATTTTAATACACAATTTGCTTTGGAAATTCTGGTAGTGAATTTCTGGGCGTGACATCCGTCGAGCCGGTGCGGTTGTAGACGAAGAGCGACGAGTCAGCCTTGGATTGAACGAACCCAAGGGAGGTAACATGGCCGACAAATCGGTCGAACCACCGCCCGTGGTGCTTGACGAAGGCCGTAGAGCGATCTGGAGAGGAGGCAGACGGCATCTGGCTGACGAGAGTCGACGAAGCCAGTGGGTTGTTGACAGTAGACGTGCTCCTGAAGGTAACCGTGCAGAAATGCATTGGAGATGTCGAGCTGATGAGCCGGCCAATTGTTTGTCGCGACGAGGGTGAGGACGGTGCGGATGGTGGCCGGCTTGACCACCGGCGAGAACGTCTCGCCGAAGTCGATGCCAGGTCGCTGGTGGAAGCCTCGGACAACCCAGCGGGCTTTGTACCGCTCGAGCGTCCCGTCGGAGTTGAACTTGTGCTTGAACACCCATTTTCCGGTGATGATGCGAGCGCCCGGTGGACGGGGGACGAGAGTCCATGTCCTGTTGACCTGTAGAGCATCGAACTCACACTTCATGGCAGCGTACCAGTGTGGGTCCTTAACGGCGGCGCGAACGCCGTGGGAAATTGGTGAGATCGCCAAAGACGTCGTCAGTGCATACTTGGGGTTCGGCTTGTAGATGCCGTCTTGAGCGCGGGTGACCATATGATGGCCCGTGATCACCCGCCGCGTCGCGACGTCATAGCAGCGATATCTACGATGGTCCGTCGGGGTAGCCGATGAAGATGCACGGCGTCGAGCGACGGTGGAGCTTGTGCTGTGTGGTTGCCGTGATGTTGGGGAAGCAACGACAACCAAACACGCGCAGCTCGTCGTATGTGGGGGCGATGCCGAAGAGGAGCTGGTACGGCATCAGGGAGTCGGTGGCGTGACAGGGACGGCGGTTGACGAGGTACGTCGCCGTGGCCAGTGCCTTGGCCCAAAACTCCGTCGGTGCTGCACTGTGAACAAGCATAGTTCGAAGACAATCGTTAAGAGTACGAAGGACTCGCTCGGCTTTCCCATTTTGTTGCGAGGTGCACGGACAGGATAGACGCAGTTGAATGCCGTGCATGGAGAAGAGAGAACGCAGAGCATAGGAATCGAATTCCTTGCCATTATCAGTTTGCAAAGCCAAGATAGGCAATCGGAACTGATTCTGGACATAGACAATGAACGCACGGATGGTGGGCAAGACCTCAGATTTTTGCCGAAGGGGAATGGTCCACAAATAATGTGTATAATCATCAAGAAACACAACATAATATTTGTAGCCGGAATAGCTATAAACTGGTGATGTCCAGACATCTGAATGTAAAAGTTGAAAAGGAAAATAACTCTGGGAAGTGGAGGTATTGAATGGTAGACGAACGTGCTTGCCCATTTGACATGAAGAACAAACATGAGCGTCAATTTTATTACACTGAAAATCAAAATTCTGTAAAAGCTGGGAGAGTACGGGTGTCCCTGGATGACCAAGCCGCTGGTGCCAAAGGGATACTCCGGAGGAAGCAGCAAGAGCTTGATGATGCGGGAGTCGAAGTGGGGTAGAGGTCGCCTGTGCTCTCACATCGGAGCATCGCCGCCCTGGTGTGAAGATCCTTAACGGAGAAACCAACAGGGTCAAACTCGATTGAAATGTTATTGTCATGGGTTAAGCGACGGACAGAAATTAAGTTTTTAATCAAAGAAGGGGAAATTAGAATGTCATTCAGGTGAAGGGGATTGGTGGCAGTGGGAATGAACGTTCGTGCTTGATGCGTAACAGGCATGCTAGCACCATTACCCACTGTGATAACAGATGACGAGGGATGAACGGAGGATGAGGGGAAGTTACCGGGGGACGAAGACATGTGGGATGTCGCACCGGTGTCGAGGTACCACTCAGACGCGCTCGGTGGTGCATGCGGAACGTCGGTAGAGTTGAGAGCGGCGTAGAGGGCGCCGGTGTCGAACGCGTTCTGGGGTGCACCGCCGTGGTGACCTGCTGTCATGGCATGTTGAGGCTGGAAGGGCGGTCGTGGGCCGAGGACGCCGGCCCGGGCGCATGGAATGGCATGGGCCACGCCTGCACCATGCCCTGCCAGGGGTTGTAGCCAGCGGCGTAGGGCGTACCCTGGTTGTTGGAGGAGTTGTTGGGCCTCGGGCCGCCGCCACGTCCGCTGCCGCCACGCCCGCCAGGGCGCCGATTGGATCGGTTGTAGGAGCCCCCGTTGTTGTGGCGGTTGGTGGAGCGTGGGGCGTCGGAGGAGGATGAACCGTCGGAGGACGCGCTGGAGTGATCGCCATGAGAAGCGGTGAGGGCTTGACCGGCGTCAGCCTTGGCATCATTCTGGAAGCTGATCTCCTCGAGGATGAGGAAGGAACGGGCGCTCATGAAGGTGTGTGGCGGGTATTTGGCGGTGATGACCGGCTTGACGTAGCGGTACTTGGGATTGAGGCCGCGGAGGAGGTTGAGCACCTGGCTCGGCTCGGAGACGGGGTGGCCGATGTCGCGGAGCTGATCAGCGAGCCGCTTCAACTTGGTGCAATACTCATTCATCGACATATCGCCTTGCTGCAAGGAGCGCAGCTCGGCCTCCAGATAGACGGTGCGTTGCAGCTCATTGTCCTGGAAGAGATCCTCGATGGCGTGCCACGGAGAGAACGCGTCGGTACAATCACGGCGAACAATGTCGAAGACGGACTTGTGAACGGTGGAGAGGATCCAGTTGACGATGCACGCGTCGACCATGCGCCACTCGCCGGCGCGATCATCATCGGGGGTAGTGTAGCGGACATGGCTCTGAAAGCCGAATTTGCCGAGGGTCGACTCGAAGAAGAGGCGCCATTGGCCGTAGTTGGCCTCGTCCATGTCGAGAATGACAGGAACGTGGTGGCGGATGGAGATTCCCTGAAGTTGGGAGGCACTGGCTGGAGTTATGGAGAAGCCATCGTCGGGGGAGTCTGAGTGGTTGGAGGAGGGCGCCATGGCTGCGGAAGGAGTAGCGAAGGGATTTTCAAGAACCTTGGACGATGATACCATGTAGAAGGGAAAGCACAGAAAGAATATGATCCAAAACCCCACACTTGTATTGATCTCAAGTGTTACATATATATTTACATGAGTGGCCTTTGGCCGTATATACACAGGCTACGCGGGCGAGCACGCTACGGCAGTTGTGCGAGCACGCGTCGAGCGGATCATGAGAGCGTCGCTGCTGTGACCGCGTCCAGCGGAGGTAAGATGTGTGCATGCACTGAACCCTGAAGACTCGGCCACGAGCTAACCACCATGAGATGGACTACTCCGCTGACAGGAGGGAGGAATACTTCACCTCGGAGGGGGAGGTGCCATGGCGGCGTCGACGGCGAACCCCCCCTCGGCGTGCTGCTCCTATGTCGGGAAGAACCTGGGACCTGGGAGCGTACCTGGCGGTGGCCGGCCGCCGTCGCCACGGGGGAAGGCCCATTCCGGCGAGGCGGCGTCGGCCTTCCATGTGAGGGCCCACCTGACAGTGCCAGAGGCTTTCTTGTAGCTTGCGGGGGTCCACCTGTCGGGGCCGGATCTAGAGCAGCAAAATCCAAACCAAATTGGCGAAAGAAATCCAAATTGATTTAAGGCCCCATTGGAACAAGGGACAAACCNAACAAGGGACAAACCGCCATATTTTTCACCTAAAATTTTGTACAATCGTTTTTACACTACAAAAATTGTCTATATTTATACTGTAAATTTCAAAAATTACACTATAATTACATTATAAATTTCAATAATTATATTGTATTTTTTCTAATACACAATAAAAGATATAAAAGAGTAAAGAACAGATATATGAATAGGCACACACGTAAGTTCCAAACCACAAAACCAAAGGATTAGATCGGTGCAATCACAAATTAAGGGCTAAAAATTTGACTCCAATCTAACGAAAAATCTGTTGCCACTTAAATTTTTTAAAAAAGAAAAATTTGCCACAATTTTGTTGAAACAAAGAATTTGTGAAGAAATTTTGTAGGATTCAAACTCTATATTGCTTTTTTTTTCTTTTTTTTCTCTGAAACAAATGGTTGGGGCTTTTCAAATCCTAAAAACATACTAATTAAATAGGGAAATCTGGAGGAAAGTTAACAAAAGCTCCAAACCTCTTAAATTTTCTTTTGAGTTTATTTCTCTCGTCCAAATCCTTTGTTTTATCAAATATAACCTCTACATAAAAAATCCACCAGGACAATAGTAAATTATGAGGCTGAGCTTGGAATATATTTCTTCCAGAACAAATGCCTCTAAGTTGTTACTCCCGCCGTTTTGGAGTAATTGTCGCTGTTGACTAAAATTATCTCACTTTAATCAATAAATTACTTTAAAATAAGTATATTATGATAAATAAAAGTTGCATGGTTATATTTACGACGCTATACACTTCAACAATATAACATATTTTGAAGCATTTATTTTTTTCCTGCACAGGAATATGAGCATTTATTTTTAACACCCTAGGAAAAACACGTGAATAGAAAAGGCAAAGAAATTGACGAGGCATGTGTTCTCTAATCCTACATGAATGGAAAATACGGGAAATGAGAAAAGGAGTCTTTGATAGTATTACAGTAAACAAATATAGCAAATAAAAGTTTTAAAGAGGTTGATCTCTTACTTGTTTTACTATGAAATTAAACCACAGAAATGCGATCCTTTAGAAAATTTTCTATCCTTTCTAACTAATTAACCAAAGAGTTCCATAGGAGATAAGCTTAGGAAGTTGAATCCTCCAAGATTTCTACGACAATTCTCTATTTCTTTATATATTTATTTTTTTTGAGTGGGACAATCCTCCATTTGAAAGGGCCAAAAATCAATAGGAATTTTTTCCCTCGACACAACGCATAACTGAACTGTTCGTCAGTACCCCACCACAAGCTAGGTGACCCTGCACGTACCGTTGGCTGGGCATGCATCACAGGCTCACATTGAAATGACAACTCATGCGAACTTGTCCCCCGTGTAGTATATGCACGTCAACAGTAACAGAAAAGCAACAGGAACAAAAAAAAATGATAGATCAATTAATTGAATGGAATATAATGCACACAGACAATTGCTTGCAGTGCATATGTAACGAAAAATCAAGAAGAATTCTTCAGAGGAAGTATATATATAGTTTCAGTTCATGTACACTTGAGCAACTAGTTCTGTTCATAGTTGCATCTGCTAATTAACCAAGTAAGCAACTAATACGACACACATCACATTGCGGATTCGCCTCGCTGATTTCTCGTTCCGTATATACTGTCGCTGTTGGATGTGATGATGGTTTGAACATGGCCAAGAAGAGCAGAGAAGATCTTCTTCAGTCGGAGTCATGGTGGTGCCAGCAGAGGAGCATGGAGACGCACCTCCCGAGGATGTACAGCCTCGTCTTGTGCTCCTTCAGCACCGCGTTGCACCGCCCGGCGAGCCCCACTCCGCCGCCGACCTTCCCGCGCCGCCGCCGTGGCGGTGGCATCGCCGACGTCGATGACGACGACAGGTGGCGGTATGCCGAGCAGACTGAGGAGGCAGACGATGAGAGCTCCATGGAGGAGAGATGAAAACGAAGACGATCGAAGAAGCGAAGAAGAATGTGTTTGGCGTGTGGGTTTGCGACGATGAGGTCGCGGAGAGGGGGATCCGGTGCTTAAATAGGCCGAAGTGAGGTGGCAGGTGGGGGTAGGCGAGATGACCATTCTGCCCTCGGCAGCGGCCGTGAGATGGAGACGATGTGTGACAGTTGCGAGGGGTAGGATGGCAAAAGGGAGTGGGGAAGAGACCGGTCGTCGCCGTCGCCGTCGCCGTCGACGACGACGACGACGACGGCGTCGGGACAGATCGGTCAAAGGATGCATATGCACCGTCGTCGTCAGGCGAGCGGCGGTGCAAGCACGCACGCGCGTCCCCATCCCGCGTGCATGCATGCATGGTCGCATCGCACCGGCGATCGAGCTGAGCGCGGTGGGGCGGCGGCCCACACGCGACGGGCGGTCGGGGACGGGATGAGGTGGCGCGCGAGCGAAGCAAGCTAGCGTGCGTCGTCGTCTTCCTCGGCACCGGCGACACACCACGTTGCCCGCCCAGCTGCATGCATGCATGGCCCCCCCCGTCTTATCGACTCACTGTGCACGCGCGCGCCCACTGCCACACTGCCACTGCAGCCACACACTACATACTCCTACATGCTACCGCTAGTAGTAGGGGAGAGGCTAGTAGCTTAGCTAGGTAGGTAGCTGCTGGCTCTGCCTGCTCTCGCGTTCTTCGTCGAAGACGTTAATTTTACTGCACTTCCAGTTATTTTTCTTCTTCGAATTTGCTAACCTTTATTTGACAGATTTGTTGTACTTTGTTAGGGATATATTAATTTTTAATTCTCTCCAAGTTGAAATGGGGCGTGGTCCGTCAGTTAATGGGGCGAAGGGCTAGTTAATGTACGTGGTTGCACGAATTCTCAAAGCGATACAACGGTTTAGAATTCACATGGTTTTGGTTTTTCTTTTATTTCCCCAAGATCTCTCACGCAATGCATGATGTGATCATTCTCCTCCTGATTGAACATCTGTCGTGCTCACTGCTCACGCACGTACGCAATGCCCTGCCCACACGTACGTCTGCCAGCCAGATATATATATATATATATACGCAGCATGACCAGCTTTGCATTTCGCACGGGAGATTTGGACGTATCGCTGCCTGGTGGCCGGTTGGACCGGCGGCAGTGAGGTGAAGGCCCAGTGGCACGTTGCATTGGGCCCATCACGCACTCATGTTGCACAGAGACAGTCACACACACATGCCTCTCTTCCATCTTTGACCAGATTCAGACAATACCCTGTTTGTCACCTACCTTATGCATGTAGGCTGATGTAACCAATGTATCATCTCTTGCCATTCACATTTGATTGTTCTTCTTCAGTTCCATATCTCAAGGAAAAGAAAGGGAAAAAGACAGCACATCCACTAGTACAGAAATAGTCATTGATGCCGGTTGGGAACTGGTCATAGGTGCCGGTTTCTCAACCGGCACCAATTTGTGCCGGTTTCTCAACCGGCACCAATTTGTCGGCACCTATTCGTGAGATTATAGGTGCCGGTTTTAGAACCGGCACCTATAGCAATTATAGGTGCCGGTTCATCACTAACAACCGGCACCTATGAGGCATACACGCAACAAAAAAAAAGAGACTTGACGGCTCGATCGAGCCATCAACATACCATCATCCACAAACATCCCCAAATCATTAAATCAGAGAATACATCCCAATCCATCAACATCCCCAAAGCATCCCGAGCACCACATCCAAGAACACATTAATCATCAACATCCACATACCATCATCCATTCATCCAACAACACAGAGACATCAAACATGCACATATCACCATCCTATAACTGAAAAACACACAGATCTGGAAAGAAGAGAACGAAACCGATGAGGACACACGGACCTGAGCGACCGGCGAGCCGTCGTTGGGAAGTCGTCCGCTGCGCCACGCCACCGGTGAGGCTGCCCGCCACCCACCGAGCCTCGCCAAAGGGTAGGCCGCCCGCCACCTTGCCACCATGGAGGCTGCCGTCGCAGTGGAGACCGCCCACCGTCCGCGAGCCTCCACCACTGCCGCCACCGGCGACGGCGCCGCCGCCGCTAGATCTGGATGGGGGATGCAAAGGAGGAGGGAGAAGAGGAGGGGGCCGGGGATGCGAGAGAGGTCAGAGAGAGACCGCCGCTCGTCGCCGTGGAGACCGCCCGCCGTCCTCGAGCCTCCTCCACCACGGACACGGGAGAGCCATGGTGTGCGGCGGTTGGAGATGCTGCCGGAGGAGGAGCTACTCCCGCGGCACTGCTGCCGCGTGTGGTGGCCAGATCTGGCGGCCCCGACCTCCACGCGGCCAGATCCGGCACGACGCGGAGGTGGAGGGGCACGCGCCGCAAGAGGAAAGGAGGAGGAGGAGGAGTGGCGGCGGGAGGAGAGGGAGGAGAGGTGGGGTGGAGGCCGCCACCGTCGCATAGAGAGGAGAAGGGGAGGAGGAGGGGCGGCAGATGGAGAGGAGGACGGTGGAAAGAACGAAGAGGAGTGAGAGAGAGATAAGGATGGAGAGGGCGAAAAGATAAGGAGGAGGGGAACGCCTGGCCGGTTTTTTTAATAGGTGCTGGTTTTTAAAAAGAACCGATACCTATATTTATTTTATATGTGTCGGTTCTTATAAAAAACTGGTACCTATAGTATTGGTACCGGTTTTTTCTCTAGTACCGACACTTATAATATAAGTATAGGTGCCGGTTCTTTTAAAAAACCGGCACCTATAGTATTGGTATCGGTTTTTTTCTAGAACCGACACGTATAGTATTTAAAGGTATCGGTTTTATATTTTTTCATTGTGCCGGAGGTGGGAAAAATGACCCGGTTTATTTAAAATCGACACCTATGGGCCGGTCCCTATGAGGGTTTTTGTAGTAGTGATCTTCAGGCACATAGGCCCTTGTTTAGGAAGCTTAAGATTCTGAGAATCCACTGATGAGAAGCTAACTGATGAAAATCTGGAGAAGCTGAAAAACCGAACCTCTGGCTTCTAGTTCATTTTTTGAATTCTATAATTACAGTTTTTCAGAATCTGGGTGAAAATCTGTATTGTTTGGAAGAACTTCTGATAGCTGGAGATTCTAGGAGAAGTTGCATCCTATCCGATTTTATGTTATTATATTTTTGAATGGAGATTTTTTTTCAGTGATTGAATTTTGGGTTCAACATTTCTGAAAATTTTGAAGTCCCCAGAACAAGGAACGATTTCGTATGAAATTTTCATTTTTTTAAAAAAATTCAATCTAAATTTGTTCAAATGTAATACAAATTTCATTCAAAATTCCTGAGTTGCCCCCGGGCGTAAATATGCAAAACGAAATGGCAAACCCTGCTGTGTGCACCCATAGTTGGCATAGAAGCCGGATGTTTTCATCGGTGATACATACAGCTATTCTCTTCAGTCTTCAGGTTTTTGTCATCTGATCTCTGCACCAAGATGTGTACTACACTTCTTGCTAATCTTAGATTTGCCTTAGAAGATCAACAAACAAGACGAGAGGGACATGATAGAGTGGTTGCCAATCGTCATTAGCTGTACTACTACTGCCTGCCTGCCCTGCAAAGTATCTCTCCATCAGAGCAAACAAGAGAAGACCAATAATTGGAGATCTCTCTCTGGGGGATGAACAGACAAACAACCATGCATGCATTAATCCATAGTTGCTTTAATAATTCAGTCAATGAATAAAGTTTCTCTCCCAGCTAGCCCAGACAGAAGTTGTTGGATCTGCATGCAAGCATGCTACTAAAAACATAAACGTGGGAGTTTACTCTTCTGTTCTTCCATTCTCATCCAGTGATTATGGGGGCTCAAATGATTATGGCATGGTAATATCACCTATAAATGTTGCGTTACAGTAGAATAAACTCAACTGCTAATCTGTACTTGCTCAAGCACTTCATCAGTGCTGGGAGATCTCTGCCTACAAACTGAATTTACAAAATGCAGGCAAAATTGATCTGATATACCATGGAGATGGTTGTTTTCTATACAACTATACAAGGGAGCAGATACAAAGGGGAGGGGATTTGTTTTCCTAATTAAACAAGGAGATAATTACATTGAACCTCCCCGGTTGGAGGTTAACCTCAACAACCTAATATGCTCAACTCAGGTGATCATCATAATAACCATTCCAACACCATCTGTAATCTGTTACAGCCTTACAGGCAACTTCAGTTCAGAACAAAATGCAGGCAGCAACTCATAGCCATAGCCTCAACCTCATAGGAGTTTCTGGGTTAACACCAGAGAGCAGTGTAGGCAAATGCTCTATTCAAGTCTGTCTGAAAAAAAGGGACTTGAGAAGTTGCATGCCAATCTGTAGATTGTCAAGAATGTGTTCCATCCCCATGCTCATGGGAGAGAGCAGGAGAGCAGCTACTGTTGTGACTCGACGTCGTTCCTGACTCTGTTGTTGCTGTCATGGCTGCTCCTGGAGCTCGAATCCGGAGCATTCGTCGAGCCGCCTAAGTCAGCCTTGCAAAGAGGGCACAGCGCATTTATCTTGAGCCATTTATCGACGCATTCCAAGTGGAAAACATGATTGCAGGGAAGCTCCCGTAGATCTTCGTTGTTTGAGAACTTTGACAAGCAGATGCAGCATACCTGCAGAGCCCAGAGATCCATAGGTGTCAATTGTATATGTGGAAACATGCTACAGATGTGTAAACATGAGCATAGTATATCCCAGGTTTGGTAAGTGTAAACAGGAATGTAGGAGGACACACACAGCGT
This sequence comes from Oryza officinalis, assembly GCA_008326285.1. Taxonomy (NCBI): domain Eukaryota; kingdom Viridiplantae; phylum Streptophyta; class Magnoliopsida; order Poales; family Poaceae; genus Oryza; species Oryza officinalis. Next base: position 6,875,999 of record BDMV01000001.1, on the reverse strand, counting down.
CTTCCGCAGAAATAGTTCGCTCTTTGTCCGTTCCAGCTGCCAAGACTCCACCATTATCTTCTCCTGCTTCTCCATCATGAAACTTTTTCGACTGGAACTTGTATGCCACCAAGGCATCGATTGCTTCTGCGGTAGCACCTCTGTTAAAATCCAAATCCTCGTGGATGCCCATCATGGAGATTATGCAGGGTAGGCAGCAGCATATCATTGTACAGAGAATGAAAGGCAGAGCGTAGCCGATGAAGCCGAACGCAAGGAATACTATGCACAGCCTGAAAAATGATCACCAACAAGTGAGTAAACATCTAAGGTGAGAACTAAGGAAGCATTGTGTATGGCTGCTTAGCATTACAGACCTGTACAAGTTAGGAGCGTCATGGAGAGAAGTACGGCCACCGAATATCCACACATTCCCAACAACAAACCACACGGCAAAGAAACAATCCAGAGCCAATTTGAAGCACGCAACCAATGCGTAGACCCTATAAAAGACAGAAGGCATTCTTACTTCAGAAATGAATCCAAACGTTATTTAGAAGAAAGAACTCAAATGGTTTCATATTTTGATGTTGAATCTTCCAGGATCCAGATAAGTGATCTAGAGTATTAGAAATACCGAAAGCCCAACTGTTTTCAATGGCTACCAGGCAGACAGCAGGTGCAAAGACATATAGTTAAATAAATTGCTAAAGATCATATGAAATTTGATTAAAAAAAACAGATATTCTCAAATATAGGCGGTTGCTCTGCAATAGCATATAGGTGGTTGATGGTTCCACTTCAACAAAGTTATGAGCCTGAGAGGTAATACAGGCAAATATACTAAAGATAAATTTCCAAGACAGAAAGTGCTACCTTGGACTCGCAATCCTTGCTACTCCAGCATTATTAGCACCGTCCACAACTTCTGATCCATGAGCAGACGAAACTACTACATAAGAATTAGGCTCGTATATGTCCCTTTCAGATGAAACCTGATTTGTTGATTCTTGCTCTGTGTTCGGACGATTGCGGTGGAGAAATCGCCAATAAAGGTGAGGAAGAGTAGCAACACAACCTACCGTATAACCAATAAGCCACTGAGCCAATGGAGCATGCGGATGCTCGTTCCTTGATACTGACAGGACAGTAATAGCTGCTATAATCTGGCTTAAACTTACAATAAGCTCAATTGAGATCCAGAAGCCAGAATTCAAAGGATTTGGCTGACGGTGACCTTGATCTCTTCTTGCAAAAGAAGTGTTTCGGGAGATAGATGCAGGAGTTGCACCAGCAGAACTTTCTTGGACATGAGGAACATCATCTAGAGGACCTCTAGTTTGGTGCAACTCACCCAAGTTATTATGATTATCCTGATGAGATGTTGATGGGAAAGTTGCATCATTCCTTAGTATGTCGATCGTGTGGTCACGATGACTGGCATTTCCAGAGTCCCCCATCAGTAAAGGATGACTATCCGACTGACCTTCACACTGTGGCCAAACAAGACGGACAGCAATAAACTAGAAATTTACTCAGCACATTAGCTTCAGGACATTCCTAGATAGGTAGATGTTTTCAATTGAAGTTGCCTTTTTCGCACGCTTGCTTTTAGTGTACCTTAAGGAAAGGAAAGTAAACACAAAGGTGTCAATTAACTGCCTGCCTAAACAAAGAAAGCCTTTGTGCAAGGTAAGACATCATAGATTGTTGGACAGGATTAGACTAGAAGGAAAGATCATAACCTTATTTGTACAGGATTCTTTTTTAGTAGTACTTGTTATTTAGGGCATTGACTTGTATGACATGTTTGGTCATTGCCTTCTCTAAAAATATATCTATAACAGTTTTCTAACTAAATGAAAGTATTTTCATGATAAATCTAATAACGTCATTTTTACATATCAAATATTAATATTTTCTTAATATATATTAGTGATTTTTTAAGATTTCTAGGTTTGATTGCATGCATTCCAAATGTAAAGATTAGAGCCTTTCCCTTAGGTTAGACTAATATTGCATTCTCGATTTCCATTCTACATTAAAATTTATTTACATTATAGAATCAGCTGTTACATCAACATAACATCTCCTGCAATCTTAGAAATTGACTGAAAATAAATCAATCAGGAGTAATTCAACAAGTGAAAGCATAAAAATGATTTCAGTGGTAAAATTGGATTATCGGACCAACGCGATGCAACACAATAGCAGCCATCCATTATTTGCAACTTAAGAACCTAACCGTTGTGTCAGCTAATACACCAACCCTAGGAATCGAGTACTGCTCAATATGGAGAAGGAACACCATATACCTCAAGAAAATTCTGCAGCAGCAAGGTGAAGGTCCTTCTAATCACCAAATCTCATCAATTCAGTTATTCTGCTATTCACCTGAACAATCAAGAACACAATGTGAAACAACAGCGTTGGTGAAACAATCCAACAAACCCCACCCCACGATCATTTCTACGATTCTGATTTCTATCCCATTGACCAAGAACCCAAACGACGCCGATAATGGATATCAACAATAACATGCCAATGGCTCGTAGAAATCGAACAATTCAACCAAGAAACGCAAGCGAAATCGAGTGGAATCCGTGGCCTAGGCTCCACTGAATCGGAACTCACGGAAGCAAAAGCAACCAATCCCCATTCCGGCGAAGCGAGAGGGTCCGGGGAATCGATCATACCAGGTGGAGATCGCAGCTTCGATTCGAGATAGCTCTCTTCCCCAATTCCTCTATTTCTTTTTCTTTTTTTTCTTTCGCTTTCTTCTCCCCAATTTCTCTCGCGCATTTGGGGCTCTCTGCTTAAGTAGGAATCCCCCAGGTCAGCGGTAGAGGATGAACAGGTCGTCATGAGGTCAGCGAGGGCAATTTCGTAAATAACAACGACACGTGAAATGCATCCTGGCCGTTCGATCAGCCCGCGCGACGAGATCGGGCGGTCAGGGACGGGCTAAGTTTTCTTTTTATAATTTTTTATTGCAAGTATTAGTTTTTAAAAGCGTGTGGGATTTAGATATTGTAATAGAGGTTAAAAATTACTGAAGGTAATATTCGCTTATCTAATGTTAGGTTAAGCTTTTTGGCTCGTGGGGAAAACACATTTTCCTCGTTCTGTTTGAGACAATTAAAAACGTGCTGGTAAAATATTGTCCAAATTTGGGCATTGAAAATTTCTCGATTATAAATATACACAATTTATTTGTAGTTTGGTCTTTTCACAGAAGTTTTGGGCTTCTTGAAAATTGGAATATATACTTCGGTGAAAATTGGAAACTGTGAACTGGTTTTGTTGGACCTATACAAGTTGATAACGGGCCTGAAATTAAGTACAGAGTATCAATCAGCCCGTGGCAATTCTTTTTGAACTTTCTTTTGGTAATAAAACCTGTGCAAAATTTATGTTACATCTGTATGTTTCAAGACAGATTCTACGTTCTGCAATATCTTTTTTTGAATTTTGTTTAAGTGTTTTTCTTTCTTTCTTTCTTTCTTTTGAGAAACACAATACAAATACAAACCGCTCATAACACACGCATACTTACTTATGTGAATATACACATATATCTACTGTCATGAGCACATTTAAAAACTGAACTGACATATCTTACGAATGACAAAATCATTAACGTTTAAAAGTTAGTTTTTAGAATTAATTTAGGTGTTTACTAATCAGCTGCTTTATCATATTCTTAGCTTTGGAGAGTACAAGTATAAAAATATCGTTCTAAAATATTATTGTTACTTCAATCATGGTCAATCGGTCCCAATTGAGTTTATTTTCGTTGGGCCGCAATACTTGATCAGATACAAATGAATAAGTCCACTTGCCATCCCTTGTCTTTACGTCGAGTTTAATTGACATTCCTAGACCGCAATACCAAAAATCTTCACCTCTCATCTAGGCAAAACTGTTCCACTCAGTTCCCATGGCAGCATGGAGGGTTGGCTTTGCTAACGTGACATCCTCGTCAGAAAAAGACAATACTGCCATCAGGCCTAATTTGATCGGTTTTACTTAAATGAGGGGTGAAAAGATTTCTAATATTGTGATTTAGAGTTGTCAATTGGGATGCCAAGTGAAATTTTTTCGATACAAACACCTCTCTTGATTCGACCACAATCTCCAAGCCGACGTGCACCCGAGTCGAAGTGGGATGCAAGTGGGCCAGGCCAGGCTGCTAGCCTGTTAGCCCGCGGCCCAAAAATGCCCGCTAAATGCTATGCCGAGAGAGAGCAAAACATGGTGGCGAGAGAGAGCAGAGAGAGAGAAGAGAGAGGAGAAAGGGGAATTTTTTTAGAAATAATATTATTTTAATGGAAAATAGCAAAAATAGTTGGCATCTAGATGGAATTGCAAAAATAAGTGCCCATCGAACGGCGGGGGAACGACAGGTGGGCCTGTCGAACAGTGGTGTGTCAACAGGACCTATCAAACAGCGGTCGAACGACAGGCTGCCCTATCGAACAACGGGAGTTCGACTGGGCCCACCGCTTGGCACGCGCGAGACCTGTCGACACACGGTTGTTCGACAGGCCAGTTCCACCGCCCCTGTCAAACAATGACCATTCGATAGGCTGCTTTATATCCCCCTCCCGGTTTCAAATTATCCAGAACTGAAGAGAGAGAGGACCACTTCACCTCGCTTGCTGCAAGCCGTCGTCGCGCCCGCCGCCGGTGCCGTCGCCATTGCCGTGGCGCGCCATCGTCGTAGAGGTAGCACCACCAGAAGGAAAGGGAAGGTGATGGCCAAGAGTAGCTGCGGTGGTTAAGGTATAAATTTGTAATCCCTAAGTTAGGTTGTGAATTTTTAATTCGTAAGTATGAAGTTTGTTATTTCGATGCTATTATTTATGAATCGTTAGTCATTGTTGAATGTTAGTATGTATAATTTGTTAACCATTTGTCATTGTTTAATGTTAGTATATATAGTTATTTAGTTGTATGTTGCAAATAATTCGAAGTTAGTATATATTTGCTGAGGTGATTAGCAATTTTTTAATGTTGAAATAGTTATCATCGAGGAGAAATGAATGTTGAGCGTTAGTACAAATCGAAAGGAAGTGATATTTAAGTAGTCAAATTTAGTGCAGAGCTGTGCCATTCGGTCGGAGGGAATAACTACGCGGTTGGGAAGGAGACGTCTGCAACTGTGTAGGAAAGAGCAACGATAGCGAAGGTATAAATTTGTAATCCCTTAGGACGACGACAATTTTTTTTGTTAATCATTGTTGGTTGTTAGTACAGGTATTATACGTTTATTATTAGTTAAAATCGAATGGAACTTATATTTAAGTAATGAAATATAGTTTGAATACGTTAGAGCAAAAATGTAAGCATAGAGCATCTGACACTTTACTGGGTAGTAACGTAGTAATAGCAATTGGCATGTTATTTCAGGATGTCAGGTGATGTGCCCGTTCGGGTGTATTATGGCGACGCTCCAATACAACTTTGTGATGGCGGGGTAGATTTGACCGTATATGCATTTGTTGATACTACCCTAAATACACCAGGCCAGTTGGTTTTGAACGACGTGCTAGGGTGGCTGCATAATATGTTCGGGATAGATCCTTTGATGGAGAAATTCATCATAAAAGCCGTGTGGCCAGTAAGGAGTGAATACGGATGGCAGTGGAGAGTAGTAGAGCTTGCATCTACTGGGAGTTGGAGAAAATTTGTGGCTAAAGTAAGAGAGAAAGGTTATAGCCTGGCAATATTGGTGCAAAAGAAAATAGATGTTGTTGGAACCGGCGAGACCGGCCACACGGAGGTGGAACAAACTCATATCGAGGTCATGGAAGAGATTAATATTTGCAGGAGTGGGCAAGAGAAAGCAGTAGAGGAGGTTACTGCACCGGTAGATTTAGTTGTGCCCGGTAGCAATTGTCCGCTTAACGACGGGGTTGAGGATGAGCCGGAGTCACCATTGGCTGTTGATGCAGCTGAGGAGAACGATGCGGTAGTGGAAGAGATGGAACTGGAAAACGAGGAATATATTTCGTTCGTGGTGGAAGGGCAAGATACAGCACATGGGACGAGGAAACCAACGTACCTGAAGATCGGACGACCATATCGATGAGCCGTTTGAGGGTTAACGATGGTTTAGATGCCCACTGGCGATATGATTGTAAGAAGGTGCAAGTTGGACAGATGTTTCACGACAAAGGGCACCTACAAGACGCAGTGAAGAGGTGGACTTTTCTGCAGAGGCGGGAGTTTAGGGTGAAGGTTTCAAATATGACGACGTATAACGTGAAGTACACAAAGCCCGGATGCCCTTGGAGAGTGCATGGTTACAACCCACAACATGACAACTTATGGGTAGCTTCAAGGGTTGAGGAGCATACCTGTTTGTTGGATAATACCCCTTTGGTACACAGGAACATGACAGCTGCATTCGTGGCACAAATGGTGTACTTAAAGGTTGTTAAAAAAAACCTCTTTATCACCGTTCACAATAATGCATGATGTGGAGAAAGAGTACGGGTATGAGATATCGTACGACAAGGCTTGGAGGGCGAAGCAGAAAGCACTGGAGATGAGATTTGGAAGTTATGAAGATTCATACCACAACCTTCCCCCACTTTTGGAGGTGTTGCAGGCCAGAAACCTGGGCACATATATGGCTATTCTCGGTGAGGTTAATGAAAATGGGAAAAACGTACTTCTTCGTGCATTTTGGTCATTTGGGTGCATGATAGAGGCCTTCCGAAATTGCATTCCATTGTTATGTGTTGATGGTACTTTTATGATAGGCAAATATAGAGGAACTATTTTAACCGCGATCGGAGTCGACGCTGATAGCCATGTCGTCCCCATTGCCTTCACTTTTGTTGAAAGTGAGAACACATCGAGCTGGCTATGGTTCCTGCGTCACATTAAAAGGTGTGTAGTTCAAAATAGACCAAATATGTGTGTTCTGCATGATCGACATGCTGGCCTTCTATCGGTGGTACAACAGCTAAAGGAAGATGTAACAGAGGAGGTGTGTTGGCCAGATTTGCATAGCAGATGGTGTATGCGACATCTCGGTGCAAATTTTTACAGACAATTCAGGAGTAAGAGGTCAATGGACCTGTTCAAAAAGTTGTGCAAGCAGAATCAACAAAGAAAGTTTGACGCTATATGGGAACAGCTGGATCGGTTGACCACTACTCACATGCAAGAGGTTCGGGAAAAACTCGTTCTTGCCCGACAAGAGGAGCCGGAAGGCCTAGAACCCGTTCCAAATGAATCATCATCTGTTACTCGATGTAGGAAGCACGGGAGGGCTACGAAGTGCTTTACTGACTGGGTAGAACATGAGCCAAGGGAAAGTAGTCCTTGTTGTACGATACCAATGGTTCACGGTATGGTGTGATGACAACAAATCTTGCAGAAGTATACAACTGGGTGATGAAAAATACACGTCCTTTACCACTTGTTGCTATCCTGGAGGGCATCACAAGGGGTACACAGAAGTATCTTTGTAAAAGATACGCCATGGCTAGTCTTAACCTTGCCAATCCTAATGTAAGGTATAGCCCCGCTATCACACAGTACATGGACGAGAAAAGCAAGAAGAGAGAAATGCATAAGGTCTGGCCTGCTGGGAATAGGGAGTTATTGTTTGAGGTACGACTGCGTGACAAGAGTGGAGTTGGTATTGGGAGTACAGACATCACATTGGAGTGCACGTTGTGGCTAGACTATCATGCTTGCAAATGCAACTGCAACAAGCCTTTCCTTCGGCATCTGCCATGCTCTCATGTTCTTGCCGCTTCCGTAAAAGGTGGTGTCGATGCGAACATATTCGTCTCGCCTTACTTTACTAAGGAAGCATGGGAGGCAACTGTTGACGCCGAATCCGTACCGCCGATGAGGATCCGGCGTGCGGACACACGAAGGCCTGGGAGATCTGCTTAGCTCCAGTGCAGGTCCTAAAATTGATGAAGCGTGGGCGTGCCAGTCAGTTTGATCCTGCCACTGATAAGATATACAAAATAACAGAATAAAAGGTCTATCGGCCGATAGGCCGATGGCCAAAGATATCAGCCGATAGGCCGATAGGGCAAAAACAGCCGATCGACCGGTAGACCGATGGTGCAGTTCCAGCCGATGCCGATGCCAGCCGATGTAGTTAGGATTTTAATCCATCGGTTGTGTACTGAGCAAACATCTATATAGAAACGATCGGCTGACGATAACATGATAATATAGCAATATAATATAGCATAAACCAATCATATGATAAAATAAATATTGATATGAAGATTGAAGCACACATCGGCCGGAGGTCCGATGACACAACATCCAAAAGATATGTAATAAATACTCTGTTGTCATCGGCCAGGACCAATCTCCATGTATAAAACTCGTGGGCCGATGCAACGTTAAGATAACTTATCGGCTGAAACCCCGATGAAACCCTTATTGGCAGCCAACAAGCAGGCTAGAGATTACGGTTCTAATCACGACTTAGTAGATCAAACTGAACTGATGCAGCACTAAGTATGAAAAGAAACGCAAGACCTAGACAATCAAGCCCTTGACTGATTTTCAGGGTGGTGGATACCTTAGCCAATCTAATCTAGCGAGGCGATTTGGTCGATACCGGCGTAAATCCTAAAACGAATCTCGGCCGATACGATGAAATCGAGAAGCTAAATCAGATTGACTAAGATATATGATAGTAGGTGCTTACGTTGCCGAGATCAGAACGTCGAAGCCCTAGCCCCGACAGTGCAGGCAGCCATAACGAGACTTACCCCTCGTAGGAAGGGCATGAACTCGCCGAAGAAGACGAAAGTAAAAAGGTGACGATGCGCCGAAATTGTATTGATCGTGTGATAATTTTACATGAACCTTGGGCTTACATATTTGTATCCATAGGCTAACAAAGATCCTAACAGAATACGACTCAAACTTTCCTAAAAATAAAAGAAAAAAGATAAAGTCCTTATTGGACACTAAACACACTTTCCTAAAGATAAAAAGAAAACTAACAAATTCTTCCTAATTAATAGATACAAACCGCATCCTCCTCAAACTCGGTCATCTCTGGATAAGATCTTTCCGAATCTAACAAGAATCCGACTGCTGTTAGTGATTGGTTTAAGAAAACCCCCATCGGCCGATGTAGAATTTTAGGCCGATACTAGTTTCAAACCGATATGAACCTTGAGCCGATGGGGACTTCGGGGCTTACCAAATTCTGGTGTTAACAGCAACCTGGCACGGTGAATTGTGTGGTTGGCGTGCGATATGCGATTTCACTCGCCCACCTCCAGGGGAAGCCAACTGGGTGCCTGACTCAAATTTGCTAGTTGACACGAAGGGCCGTCGCAAGAAGCGTCGAATCAAGAACCACATGGATGAAGCTGAAACGAACTCACATTCGCGATGTCCAAAAGCTTGCATTGTATGCGGCAGAGACCATGCCCATAAAGATTGCAGCATGTACAATGTAGGCAAAGATGCAGAAGGTGGCGATATTCGTCGTGTTCCAACGCGGAGGTCGTTGAAGAGAAATAATCCTTAGTTATTCGTCTTGTAATATTTATATTTACCAGTCTTGGAGTGTGTTCACTTCAACTTATTAGTATTTTACCTGTACTACTATACTTCGCGCTGCATAACTTTTTCACGCTCAATTTGTCATGTTTCTGGCTTGTAATATTTATATTTATCAGCACTGGAGTGTGTTCACTTCAATTTATCAGTATTTTACTTCTACTATTATAATTTCGCGTTGCATAATTTTTCACGCTCAATTTGTCATTTTTTTATTCCTTTCTAATGCTCATAACACTGATAAGCATGCATATTGTTGATATGGCTGACAGGGATGACGTATCGCTGATCGACGAGGTGATCGATAAACATCATCGATCGCGACGACTTAGTCGAGGGACTTTCTGCAACTTGTTGAAAATGCGGGGATCGGATCAGTATTGGCGTATCGATCCTCGTTGGGTTCCAAGGTATGTGAAAAACCATTTGTCTGCGTACTGTCATTTACAATTTTTCACATTGCTAGTTATTTCTATTTGACATGTAACAGGTTGAGAGCCGCTGGGTTGTTGACCTTTGCACACTTGGTTGAGCCTTCACGTGGAAGGTCACCACGTTTCAACATTGATACGGCCTTGCTGAGTGCTTTGGTCGATAGATGGAGGCCCGAGACACACACCTTTCACTTGACAGTTGGAGAGATGGTACCCACTCTACACGATGTGTCTCTTTTGTTGGGTCTACCGATAGCAGGTGCAGCAGTTGGCCCGACACTGGTCCATGCTGAATGGGCGGATGATCTGTTGGCTAGTTTTGGTGGAGTGGTGGCTGCTCCGCTAGAGGATGTCACAGATGGGCACGGCCCCACGAGGAGTTGGTTGCAGCAGTTCCACCAGGAGGTTTTCCCAGAGGATCAGGAGGACTGGGTAGTGCGTGACACTTAGTCGCGTACCTACTGTGGTTATTTGGGTGGGTGATGTTCACGAGGACTCACGCTGACTCCGTGGACAAGCACTTCATCCACTACGCGGAGCAGATCGCCAAGCTACCCGTTTAGGAGATTCCACAGTACAGTTGGGGGTCGGCTGTTCTTGCGGCGACGTACGCCGGGCTTTGCAATGCTTGCACCAGGAATAGCAAGGAAAATTCTCTGACAGGATGCCCTTTACTTCTAATGTTATGGGCGCATGAGCGCTTTGACATTGGGAGGCCACAGCTAGAGTTGTACGCAAACTACGGCGTCGATGAGATGTACAAGTCTGGTCTTGAAGACATCGACGATCGTCCCACCATGGGCTCGTTGTGGACACACCACGAGGTAAATTGTACATTGCAATGCATTTTTCATAGCACTTTCTTATTTTGCGCATTATCTCGATTTATGGGCACTAATCATATATTTCTTGCTATTGCAGCCGAGGTGGGTGAGCGGTACAACACGTCATGTGTACACACAGTTTGTGGCCGACTTTGATCAGCTTACGCCCGACCGTGTTTTTTGGACCCCATACACGCATCACGATGTCGTCGAGCGGGCACCTCACGGTCTTGCGCAGCTCTGCACACGCGATGAAGAGTTCTGGAGGACCACTTGTCACCTCGTGCTGGACGTGCACGTCGAGCCGTACCACGTGCAGAGGGTTCTTAAACAGCTCGGCATGTACCAAGACTACCCTCCGAGAGGTGGACACTCTGTCTGTTAGCTTCCACAAGTAAGTACATGTCTGACAATGTTAATGTGAAGTAGTGTGTTTTACCCCATTGTATGTATTTCTTACATGCTCATTACGTCGTATACAGGTACTCCCGGAAGGGACTCGGTCTGTCTCACGAGGCGACCATTGTTCGGACGATCGAGCCAACGGTTGCAGAGTGGGAACATGCGGTGGAACACTTGGTTCTCCAAACACCTCCAGACGATAGTGCTTCGTACAGACAGTACCTTTGTTGGTACCGCAGTGTTACGCGCTGGAGGTGTTTCCCACCATAAGGGGATACATCTCTCCTCCACCAGCTGATGATTACGACACGTTTGCCCCACAACCTCGAGCTGCATACAACTCAATGGTATGTCATTGCTTTCGTTGATTATCATTAAATGTGGAACACGTTCAATTGTTCTAACGCCCTTCCCTATTCGTTCAATAGTCCGAGTTTGTTGAACAGGTTCACCTTGAGTCGAACACGTTGTTACGGAGACTAGAGACGAGACCTTAGCTAGTCAGGCAGGATGACGTGGTGACTGTCCTTCGCGGTTTCCGTTCGCGTGTGACGGAGCGTGAAACTCCTCACCGGGAGACCGCGGGGGCCCCCCTTTGCCGGTTCGGCCGGGGGCGCTAAGTGAGGTTCTTCGCCCTCGATTCAGGGAATGTCAGCGAGAGAGGAAACGCACAAGACGCGGGCGACGTAGACAGGTTCGGGCNTTCGTCGCCGGATCGCGCCGCTCCAGCGGCGCGCCCGAGGCGCCTGGGAGTACACCGGGCCCGAGGACCACGTGAGGACCCACCTGGGGCAAAAATGGGACTGGGACCCCGAGGACTTCCGGATGGTGGTCCAACGGGTGCTGAATCTCAGCTCCGTGGAGGCATCCCTCATCCCCCAAGGGGTCCTCCCCCTCTGCTGCGACCCAGAGCGCGCCAACATCCTGGCCATCATGCAGGTGGTCGGTGCGTCGGAGGGGCGGGCCCCCCGAGGCCACGATGGCGCGGGCGGGAGCCGCAGGGGGGATCAATCTACCCCGCGAGGGGGTCGTGCTTCTGGGCCCCGCGACGGGGGCCCGGGGCCGGGACGCCGCCGACCACATCGTCCACAGCTTCGAGGGTACGGCCCCTCGGCTCGCGTTCGCCCTCGACTCCGAGGAGGAGGACGGCGGCGACGGCGCGGACGACAGCGACGGCGAGGCCGGCGGCCCGGGTGCGTCGGAGTGAGCCCCTGAGCCCCCGCCGATCTTAAATTTTTCCTTCTTCTTCCGAGGCCTTCGAGCCCCCTTCTTGTATGGACTGGTTTAATCTGCAATCAAATAAAGAGGAAACTTCTATGTCAGTTATGTTTGTCGTGGGTATAAGATGAGGATGGTTTGTGCCGGGGTCCTTCTGAGTCTTGGCTTGAGCAAGGGCTCGTGCCCAGGTCCCCGCCTCGAACGGCGCGGGTCGGGGCTAGTGCCTGGGGAGATCCGCGTGTCGAGACTGGCCAGGCCGGGAGCGCGGTGACCGAGGGTTAGGAGGACCCGATTGTGGGCCTTTGCCGATTCCCCCCCGGAGTTCACCACGCCCCGGGGCACGGCTCGGTTCTGGGCCCCGTTTGGCGGTTTTAGCCGGCCCGGGCCACCGAGGGCAGGGCCGAGCACGAGCGTACTAACTCAAGCCGAGATCCTTCAAAAGGAAGCGACGGCACAGACATGGTCCTCTGGAAATCGAAAGTGCTTTTATTGAAATACAGAAAAGAAAAAAGATAAGTATGCGCATGTGGTAGCCCCCGGCCAACCCTGCACGCCCGAGGGGGGTGCGGGGTTGGCCCGAGCCCGAGACATGACACCCGACCCCCACTAGGGGTAGAAGCGACGAAGGTGTTCGATGTTCCACGGGTTAGGCAGCTCTGTGCCGTCGCCCGTGGCCAGCCGAACCGAGCCCGGCCGGGGGACGCCGATCACTCGATACGGACCCTCCCACATTGGTGAGAGCTTGCTCAGTCCAGCACGCGTTTGGACGCGGCGTAGGACGAGGTCGTCGACGCAGAGTGATCGGGCCCGGACGTGGCGCTGATGGTAGCGCCGCAGGCTCTGCTGGTAGCGCGCGGCTCGAAGGGCCGCGCGCCGCCTTCGCTCTTCCAGATAGTCGAGGTCGTCTCGGCGAAGCTGATCTTGATCAGCCTCGCAATACATGGTGGCCCGAGGGGACCTCAGGGTGAGCTCAGATGGGAGGACCGCCTCCGCGCCGTAGACGAGGAAGAAAGGCGTTTCCCCGGTTGCTCGGCTTGGCGTGGTTCGGTTCGCCCAGAGCACCGCTGGCAGCTCCTCGATCCACGAATCGCCGTGCTTCTTGAGGACGTTGAAGGTCTTGGTTTTGAGGCCCTTGAGGATTTCCGCGTTGGCGCGCTCCACCTGGCCGTTGCTTCTGGGGTGGGCGGGTGAGGCGAAGCAGAGCTTGATGCCCATGTCTTCGCAGTAGTCGCCGAAAAGCTCACTAGTGAACTGGGTGCCGTTATCCGTAATGATACGGTTAGGCACCCCGAACCGAGCAGTGATGCCCCTGATGAATTTAAGGGCGGAGTGCTTATCGATCTTGATGACCGGATAAGCCTCGGGCCACTTAGTGAACTTGTCGACAGCGACATACAGATACTCGAACCCGCCCGGGGCCCGCCTGAACGGTCCCAGGATATCGAGCCCCCAGACAGCAAACGGCCACGAAAGAGGTATGGTCTGCAGGGCCTGGGCCGGCTGATGGGTTTGCTTGGCGTGGAACTGGCACGCCCTGCACCGCCGGACCAGGTCGACCGCATCGTTGAGAGCCGTCGGCCAATAGAAACCCTGGCGAAAGGCCTTGCCAACCAAGGTGCGCGAGGCGGAGTGGGCTCCGCACTCGCCTTCATGGACATCGGCGAGAAGCTCGACGCCTTGTTCCCGAGGAATGCACTTCAGGAGGACTCCGTTAGCCCCGCGCCGATAGAGGGTCCCTTCCACCAGCACGTAGCGCTTGGAGATGCGACGGACGCGTTCACTCCCTTCGCGGTCCTCGGGTAGAGTCTTATCTGCGAGATAGGCCTGGATCTCAGTGATCCAAGCAATCAATCTAGGGGAGCTGGGAGCGCTCCCCTCGGGTCCCGAGGCCTGGACTCCGACGGGCCTCGGGGGCCGTTCAGGCGCGTCCGTCTCCCCTAGGGGGTCGGGTCGCGCCGACGGCTGGGCAAGCCTTTCTTCAAAGGCGCCCGGTGGGGTCTGGGCTCGCGAGGAAGCGAGCCTTGAGAGTTCGTCGGCGACCGCGTTATCCCGCCTGGGCACGTGCCGAAGCTCTATCCCGTCGAAATGGCGCTCCATACGCCGCACCTGGCGGACGTAGGCGTCCATCTGCGGGTCGGAGCACTGGTACTCCTTACGGACCTGGTTAACGACCAACTGGGAGTCGCCTAACACCAGGAGGCGGCGGATCCCCAGTCCAGCCGCCACTCTGAGTCCCGCAAGGAGTCCCTCGTACTCCGCCATATTGTTGGTCGCCCGAAAGTCGAGGCGGACCAGGTATCTGAGGACGTCTCCGCTCGGCGAGGTCAAAGTGACCCCCGCACCGGCGCCCTGAAGAGACAGGGAGCCGTCGAACTGCATCACCCAGTAGGCGGTGTGAGGCAGCTGCGAGGGGCCCGGGCTGGCCTCGGGGGCGGAGACGGGCTCGGGAGCTGGGGTCCACTCCGCCACAAAGTCGGCGAGGGCCTGGCTCTTGATCGCGTGGCGTGGTTCAAAGCGCAAATCGAATTCAGAGAGTTCGATTGCCCATCTCACCACCCGTCCAGTACCCTCTCGGTTATGCAAGATTTGGCCGAGGGGGTAAGACGTAACCACCGTGACCCGATGCGCCTGGAAATAATGGCGCAACTTCCTCGAAGCCATCAGAATAGCGTAAAGCATCTTCTGGGCCTGAGGGTATCGGGTCTTGGCGTCCCGGAGGGCCTCGCTAACGAAGTAGACGGGCCGCTGCACCTTTCGGCGGGGCCTATCCTCTTTGCCAGGGGCCGCGTCTCCAGGGCGCTCTTCGTCCGAGAGGCCGTGTGGGGCGCACTCGGCTTCTGTGCCGACGACCTCGGGGTCAGAGGGCGACAGGCGCGGCCTTCCCGCAGTGGCCCCGGGGCCATCCTGGGGGTCGGGGGCGCCTGGCACCGTCAGACAAGCAGGCGGAGGGCCAGCTCCGGCCGTCGGGGGCCTTAGGCCGCCGTTCGGCTCGGGGGCCTCTCCTCCCTGCTCTCTCCCGGGTCGAGCCGACACAGGGTGGGGGGGCGCGGAGTGAGGGTTGTCCTCGTCACGCTCCACGACCAACGCCGCGCTGACCACCTGCGGGGTTGCCGCCAGGTAGAGTAGCAACGGCTCATCTGGCTCCGGGGCGACCAGGACTGGGGGAGAACTGAGGTACGCCTTCAACTGAGTGAAGGCGCGCTCAGCCTCCTCCGTCCAGGTAAACGGCCCGGAGCGCTTGAGGAGCTTAAATAGGGGTAGCGCCTTCTCTCCCAGCCTCGATATGAACCGACTTAGGGCGGCCATGCAGCCGGTGACGCACTGCACGTCCCTAAGCTTGCTGGGGGGGCGCATCCGCTCTATAGCTCGTATCTTCTCGGGGTTGGCCTCGATGCCTCGGGCAGAGATCAAGAACCCGAGAAGTTTGCCCGCAGGCACGCCGAACACGCACTTATCGGGGTTCAGCTTTATGCGGGCGGAGCGGAGACTTTCGAAAGTTTCCGCTAAATCCGAGAGCAAGGTCTCTTGGTTGCGTGTCTTCACAACCAAGTCATCAACATAGGCCTCAACATTGCGTCCTATCTGGCTACCCAAGGAAATTCGAGTAGTACGCTGAAAAGTAGGACCTGCATTCTTTAACCCGAAAGGCATTGTCGTATAACAATAGGTTCCTATGGGGGTAATGAATGCAGTTTTCTCCTCATCCTCCCTAGCCATGCGAATCTGATGATAACCAGAGTATGCATCTAGAAAACACAAAAGGTCGCACCCCGCGGTGGAGTCGACAATCTGATCTATGCGTGGCAGGGGGTAAGGGTCCTTAGGACATGCCTTGTTGAGGTCGGTGTAGTCGATGCACATCCGAAGCTTGCCGTTCGCCTTGGGGACGACGACCGGGTTCGCCAGCCACTCCGGATGGATGACCTCACGGATGAATCCGGCCTCCAGAAGTCGCGCCACCTCCTCGCGGATGAAGGCTTGACGTTCCGGGGCCTGCCGCCGCACTTTCTGCCGGACCGGCCTTGCGCCCGGCCGCACGGCGAGACGATGCTCAATCACCTCCCTGGGGACCCCGGGCATGTCCGCCGGTCTCCAGGCGAAGACGTCGGCGTTTGCCCGCAGGAAGGAGACGAGCGCGTCTTCCTATTTGTCGTCCAAAAGACCACCGATCCGGGTGGTCTCGGACGGGCCGTCGCCCAGGGCAACCTCCTTGACCGGGACCTCGTCGCTCGTGACCATCCGCTGCCTTGGGGCGGGCGGGACGGAGGTGCTGGGCCTCTCGTCGCCGTCCGCGGGCTTGGATGCCGCGGCGAGGTGGTCCGCGCGCTGCTCCATACAAGCAAGCGCGACCTTGAGGTCGCCATGGACGGTGATGGGGCCACCGGGGCCCGGCATCTTCATCTGGAGATAGGCGTAGTGGACCGCCGCCATGAACTTCACCAACGCGGGCCTCCCCAGGACCGCGTTGTAGGGCAGACTGAGGTCCGCCACATCGAAGTCCACCCGCTCCGTGCGGAAGTTGGCGGAACCACCGAAGGTGACCGGGAGGTCGATATGACCCAGCGGCCAGGTGTGCCCCGGCGTCACGCCGATGATCGGCTGGGACGGTCGGAGCACCATCCCCGGGGCCTTGATGGCATCAAAGGCTGCGGGGGAAAGGATGTTGAGGGCTGCACCCCCGTCCACGAGGACACGCCCCAACTTCACGTTGCAAACGGTGGGGGAAACCACCATCGCGATCTGTCCTCCCCGGGCAACGCACGGCGGGTGGTCGGTCTGGTCGAAGGTGAGGGCAACCTCCGACCACCGCGCCCGCCGCGTCGCCTCATGGGTAGGGGCCGCGGCCAGAAGCTCACGCTTCATGGCCTTGAGGCTCCGGCGAGAAGCGTGAGCACACGCTCCCCCATCGACGGTGGCGACGGTGGCCTCAGGCTCCTGAAACCCCAGGTCATCGTCGCCATCGTCGACGTCCTCGGCGGGGGCCTTCTGCTTGGCCTCACCTCGCCGGTTGCCGGCGGGAGCCGCCGGGGCCCTGCCCTCACGGCGCTCCTGCCTCTTCTCCTCCTCCCACTTCCTCGTCCGCTCGGCCAAACTTTTGACCGCGCGGCAGTCCGCGAGGTCGTGGAGGGAGGTGTTGTGCACGGTGCACCACTTGCCGGTCGGACGCTCCTTGCTGGGAACGCCGGCCTCCTTCTTTTTGTCGCCCGCAGGCCTCCCCTTTCGGGGGGCCCGCGAAGCGCCCTCGACGGCGAGGACATGACCCTCGTCGTCGGAACGGGCCGACCTCTTCTTCCTCCTCCTGTCCCGTCGCCCTGACCGAGCGGCGGACCCGGGGGCGGCCGGAGCTGCCACGCCAGAACCGGAGGAGTTCCAGGTCCAGGCCTCCTCCTTGCGGGCCACACGGTCCGCGAGCTCAAAAAGCTGCGCGGTGGTCTGGGGCTCCTTGGAGGCGATCTTCTCGAGCATGCGGTTGTGCCGCACGCCCCCCCTGAACGCGTAGATCACCGCGTGTGCGGGGATGCATGGTATGGTGTTGCGGACTTGACAGAACCGCTGAATGTACGAGCGAAGAGACTCATCGTCCCTTCGCTGTACCGCGTGCAAGTCCGCCTCTTCGCCTGGGCGCGGATACGTGCCCTGAAAGTTCGTGGTGAACTGCTGGCACAAATCCTCCCAAGAGTGGACCGACGCAGGTGGCAAGTTCATTAGCCAACCCCGCGCCTGACCCTTCAGGGCCATGGGGAAGAAATTCGCCATGACCCTGTCGTCACCCCCCGCGGCCTCGATCCCGGTCGTGTAGATCTGGAGAAACTCGGCGGGGTTGACGCTTCCGTCGTATTTTTCGGTGATGGTGGGCCGGAACCTTGGGGGCCAACGGACGTTCCGAAGGCTCGCCACAAAGGCTCGACAGCCGGCACCGCCGACCGGGGACACGGGGGGCCGGCCCCCGTGACCGGACCGAAGTGGCGCTCCGGACGAGGAAGCGCCCTCCGTTGCGTGGGCGGCGCGACGAGCGTCGCGCCGGCGCTCGATATCGAGCCGGGCATCCGGCCCCCCACGCACATCTTCTTGGGTCGGAGGCGTTGATGAGGGAACGGCGGACGAGCGGCGTGTAACGGCCGTCGTTCGCGCGCGCCCTCCGCCTCGACGACATGGAGTTGGCGGCGGCAGCGCCAGAGACCCCGGCGGCGGAGGACCGCCCGCCGGCGTCTAGGCGCTGCTGCGCCGTCATGACCAAGTCGGCCACGTCATCCAGCCAACGTCGGGCTGGAGTCTCTGGATCGGGGACGACGGGCGGGTGACGCAGGAGCGCGCCCGCGGCCTGGAGCGCGCCCTGAGGCGTGCCGCCATCGCCGTAGACGAGGCGGCGACGCGTCCCGTGTCGCCGGCCTCCCCCGTCACCCGCGAGCGGCGAGGTCGCGGATCCTTCGACCTCCTCGAGCGCCTTCCCCCGCCCAAGACTTCGGCGAGAGGGGGACGGCGGGGTGCGAGCCCGACGGCGCGGGTTCTGCTCCCTGTCGTCACCGCTAGCGCTCGGAGAGAGGCTGTGCGCCACTGCCCGCTCGGCCATGGGGCTGAGCGAGCGAAACTTGGCACACACGAAAGAGGATGAGGGCTTAGAAAGACACACGCGCCCCCTACCTGGCGCGCCAGATGACGGAGCGTGAAACTCCTCACCGGGAGACCGCGGGGCCCCCCTTTGCCGGTTCGGCCGGGGCGCTAAGTGAGGTTCTTCGCCCTCGATTCAGGGAATGTCAGCGAGAGAGGAAACGCACAAGACGCGGGCGACGTAGACAGGTTCGGGCCGCTGAGAAGCGTAACACCCTACTCCTGTGTTCTGGTGGATCTGAGGGTCTCCAACGATACAAAGGGAATTCTTCCCTCTCTTCCTAGGCCTGGGCCTCCTTTTATCTGATCAGGGATCACCACATGGGCCTCAAGTTGCCTAAGAAAAGAAACATTCTTTTTACAATCAGGGCTAGTCTACAGCCGGAAGTGACCTCTGACAAGCATGGCGCACGCCTTCTGCCCCGCTCGCCAGCTCTCCCGGTGGACGCCCGTTTCAACCTTCATTCAATGGCCGGCGACTTCCTTGCCACGCCTGCGCTGAAATCTGGATTGGATCTGACCGGGACTGACATACCAACTCCAGGAGTTAGCACGCCGGCTCCGGCTAGGGACGAGAGCCAGGAGGCTCTCATCATTCTGACGGGACGGGGCGAGGCGTGCCATCGGCCGCCTGTCGCCACCTAACCCGCGATCTGACCGGTCTGTGACCGGTCACACACCGCGACTGGTCACGGACCGGATAAGCGTGCGCTGCGCCGCATTAAATGCGGCGTGGTGCGCTCGCCTGATCCGCTATAAATGCGGTTAGGTGAGCGCTGCTGTGCTCACCTAACCCGCACACGTGGCGCCAAAATCACAGGGGGTCGGGGCGCCCCAGCCCTCGGGGCCAAAACGGGAGCGGCCCGACCCCTCGGGGAGACAGAGGAAGGGGTGGCCACGTCACCCTCGGGCCCGCCCCCCTGAGGGGGTCGGGACACGTGGAGGACCGCGGCCACCCAAGCCTCTAGTCACGACACCCCCGGTCCCATGTCACCGACAGCGTGCTACGGCGCTACTTTGTCGTGTCTCCTGTCAAAGCGCGACTGATGTGGCGCAGCCTTCCAGGCGGATAAGATCGCCACCACTACCACGATGCTCTAGTGTGGACCAGTTCTGTTCCTCTACGTCACATCGCGCCTACGACGATGCCGGTCCATCACACGCTCGGCCTTCGCTTCAGGAGACGCCTCCCCTTGTCCACCCAGGGAGGTCGTCTGACTTTGGGGTTCCGGCATCGAGTATGGCACGCCACAGGTACAACACGTTTACCTTGCTTAACATCCAGTTCATATCGTACTCAACCTTCGTTTTATACCAGATCATAACGTAATCAACCTCCGTTTTATACCAGATCGTAACGTACTCAATGTCCATAGGCACAGTAGGTATACGATACCCCGGGAGCTTCTGCGGCGGCAAACTTTCCTTACCTGCCGACAGGGGACAACTTGGCGCCCACACCGGGTTGGGGACTTTACGTCACTCCGCGCGCGCCGGAGTCAGGGTACACACATCACACACGTAAGTATTGTTTACAATGTAGTTACCATCCTGATTTTCTTAATTTTTATGCATAGTTACTAACTATTATAATGTGGTTTTCCCTCTATTTTGCAACAGCTGACGACTACGGGTTTCCCAGGGGCATTCTGCAAGTCGTGCTGTCTCTCCTCGAACACAATTTGTGGATGATTTCTTCGCGACGGATGCACCCAATGCGCAAGCTAGCCTAGACTACTGGTATGGTGCTCCTCTGGTCACGCAGCCTACACAGGAGAGGGAGTCCATGCAGCCAGAGGATGCCACTCCACAGCAGCCTTCACGACATAGGCACCCACCAGATAATTTGACTTATCCGGCAGAGCAAATCAGACAACGCAAGAAGGGAAGGCCGAGCAAGCGTGAGAGGGGGTCATGCTTGACTTGTAATGTTATTTATGTACTGGATTATTTTTTTTGTGCATGTACTACTTATGTCATATTATATATATGAACTACATCATGACATACACTTATTTGATAAGCTGTATTTCTATGTCTTTTCTACTTCTGCTGAAGTAAGACTTTTTTTTAAAAAATTCTACAAGATTTAGAAAAAAATCGCTATCAACATAATAGTGCTCGCACGTGGTTACAAACTACTTTCGGCGCCTATGTCATTTCGTTGTTGAAAAATCGGACACACCGAAAATACAATGCGAGATCGACCAGTCACGATCACCTTTCGGCAAAGTGTGGTTGCTCGTGCTCGTCATGTCTATTCACAGAAAACCGTATCGTGGTTACAATCCATTTTTCAAGCGTGCACTGCCTCCAGTTGCT
This sequence comes from Oryza officinalis, assembly GCA_008326285.1. NCBI lineage: Eukaryota > Viridiplantae > Streptophyta > Magnoliopsida > Poales > Poaceae > Oryza > Oryza officinalis. The sequence continues at coordinate 6,854,644 of BDMV01000001.1, read as the reverse complement.
ACGTCACTATATATAGACGGACCTGCCCTGTCAGAACAATTACGCAAGTTATTTTCGTCCTACATTTTCCTTTCAAACTCACATCGATCTTGGGAGAATGGACGCTCCATTTTGCGAGCATCTGGAGTGGCGAAGGGATCCTCTCGCTGGTCTATTTCTCCCGTGGTGCGACCGCCCATTGTGCGCTTGCGGTGATCCATGTATACTCATGACATCCCTTACTTCAGAAATCCATGGTAGGAGGTTTTTCCAATGCTCGAACATTCACCAGGTAATAATCATTTCTATCTACTTATTTTACTATGCTTGACACATACATCATTAACATACAATCTTTCGTAGACTTACCGTAATTTGTGCAACTTCGTTGAGTGGGTAGGTACGGCGAATCCACAACATGACGGAACACGCTCGTATCCACGCAGTGAAACAATATCGGACTACCTAAGGAGGAAGGATGAGCATGAACGATGAATTGCTGCTGAATCTTTACAATGGCAGGTAAATCCCTTAGGACTCTCCACATGGCGAGAGCGTCCAGAGTGTGCTTGTGGAGACCGTTGTCAGGTGATAAGGTCTGTAAGACAACAAACTAGAGGTTAAAGATGTTTTGTGTGTCCTAACATTGTCGACGACGATTTTGTCGTAGGTACCGTTAAGTTCTCACTCCCACAAAACGATACTTCCATATACTTCTATGTGTCATCCGTCGTAATGCTTCTGTGCAAACAGGAAGAACTTAGGAAATGTGGCTTTGTAAGGTGGATCGATACGGTGAGAGTCACTTCCATCGGTGAAAGGATAACACAACCTGAGACTACCACACAATTCATTCAGGTGTGGATGGAGTACGAGCATTGAGCACAGTCTGCTAGCTTAGACTGGAGAAACAATCCATTAGGTCTACCTAAATGGTATGAGCGTCCAAAATGCAATTGTAGAGATCGATGCTAGGTGGCTACATCATTTTCACAACAGACATTTGGAAGGAGATATTTCGTATGTCCCAACATAGACAACGACTTCATTGTACGACACATGCTTAATTACTTAATTTAATTTTCGCTCGCGTTTCCATATTATACTGATCCCATTCACTAATTACATTACTTTCTCAGGAGAATCCAAGGATGTGCAGATTCACTCTATGGATCGACATAGTCAACCCAACATATGATGGCGGAAACGATGTTGCAGTATGCGCTCAACGACGTAGGAGGGATCCATAGCCAATGTCCACCCGGATTCGTTGCGACCGCCATTTTCTTATAGCTCATCAATGCAACTTCTTAACCCTCTTATGTTGGTGTATACGTCATGATTAGGTTCAATTGGTCTGTGTTTCACGAATAAAAAACTGATGGTTAATTTGCTTTTTCATCGATACAATTGGTTTGTGCTTTCGCTACAATGCCATCCTTCTCCTTGCATTCTTTCTCCGCCATCCTCTAGCGCGACGTCAACCGTTCGGCGTTTGCAATAAAATTACGGCAAATACATGAAACCAACAATGACAATAAAATTAATAAAGAATATGTATATAAATAATTTAATCATGTACAAATGCAATGAATATCTATCTCAAATTATTCTAGTACAAATGGTATCTAAAATTAATAAATTAGAAAACCGATGCATTTCTCGAAATATTCAATTACAAATGAGTATTTCTCGAATTAATCAATTATAAAAATTTCTGTAATTAATTAATTATTAACAAGTTAAACCAATTCTTAACAAATAAAAAAAAGAAAAAAAATTTCGCTAGGCAGGCAGGCCTGTCAAATGGCCGTGGTTCGACAGGGCCGGCCTATCGAACGGGCGACGTTCGACTGGGCCCTGTCGAACTGCCGCTATTCGACTGGGCCCAGTTGAACCACGACCGTTCGATCGGTCCAGCTACTTGTTCCGCCGCCGTTCGATTGGACCCTGTCGAACCACCGTTGTTCGATAGGCTCATATTTTTGTGATTTTGTCCGAAAGCCAATTATTTTTGCGATTTTTCATTAAAATAATATTATTTCTAAAAAAAAATTCGAGAAAGGGGTGGGTGTGTCTTCTTCTCCCTCTATATATGCTATGGTAGCCAATCCCAAACTCGCAAACTCGCAATCCCCAATTTCGGTGGCGATAGAGATGGTCTCCGGCGACGGGGACAGCGAGGACCTGCCGGAGTATCGCTGCGTCGGGAAGCTCCGTCGCCGGCGTCTCCTCACCTTCCTCTGCGTCCAACGATACCACCACGCCTACTCAGCGTAAGAGAGAGTATACCATCTATCCATCCATCCATCCATTATCAATATAATCGATCGATATCACATGCAGGCTGCTGCGTGAGATGGACGAGTTCTTGGACGTGGAGCGCATGGCGGAGCTGGTGATGGAGGGGGAGTTCGACGACGCCCTCCACTACCTCTTCCGCTTCAAGCCGCAGCATCCCGGGACGATGAGCCTCCAGGCCAGATTCCTCCTCCGCTTCCTCCACATGCACCGCTTCTTCGCCAAGCTCGTCGCCGGCGACGACAAGGACGACGCCAGCGCCCGCCGCATGGTCAACAGGTACGCCAACTACTACCACTGCCACACCGCCATCGGCTCCGCCGAGCTCAGGATCCGTTCCATCACCCTCTCGATGCTCTCCCCCACAGTCAGGTTTGTAATTTGTTGGACTCAACTGTTGCTGTAATCTCTGATTGCTTTGCTTGCCTACACATGCATGTTTGTAATTTGTGTTATATATGTAGGGCTTCACTGGACTGGGACAAGGTGAGGAAATCAGCTGCAGAAAAAATCCCCTTGCTGGCTAGTCTGACTCCAGAGCTACAGCGCCACCTCATATTCCGTAGATTCAACATGAATCCGCACAATGTGCTTCCCATTGGCTTCAGGTATATGTGATAACCCTCAAATTACATATTCTTCCAACTACTTCAGTGGTGATAACTCTTAATTTGACACACACAAAAAAGAAATCCGTCTTTGGCTAGTTTCCGTCAGAGGCGTCCTGTCAAGAAACAAGGAGGGAGACGGCCAAGTAAACATGCTCTCGCCAGGGCCTTTCACTACATTAAGACGAGTAGGTATGGCTTAGTAATCACATATCTCGAAATCATGGTTAAACACAAGTTTGCTTGATCTCTCTGTTTTTCCACAATATTCATACATACGCATGTTACTTGCTTTTGCAGGCTAAGTAACCCAGAAAAGCCTGGATTTGGTACGGTATCCTCTTTGCAAGCATCTTACAATCATCAAATGTAGACCGTAAATTTATATACATGCGAGACATATAATAATCATGTTTTCCAATGGCAGTGTATTCAGCTAAGGAAAAAGACCTGCTGGCTGATATGCTCGGTAAAAAACTAGCTGCTGCTCTTCATGCATCCTCCATTTGCCTCATTAGTTTTATGTATCTGTTGCATATGCCCAACATCTCGCCAATTAGAATCCAGTAGCTCGAAAATGCACATATATAAGTAATGTTTGATGTTACATGACGAACTGCAACAACTAGAACCTATCTGTTCTTTTTCTAGTGTCCTGTTGGGGGGAAAACAAATTAAAACAACTTTTGGTTTTGTATATGTTTGCAACTGATGAACTTGTCTGATCTTCAGATCGAACTTTAATATCTGGTCAACGTCGGGAATACTATCATGATTCACTTAGATATCCACTTAAACAGGCATCTCAACAAAGTGGGAAGGAAGGTATTTTTTTCATGCTCGTTTTGTTAGCCAGAACTTTATATTGGTAATTTGCCGTTGTATCCACTTACTAATTACTACCTGTGATCCTTGCTGTAATTACTACATGTGAACCTTGCTGTGCCATTGCAATTTGTTGAAACCTTTTGGGCCACGTCTTGCACAGCATTTTCACAAGCTACTCCTAATGTTCCTTTTTCCTTTCTCTAATTGTACTTTTCACCCGAGAGTTTTAGAGACATTAGCCCCGGAGTTTATTCTCTGCAAAATTATAATTGACTTCCTCTTACCGCATCAGTTAAATCTTTACCTGATTTCCATGTTTGTTACAACTTACAATCAGATATTTACTTTTTCTGCACTGATCTTATTGTTTTGTTGCTTTTAAAGTGCTTGTCTAGGTTTATCTGATCAGTCTTACCTGTGTTGCGGCCTGTGTGGCTATTATATCTCATCCATTCAACATTCACTCACCCTAATCGATATTCTGTGCTCCTTTTTGTAGGGGTTACATTCACAGGATCTACACATAACATCTTTCCATCAGGTTTTTCCATCATGTCCTAGTTTTGTTAGATCTCTGTCTATTTTATGTTCATTAAATTCCGTGCCTGTTTTCCAAGAAATTTTTCGATGCCTGGCTACATGTTGCCATCTCTAACTGAGAAATTCATTGCAGATGCTCTTGGTGCTCCAGTAACTCAGGCCATGTGTGGTAGCTTGACAGGTCCTGCTAAGGAATTCAGTATCTCATCAGTGACTAATGCAGGTAAATCAGCTGAACACCCTTGATCATTTTTAAACCAGGATGAACCTCCATCCACAATTGATCCTTAGATTTGATCATTGTTAGAGTAATCCTAGAATTGTTCATTGTTAGAGCACCAGATGTAAGTCAATGGGATATCACTAGCTGTACTTATTGCCATCCTTGTATTACTTGGTTCCTAGATGCATGCCAAGCTACACTTTCATGGTGCCTTTATGCCATTATCCCTTATGTGCACCCACAGTTAGCTATTTCCAAGCTCATTTACTGATTTACTGCCATGAACAAGTGATTGCCAGAACCCAAGAGCAAGAAGTGATCTAATGAAAGAAGGTACTACATTCTTTTATAGATGTGACTTGGTGGGCATGCGAGATCGTAGACATCTATTTAGAAATAAAACGAGTTGTATCATGCTATCTTTGTCCCATATGCTTGTAATACATTGCTATGCCCTATGCTACATTCTGTTGCATCCTTTTTTATTAGGTTTCAATGCACAATGTTTTCCCCTAGCTGTAGAGATTATCTTTAAGAGATCTATGGTAATTAAGCTTTCCCTTCTGAAATTCTTTTGTTGTCTGCTTCACACCTTGCACATTTTTTATGTCCAACATCATATTTCATAACATCACTTCTGTACAACTGTCATTATTTGATATGTTCTTTGCACCTTGCTAATAACAGGCTATGTGCTGTCATTTTTTTGTTGTTGAACTTATTACAGGTTCTTCTGGTACTCCAGTCTCGCAGATGCAGACTATGCTAGGTATCTTGACAGACGATGCTAGAAAATGTGGGAACTCATCAATAACAAATGCAGGTAAGTTGGATAGTCCTGTGTTAGGAACGCCTGTTCCCCCTGTTTGCACAATTGATCCCTGAAATTATTAGTTGTTATAGAACAACAAATGTACTAAGGAAAGGGATAAATCACTCAAAACATTTGACTTTTTATTCTGGATAGCCCTATGTTAAGACTGTTCCACCTGTCTGCACAATTGATCCCTGAAATTACCAGATATAGAACATCAAATGTAGTAGCTACTGGGATAAATCACTTGTAACATTTGAAGTTCCATGTTTGAATTTCATTAACTCAGTTCATAACTGACCTTGCTGCGTAAGTAATGCTACTAGAGTTCTCCACTTGGTTTCCACTGAAAGATTTCTCACCAGAAACTGATTAAAGTAATTTAATTTCAGAATTTCAGGCTTTAGTATTCTAATGTTTACAAGCTCCATTCTTAAAATTTTGCTTGTAGTTTTCAGACTGTAGTTTCTAATTTTTACATGCTCCATTCTGCTTGTATTTCATCAGAAACTGATTAAAGTAATTTAATTTCAGACTGTAGTTTTCTGATGTTTACAAGCTCCATTGTTAACATTTACTCCTTGAGATGCTTACAGTTGAGCCTTATATATTGAATTTGAGTGCCACAGGTGTTATGCCCTGTGTTAATGGTTAACCCGGTGATTCGTTTAAGAGTCTAATAATTCTTGGGCAGGCACAAACAAGCATCAAATGGAAGAATCAACCACAGTTGAGAATGGTCATGATCCAAAAAGTCAACTTGGGCCTGAAAATATCAAAGGTTCCGTTGGCTATTGCCAAAAAAAGGTTATGTTGGCTCAATCCATATATACACTTACGAGGATAACTGACCTTTTCTATTTTATATGAATAACCCTGGATTTGCTGTTTTTAACAGACGGATGGAATATACTTCTTGGGAGAAGCTGATTGACCTGTGAAGCTCAGCCACCGAATCACCGGCTTGATCTTGAACTAGTTGTGATATCGTCGTAGTTACTTTGATTGCCCCTGGGTGAACTACTGATGTTATTATTGGAATATTAGGTTGTTTTGTTGCTGCTCCTACTTACGTTATGCTGTGTTACCAACCTGAGGCTTGCAAGTCTCATACAACTTCTGATATTATATGTTACTGAGTACCTTGCAGCTATGCCAGTTAACCTACTATTGAATGCACTATCAGTGTTAGCACATTAATTACGGAATGTGTTTGCATAGCTAGATCTCATGATAAGAAATGTTTAGTGACAGATCAGCCAAAAAAAACTCAGTGTTGCATAGATATATAAAGATAACCTGAAGAGATACAAATATTTTTTGATCATGAGGGCATAAACCTACCATCATAGGAAATAGTCTATAGAGATAATCATTTGAATAAATAATTCATGGGCATAAATTTAAAAATACAAAATCATAAATCAAGACTGTTCTCCAGGGACAAATAATCTGGGAATTTTGTAAGACATAAAGAAGCATGTGCATTGCACTAACTTCTTGTCATGCCATGCAAAGAGTAGATTCTTCCCATCCATCTCCTGCTGCTTCTTCAGTACTAACTCCATTGCTTTGTAGCATGTCTCCAAAAATATGAGAATCAACCACGCTGGTTCGCAAAGCTGAATTTCTTTTGATAAATGAGAATATAGCAAGAAGGAAAGAAAAAGAGACATCTGAAGTTTCTGTTGATGATCTAATTGAGAGCGGTGGGCCGGTGGCCAACTCTGTAGGACCTAAAGTTTCTATAGGACATGCTTAATTCCTTCAGCATTAATTTCAACGAAGATGATGAAGGGAGATATGTCGATGTCAATCGTCATCAGACCACCTCTCATCGGCAAGCTCTTGCCACTACAGACTTGCTAACTGCTAAGGCCTCACTGCTTTGCCATCTTCAAATTCGATCTCCAAGAAATTTAACTCTACCGAGTATACGTGTAACCACGATCATATTTGTTTTTTTTACTTATTGGAGTGAAATTTAAAACTTACATATTTGTTAAGTGATATAACACATATTAATCATTATTATATGTTTTTTTGGGATTTTTTAAAACTATTTTGATTCCAGAAATTCTAGTTTTTCTTCCAACCCATCCGAACCCTGTTAGAGTATATGAAAAGGATTGAAAGCTGCCCCTATTAATTATTTTGATATTTGGTTTCTGATACCATATACACCGCCTATTGGGTTATATGGAAAGGATCAAGAAGGATATCTCTTATCTTTAGAATTGATCACCATATATATACCAATTTCTGACATCGATCCAAGGCCTTGCACCTACACAAGTACACAGACAGCAGGATCGATCTACTTACGTAGAAGTGTTCCTAGTCCATGCTCGTGGTTGTGTAATCAGATAATCGCCATTCCTAATAATTAATCTACATCTGGTAGTAGTACAGTGATCAATATGCATGGCGAGCTTGCGCTCTGCTTCTTTTTTTTAATCTTTTTTTAAAAAAATATATTCAAATTTCTCACAAGTTTTATCTAATGCATGTGCGAGTTAGTTTGACCAGAGAAGGAACATTGATCAGTTAGAAATAAGGTATTTTCCATACCTAGATGCATATGTATGTTGTATAAATTGTTAAATAAAATGTGAAAAAAAGTCAAGATATATTGTGATAATGTAAGTTACAAATTCGATCGACGATTGAAGAAATAAAAATAACAAATTTTGTTTGCATGCCGTGTCAAATTTTGTTATTTTTGTTGTTGATGAATAAACTACATTTAATCATGCATGTTGACATGTACACTTATAACATCACAATCGATCTAACTATTTAGATGACTGTCCTTGTTAGAAATGCAGCGTGTAGGCCTAAGGCGACGATGATGGATTCTAATTTTGGATTTGGAGTTTGGACTCCATACCAGACTAGGAAATTGCAGGAATAAACGGCGTATAAATGTCGGAAGGACGCATCTACACCGCGTGTAGTAATGCGATTATCTAAACGCGAGACTCCCCTTATTTCCATAATTAGCATTGGGTTAAACCCAACGAATCTTGCGCATAGCATAATTATTGAAAGGACGCATCTACACCGCGCGCAGTCATGCGATTTTCTAAACACAAGACTCTTATTTTCATAATTAGCATCGGATTAAATTCAACGAACCTTGCACACAACATATTTACCAAAAATAAAAACACCGCGTCCGCGCCCACCCACATGCAGCTTTCTGAAAAAAGAAAACAGTACACATCCACTTATTAGCACCATCTAGTTCACATGCTACAGGATCTAGCACATTTCACTAGTATTTTTAAAACCTTTGACGGCTTATATCTTTTATACCCTATATTATTTCTAAGATTCGATTAAACCATCGTACTCTACATAAAATACATAACAAAAAGAGTCGAATATTGAATATAATCATATTATTTAAAATTTATTCTTATTTTTAACTCCTTTAGCGGTGTTGTTACTTCGAATAGCATGAAAAGTTACTTCCCTCTAGCAGTTACTTTTAATACCATGAAGAGTTACTTATGTTTTTCTCAAAATTACTTTTCTCTGTCTGTAAAGTTACTTCTAACACCGTGAAAAATTAGTTCTATTTTTTCAGAGTTACTTTGTTTCGTTTGGGAGTGTAGTAACTTGTAATAATGTGAAAAGTTACTTCTAATACTATTAATAATTATTTCTATTTTCTAAAGAGTTATTTCCTATATGAAATGCATTGCTTTTATCAAAAACAATAATCTCTCTCTATATATATACATATATATATATATACATATACATATATGTATATATATATATCATGTATTTACTTGTGAATCTGCACTTTACCTATGAAGATATTTCTCTAATGATATAAAACGTTATTTTCATTATAGAGCTAAGTTACTTCTACCATTTAAGTAAACTATAGTTAAATATTTCATTATATTCAATATTACACTTATTTTGTGATATATTTTAAGTTCATTGGTTAAAACGGATTTCAAAAATAATACGTGATTTGAAATATATAAATCATCAAAGATTAAAAATAGACTAGTACTAGTTACCAAGACTTAACTCTCAAGGCTAAAGCGTGAAGATAAAATTTTTAAAGTATGCTTACATACGCGTGCACATGATGACGACTTAATTAGAAAGGCTTCGGCAGACATCGCGCGATAGAACGAACGCTCTCGGTTTAGATTGTGTGATATCGGAAATTTGATCACCGTACCATAATACCACGTTGCCATTGATCACCGTACTACCAGATGTAGATTATTAGGAATGACGATTAGCTAATTACACAAATCACTGGCGTACGTGCATGGACGCCTGCGAGCGAGCACTAGGAGGATGAGCGGGCGCAGTCGGCGGCGGCGAAGGTGACCGTGCCGGCGTCGAGGTCGTAGCCGACGTGGATGTTCTGCTGCGCGAGGTTCCCGAGGATGGACACCGGCTGCTGCTCCGTCGTCGCCACCACCGCCAGGCACAGCGTCCCTTCCTGCACCATGACGAACGCGTTCTCCGCCTTCAGCGCCACCGCCGCCCCGCCGCCGCCGCCGAACTCCAGCGTCACGTCCGGGATGCTCTCCCCGCCGCCGGCGCTCACGTCGTAGCACAGCTGCAGGAGCCCGTCCGGTGACTGCACCGGCGGCAGGGTGATGCGCCGGGAGAGCTCGTCTACGAGTGGTCCCATCAGCGACGGGTCGAGGAACGTCAGCGTCGTGCCGGAGTCCACGATGATGCGGGAGCTCGCCGCCGACGCCACCGTCTTCTTGCCGACCTTGACGGAGTCTAGGACCACGGTGTAGTACGTGTCCACTTCCGCGGTGACGAGCGGCGTGCTCGCCGCGCCAGGCTCCGACACGTTGGCGAGGGCGCCGAAGTTGAGCGCCGACGAGGAGTTGACGGAGTGCGGGACGAGGCAGTAGGAGAATCTTCGGCCGAGCGACGTCGCGTCGCCGAGCTGCGTCACGAGGGAGACCGCCCCGCCGCCGAGCCCGACCAGCCCGTCGGCCGGGAACGCGCCGGCCGTCGCGGTGGAGCAGCCGAACTTGACGCTACCCACGCGCACCTGACCAGGGTTCCTCGCGCCGCCGTCGTCGAAGGTGAAGGTCTCGGTGGAGAGGACGCCGGTGGTGTTGGAGCCGTCGCCGTAGGCGTAGAGGTAGAGGCATTTCGACTCGTCGTCGCATGAGGCGCGGCCGAGCGCCTCGCAGGCGTCGGTCTGGCAGCTCACGCGGCCGTACGTCGACGACCGGGACGGGTCGAACTGCGCTACCGGCGTCGGCGCCGCCGCCGCCGCCGCCGCCGCCGAGGTGTCGTTGCTCCCCTTCTTGCACTTCACCCACACGAGGTCGCTGCCCGTGTCGGCGATGGCGAGCATCGAGCGCGGCGGCGACCCGAGGTTGACCGTCATAAGGTACTCGAACGATCGGGACACGACCTTCGACACGACGTCGTCCGCCGCACTGCCGCCGGAGGCGGAGCCCACGAGCGCGACGGCGCGCGCCATGGACCTTCGCGCCGCCGCGAGCACGCGGCCGTGGACGGTGAGCGCCGGATCATGGAACGGCGACCTGGGCGAGTCCCGTTGGATGAACTCCACGCTAAACCCGCCGCTCGCCGCGCACTCGCACAGCCTCCCGGCGACGAGGAGGACGCCGAGGAGCACGAGCACGGAAGGCGCCATGGCCGCCGTCGCCGCCGCCGTCGAACACCTACACAGAAACTTACTCTCTACTCCTCTCGCTGCTAATGGCGTATCACCGCGCATTCATAGGGAGATTACTCGTAACGTAAATGGTAAATCACGAGTAATTAAGGGGGTGATTAGTGGGATGATGAGTATGAACTGGCATAATTACATACTATATACTAATTACCTGTGCATGCAAGGATACATGCAAATGACGATACAGCTAGCTTTGGCACTGGAATTTTGATTGGAAGGAGATACGTTTTTTTAATTTTTGCGCGTGAAACTGATTATATGGATGACCTAATTTAAACCTGTTTTGGATTTAAGCATTAAAGCGTTCTTTTTTGAGTGAGGGGGATTTCAATGTTTGTATATAAATTTGGCTATTAATTAATATCCAGCCGTTTTTCCTGTATAATCAATTAATCATAGCCTATTGTGTTGGATCAATTGTGTTTATCCTAATTTCCATTGTTTCCCTCAGTGTTCATTACAGGTTGTTTTCTATTGTTCTTCTTTTTTAAAAAAAATCAGAAGGATTAGCATAATAGAGGAGTAGTAATATGCCCGTGCTAAATGCTATGATGCAATTCTATTTGTCTTTAATAATTTTTAAAATTTCATGTTGGCAAAAATTATTTCTATATGATCTGTGAATTTGAACTTTAAGTCAATTCATGTCGTACATCAAATAAATTTCACGTAAAGTACAATAATATGATATTGTGTGGGCACAATAAATCTTTACAATAATTAATTATATATAATCACTTCAGTATACAATATATGAGGGCAATATACGCTTAAAAATATGTTTAAAAGGTATAAAGTTATTTCATTATTTGTTGCGGGTATAAACAAGTTTCAAAATAAAGCATTTGATACATATATAGAATATACGCTGCAGGTAAATAACTATCCTAATGTTTAGCATTTGCGACACTTAAAAATTCTCGTGCACCATTAGGAATGTTGCTTTCGCACTCATTTTGTTAGTACATTAATAGATCTAGCAAAATTGTTGCCTTAGCACGTGGTTATATACACCCACGTATTATAATGCCTCGCACGTGGTGGTATTTTATATGGTTTATACGCCCTACATTTCTATTATACCGTGTTGTATGGACGAACCATAAAGAAAAAAGTTTTAAAAAATTTTTATAAACATGTATCCATTAATGTAATACAAACTATAGTTATAATCTCAAATGACAACTAAAGTAATAACTTTGAACAAACATATACTAAAAAAATTATTGATCATTTTTTCCTCCATGTCGGTTAACCTTTTTTTTTCTCTATTTTTCCCCTCCCCGTAGACTCACCTTTCAAAATTCTTTTCTATATTTTTTTCTTCCTATCTGTTCGGCTTTCATTTTTTTCCCAGTATATTTAGACTGTGTTCCTTTTATGGGTGGTTGGGAACACCTCTCCTTCGTGATGAATCAAAGCGTGACTAATTAACTGTCTGCTAAAGGAAACTTTAAAATAGATTCGAATGTCACGAATAGAAAAATTATATAGAATAGAAGAAAATATAATTTCTGCATGTCATGAATTCGGATGTTTCCTTAGGTCAATTCCATTCATTTTTCTTTTGTCTTATGTAGTTAAAAAATATTGATTTTTCTATTTGTCACACGAGGCACATGCCGACCGCGACCCATTGAAGACATAGCATGAGGGCGTGAATATAAACCTAAATAACATATTGATATGATACAAATATCAAAGTAATAGTTTCACAATTTATAACAATATAACAATTATTGGTCATCTCGTTAACGTCTTCTTTCAAGATCTACATGGAACGACTACTAAAATTTGTCGATGGCAAAAGTACATATTTAGAAAGACACAAGTGTTAACATATAGTCATATTATCAGCCCGGTGCAAACTGATGCATGTAGAACACAATGGTATGGAGAAGATAATAACACAATATTCCACCTGAATGGTGATGGCGTGCTGTACAAAACAAGAGGATGATGGTGAGTAACATTTCGATTGGTAATTTACTATCTTCTAGAAGATGTTTTCGAATTAATTTTGATAATGTGAACCTACTTTTGCTCACCAGTCAAGAACGTTTTTATACACCATATTCCTAGCGCTCTTCCCTAGGGGGTCAACTTCTTTCTTTGGCTTTACCAAAATCCGTGTTGTTTGCCTTGACACACCCCTTGACAATTTGATATATAGTTGACCATGTGAAAAAACGGGCTCTAGGAAATAGATCCCAATATTTGGGATGGTTTGTCCTTGTGATTTATTAATGGTCATTGCGAAACTAAGATGTATTGAAAATTGCGTCCTCTTGAATTTGAAAGGAAGAAATATATTGTCGGAGGGAGACAAAGGGATCTGTGGGATGAACACCCTTTTGCTGGCATGCTGTCCACCAACAATTTCAGCATCAATTGCATTATCTTGAAATGCCCTGATCATTAGTCTTGTTCCGTTGCATAGTCCATTGTTAGGATCAAGGTTGCGGAGGAGAATAACAGGGCAGTTGGCCTTAACTTTCAGCTCATGTGGAGTTAGGCCGTTTGGAGTGATCGTGTTCAGAAAGTCCAAAGGGTAGCTATTTTGGGGATCATCATCGACAGAATCAAAGCTATGATAAATCTTTTCCTTGCCAGGAAACCTGTCAATAATCTTCGTGTTCAGCTTATCCACGAAATCATTTTTTGTTGAGAGAATGGCCCGTGTGCTCATATATTCCGCGGAGGTCATATTTCTCTCATCATCAAGCGAGGGGAACACATATTCAATCAGTTTGTTCACTGAATCTTCAATGTTTGCATAACCAATGACAATTTCATCAGGCAGACGGAAGTAATCATCTCCGATCGTGTTTTTTGTCCCGTTTCCAATCCTAAGTAGATAATCCGAAAACCATGGGTCAGATTGAGCCCTCATGTTACGCGAAAGGCATATCTTTCTTATATTTTTTTCATAAATAATATCTCTGCAAGGTAGCATCAGTTATCTGTGTCCTTGTCCCACGTGTCACCATGGGAAGAACTTGTTTGGAATCACCACCAAATACAATGACCTTTCCTCCAAAAGACAACGAATAGTCCATAATATCTTGAAGGGATCTATCAAGAGTCTCAACCGCCTGACGCTTTGTCATTGCAGCTTCATCCCAAATAATCAAGGATGCCCTACGAAGTAACTCTGCGGTGCCACTCTGCTTTGTGAAGTTACACATGCTATTGTGAGTAAGCTTGATTGGAACTTTAAACCTCGGGCCATATTGACGCAGCGATACCAGATGTCGCGGTTGCAATGGCTATTAACCCATTGGATCGCACCCTAACAAGAAGTGCCTTGTAAATGAATGTTTTTCTAGTGCCACCTGGACCATCAATGAAAAATACCTGACTCTTCTTCTTAATCACATGATGTACGATGTCATCAAACCCTGCACGTTGCTCGTCGTTAAGAGATTTGTATATATCTATATGCTCTGGGTCTATTGGCATAGACTGCTCCTCTCTGACTTCTATCGCTATGTTGTTGGAAAAATCATCTAGTTGACGAAAGCAGAATATGCATTAGGGATTTATTGATGATAAAAAATAAGACAATTAAGTTCAACAATTATAGAACACACTACTATAAAAAATTACCTGTATCATTCAACTCAGGAAGTCCATAGTCTGTGATATTCTTTCCCATTGAATGAAGTATATCCCTATGACTCTAAGCACCATCTGCTCTAATGACGTCGGGTTAGGGTTATCCCGAGCATAATCTTTAGACATTGACTCCTTATGTTTGTCCCACAGAGCACGGATATCGGTAACCTCGTAAAAGGCAAGTATAGTCGCAAACAAGCGACAGAGTGCATGTGACATTTGGAAAGTTGCAGCTTCGCTCAAGCAATCGTCATGTGTGAAGAATATGGGTAGTGGGTACCTACATGGCCTTCATATTCGACTAGAGATAGGAGGTGGACTAGATCCATATATTATGTAATAGAGTAGGACTCGGTCATAATATTGTCTTGTGTTCTATGGCATGACCTAGAGTCCCTATTGAGTATTACCATGTAATAGATTAGGAAACTGATGTCGTGTTTGACTATGTTTTCCTCTTTGTAACCTTGCCCCCAACCTATATAAGATGGTGTTGATGTAAAAAACACACACTGGCCTGGGAGATCTGCTTAACTCCAGTGCAGGTCCAAATATTTCTTTCGGGTTTTAGGCGTGCCAATTGGTTTGATCCTGCAACCAATAAGAAACAAAGAAAACGCAGTTAAATCCACCAATGATAGCCGATCGGCTGGCTTGCCGATGACATATCATTGAGCATTGAGCCGATGCAAGATGCATTAAATCGGCTATAACAGAAAAAACAAGATAAAGCTAAATCTACTCAATCGGCTGTAGATATCAACAAAATATAATCTAAGTCTCAGAATATATTTAAACCAAGTGATTGGGATAGATCGGACAGGGCACCGAGACAGTATGAATCACTTATGTCTAAATATATTATAAAGCGTAGATTATACGTGTTCATAGCATAGCCGATTAGGTAAATCTAACATGTATCGGCTAGTACTCCGATACTACTTTATACAGAGATATTATCATGAACAAAATATATTAAACAACTTGTCAAACTAATGTTAAGATGATCCTAACCAGATTTGACAACAAGCTCAATATATTTTACTAAGTTAATATCTCGATATAAAGGGCAGATTTAATATATCAAGATAATAAGATAATTAAACCAGGTAAGATCGGCTGAAACCCCGACGCTATCTTGTTAACGACGAAATTTGGTAAATCATGCACTGGATTCAGAGTTAAAGCCGAAGCCGATTGGAGGAGATAAGCGATTACAGAAACAGAGTATGAATCGGCTGCAAGCCAAATCGGCTACGGTGTGCATCGGCTGAAACAGAATCGGACAAGGATAGCCGATGTAGCCGATTCCGATAAGGAGATGGCAGAATCATTGTCGGGTTTGGTTGATGTGCTTCATGAGGATTGCCACGTGCGGATTGAGTCCGAAGAAGGCAATTGTATCTATTAATTAGAATATTTGTTAGTTTCCTTTTATCTTTAGGAAAGTGTGTTTAGTGTCCTTTAAGGACTTTATGTTTTTCTTTTATCTTTAGGAAAGTTTCTTTCTTGTCCTACAAGGACTAGTATCTCCCCATGGGTATAAATATGTACACCCGGGGTTATTGTAAGATATCAACTCTCGATCAATACAATTCGGCGCATCGCCACCTTTTACTCTGTTACGGTTTATTTATCAACCGGCAGAATTTGGCACCTGACGCGGGGCTGCATCGGTTGTCGATCTCCGGCGAAGGGGTAAGTCCAATGTTCCGTCGGTTCAGGCAATTGTATCATCTATGTCGGTGTCGTTCAAGGCTGCATCAGTACATTCGACCTCTTGGATTGCTCTGGTTTGGATAATATATTTGCCTGGCTATTTATCATATGTCTTCTGTTAATCTAGTATTAGCATCTCGATTTAGCTTTATCGGCTGCTTCTCGTTTTAGGGTTTCTGCCGGTATCGGCTAAATCGTCTTGCTAGATTAGATTAGCTTAGGCATCTACCACCCTGAAAATCAGTCAAGGGCTTGATCATCTAGATATCGTGTTTCTTTACATACTTAGTGCTGCATCAGTTGAGTTTGACCTACTAAGTCGTGCTTAGAACCATGGATCTCTAGCCTGCTTTTTGATTGCCAATAAGGGTTTCATCGGGGTTTCAGCCGATGAGTTATCTGGACGTTGCATCGGCTTATAAGGATTGCATATAAGTTGAATTTAGCCGATGACAACAAAGGTTTCACTGTTTAATCTAATCTTGTGGATTTTATGGCATTGGATCTATGTTAGATTTACTTCATCGGCTATGCTATGAATATATATAATCTCTCTCTTGAGATGTTTTTAGACATAAGTGATTTATACTGTCTCGGCGCCCTGTCCGATCTATCCCAATCACTTGGTTTAAATATATTTTGAGATTTAGATTATGTATCATTGATATCTACAGCCGATCGAGTATGTCTAATTTTCGTTTCACTTTATCAAGTCATTGCTGATCTAATGCATGTTATCATCAGCCGATTGGTTTCTACTGGATCATATTATTGTCCGATTGTCTCTTTGAACACGTAGCCGATAGCTCAAAACCCTATCGCTATCGGCTGTTATCAAGATCGGCTGGAATTACTACATCGGCTATGTTGGCCGATCGGTTCTTTGATCTGTCGTTTGTATATCTTGTCAGTTGCAGGATCAAACTGACTGGCACGCCCGCGCTTCATCAATTTTAGGACCTGCACTGGAGCTAAGCAAATCTCCCAGGCCTTCGTGTGTCCGCACGCCGGATCCTCATCGGCGGTACGGATTTGGCGTCAACATATCTCTATTAGCAATCATAGACAAGCTAGAAACTATGGTTCTAAACATGATTTAGTAGGTCAAACCTAACTGATGCAGCACCAAATATGTAAAGAAACATAATGTCTAGATGATCAAGTCGATGAAAACCTTTTCGAGATGGTAGATATATTATATAATCTAGATCAATAGCGACATATAACCCTATCGGTTGCTTTTCTGCGAAACAGACATCAACCGATCTAAGTTATATATTGATATCAACTCAGATTATACAATATATATGATAACTCGACGATTCACACAAACAGGATCAGAGTGTCATAAAGATGGAAGCACTAATCCCGAGAGCGCAATCCGCCATAACAAGTTTTACCTCTTGTCAGAGATCGAAGCCGATGCAGCCCAACTCGAAAGCAAGAACTCGTCGAAACCAGTGAAAGAGTAAAGGTGGCGATGCGCCGAAGTAGTTGTATTGATTCGTTTTTTTTTCTTTACACGAACCTGGGTTTAATTTATACCCAGAATTACACAATATGTCCTTATCGGACACGACCCTTATCTCTATTACAACTCATATTGAAGACAATTCCCTAATACAAACTCTAACCGACAGTATCTATTAGGAAACTAACTGTAACGCCCGTTTTGTCGCGGCGTTAGCGGGAAAACTAATCTGCTAAAAACCCTAATTGCGAAAATTTGCTCTTCGGTTGAGTCTTGTCGTGTGCCAAGGTCTCGTGTCTCCCCTCTCAGTTCAATCCCAGAGAAAACCGCGAAATCGGATTTCGAATCCGAGCCCTAATCCTCCCAAAACCAAACCCTCAGAAAAAGTCTGTTTTACCTCCCTTCCCGGGCTGTTTCCCCTTCTCGGCATATCCCCTTCTCTCTTTTCCCTCCTGGGCCGCTGCCGGCCCAGTCCCCTCTCCTCCCTCTTCGGGCCGTCGCTCGGCCCAACCGCTCCCTCTCTCCCCTTCCTTCCCTGGACCGCCTCGGCCCAGTCCCTCCCGCTCGGCCCCCTCTCCTTGCTGGGCCGCGCGTCGCCTGGCCCGGTCCACGCGGCCTGTCGTGCCGAGCCGAGAGAGAGAGAGCGCTCCGCTCTCTTCTCTCTCTCTCTCTCTCCCGCTCCCGTTTTCTCTCTCCCCGTTCTCTCCCCTTCCCGCCAGCGCCGTTCCGTCCGACCGCCGCCGTCGTCAGCCGGGCCCCTGCGCCGCTGCCCGAGCGCGCGCGCGCGCCCTCCCCCTCTCCGCTTTTTCCTCTTCCCGTTTCGGCAAGGGGGCAAGGCCCCTTTTTCTTTGCCTTTTTCCCCTTTCCCGACCGGCGCCGGCGTCACCCTGCCGCGCCGCTTGTCCGCTTGCGCCGGCCCCCTCCCGCGCGCTCCACCGCCTCTCCCCGGCCGAACCGACCTCCGCGTCCTCACTTCCCCTCCGAAACCGACCTAAACTCCCCCCCTATAAATCCCCTCTTCCCCGGCCGCCATTGTCGCCTCCACCCGAGCCGCTCCGCCCCTTCCCGCCTCGCGCCGTCGCGCCACCGCCCCTCTTGCTGCCGCCGCCGCAAGAAGAGGAGCCCGGCGCCCTCTTCTCCCCGGCTCGGGACCGCATCACCCCGCCGCGCCGCGCCCGCGCCGTCGGCCTCCTTCCCGGCTTGCCGCCCCGCCGCGGTAACCCCCTTTTTCCCCTCCGCCTCCTCTCTTCTCCCCGGTCTAGGGCCGTAGTAGCGTCGTAGTCCTCCCCGGACGCCGCCGTCGTGCCGCCATCCTTCCCCTTAGCTCCGTCCCCGTGCGCCCATGCCGCTGTCGCGTGGCGCCGTCGTCGGCCGCCGCCGCCCCCCTTCTCTTCAATCCGCGCCGGCGAACCAACTCCGCCGCATCTCCTCCCACCGCCGGTGCCCGCCGCCGCCCGCTCCGGCTCGTCGCCCCACCGGAGCCCGCGCTCGTCGCCGACCGCCGCGAGCCGCCCTCTCCGGGGCGAGCTCCCCCTTCTCCCCCTCTCGGTCCGACGTGGTGTCCACGTGGACGCCACGTCCGCCTGCCCTGGCCCCACGGGAGACCGGTCAAAACGGCCCCCTCTCGCGCATCGGCCGGGCCGCGTTGCCAGGCCGGCCCGGCCTCGCGCGCGTCGCCCGCTGGGCCACACTTCGCCAACCAGGCCGTCCGGCCTTGTTCCCCCGCGTCGCGCAGTCCGTGGGCTATGCCCCGCTCGGCCTTGGGCCGCCTTCCCGCGAGTCCGTGGGCTATGCCCCGCTCGGCCTTGGGCCTGCGGTGGGCCTGGAAACCGAGGCCAAGTGCCAAACCGTTTCACTTGGACCGCGCAGCCACTCGGCCTTTTCGGCCATCGGCCTTCCGCCATCGGCTCCCGGCCCATCGGCCTATTCTCTCTCGCGCACCGATCGGCCATGGGCCGATCCCTTCGGGCCGCCGGCCCATTATTTTCGGCCACGCCCGCTCTAATCCTTTGGGCTGCTCTTAGCCGCCCGAATTAAAGTCTAATTGGCATCCCTCCTTCGATTTCTTTTTCCAGGGAATTATTAATTCCTTTTCTTTATTCCAGAAAATCCTTTAATCTTCGGAAATTCATATCTTTTCAACCGTTCGTCCGATTGACTCCGTTCCACCTCCTGTAAATCCGTAAAATCGAGATCTACCTAATGGCACGCTTAGTGGTCTTTAATAGGGCTTCTTTTATCGCTTTGTTGAGTCGTCTCGTTTCGCGTGTAGTCTCGGAGCCCGAAGACCCGCAGTGCGCGGATTTCGAGGAAGAAGCTCAAGATCTCGAGCAAGGCAAGTCACCTTTGATCAATTGAACCTATAATTTAAATTAAGTACTTTAATTTCACAAACTATGCATTACTTAGGTTACACTTGGCACTTGGCCTCGGTTTGCAATACAACCAGCAGGCCCTACCCATTTGCTGCATTCACCTTCCTTGATATTTGAATACCCTAACACCCTTGTCACCCCTCAGGTGATGCCTCGGTATCCGTACCTCGCGTACGACTATCGAGACTCCCCTCAAACTTTAAAATCGATCACCTGGGTAAAACTTGAGTTTACAAAACGCTTGGAAAACCCGACACTTGGGTCGGTGTCTTGAAAATTAAAGTGAGTTTCTAAAACTCGCGGTACGGGAGACGTACTGGAGGTACGGTCTGCTCGTTCTCGCTCTAAGGACCGTTTCCTTGGGAATTACATCCAAGCATATGTCAAGTACGACCACATGGGTGATATGGGACGCCCCTGGCTGAGTAATTAGCTAGGCCAGGGAAATCTTGATGCCAAGGGACAAGTGGATTCGCCGGGGTGGTGTCGGGGAGGACCCCTGGGCTTCCTGGCACAGTATGGTCTGGGACCTAATCTGGTGTTGGTCCGTGGGACCCCTCCCGTTGGCATAGGATGACCCTGAGTCGGCTTTCGAAATGCCTTGTCGTGAAAGCCTCAAGGTCGCCAGACGTGACCGAGGGTCGCGGGCTAGGTGATTCGGGGTTAGTAACGTCGTGTGGGTAAAGTGTACCCCCTCTGCAGAGGTTAACAACTGTTCGAACAGCCGTGCCCACGGTCATGGGCGGATGTGAGGTGATTCCTTAGCGTAGTTTTAATGAACACCTTGTGAACTGCTGCTGGTGTGAGGTTTTCCGTTCTGTGCTTGGTTTAAGGCTGTTGAAGCAGCCGGAGTCGGTGACGATTGGCAGGGAGCCTCTCGTACCGATGTGTTGACTTGTGGCTGTTGAAGCAGCCGGAGTCGGTGACGATTGGCAGGGAGCCTCTCGTACCGAGGTGCGTGAGTTGTGGCTGTTGGTGCAGCCGGGTCGGTGAACGATTGGCAGGGAGCCTCTCGTGCCGACAAGAATCAATCGATACAATTTCACTGCTCCGGCCGGATGAGACGCACCTTCTCATCCGTGTCGTCGAGAAGCACTCACTTAGATGTTTCTAAAGTCTTAAACTAAAATCATTAGCGAAAAATAACTGGCTTTCCCTTGAAACTTGCATTAAACACTTAATTCCCCTGACTTGCTGAGTACTCCCGTACTCACCCTTGCTCTATATAATTAAACCCCCCCCCAGTTCGCGAAGACGAAGAGGTGGACCCTGCTGATGAAGAGTTCTTCCAGGAGCAAGCAGACTTCGAGCAGTAGTAGGGTTTCGGCCTTCCCCAAGGCTTTGCTTGTGGCTTAGGGCTAGTCTCCGCTTTCCGCTTCCGCCTTTTTGTAATGCTGTTGCGAACTCGGGTTCTGTCCGCAGTTCCAACCTTGGTTGTAATCCTACTCTTAAATAAAGAGACCGCTGCTGTTGTGGTATTCTGTCTTCCTGTTGTACCAGCGCTATTTCCTGGGACTGGTACAGGCATACAGGTCAATCTGGACCGCTCTATCCTGGTCTCCGCCCGGGGCCAGTTTGGGGCGTGACACTAACATTACATCCTAAGTAATAGATACAATTCCCTTCTTCGGACCCAATCCGTATGTGGGAATCCTTATGAAGCTCACCAACCGAACCCGACAAAGACTCTGTTATCCTCTCGTCGGAATCGGCTACATCGGCTATCCTTGTCCGACTCTGTCTCAGCCGATGGTCACGATAGCCGACTCGGTCACCAGCTGATACACACCGTAGCCGATTCGGTCACCAACCGATTCTTGCTCTGTTTTGGTAACCGCCAGCTTCCTCCAAATCCGCTTCGATTCTATCTTCAAATCCAATACTTGATTTACCAAATTTGGTCGTTAACAGGTATTAATAAGGATTCAGTGGCAGCAAAAAAAACAAAAAAAAAGATCCTGATAAAATCATTTGAGGTCACATTTAATCTTAATAAGTTCAGAAATGGAGCTATCTCAGAATCATTCAAAAACTTACTGAATACATCACTGATAACTTAACCAAAAGATGACATGGCAAATTAGAGTTATCTGACTAACAGTCCTGTACTTGAAATTAACCAAGAGCATATGTAAATAAAGCAATTCATTTAGATAGTTGTTACACATCAAAAAAGGTAGGAATGATATAATTCACCTACTGGCCAATTTGCAAAAACTGAAACCAATTTGCATACAAAGCTAAAAAGTTCATAACTCAATATGATCTAGATGCCATAACAGATATTCACAAGATCCAACTAAATTTACAAACGTATATCAATGTATATGTTATGGTATATAATGCAAACAGGCATATAATAATGCTACAACATTATATGGAATTACAAATTTAGCATTTGAGTTTGCAGTATATGGCAGATTCATGTGTTGTATCGACATGAATTCTGAGCTCAATAATGTACACAATGTTGGAATGCATAGTTGTTTAGCGGGCTTTGGCTAGGGTTGTTTCCCTTCTAAAATAGTACAAATTTATTTACCCAATATTTGCTATTTAGAGAAAATATAATGATCTCTCCTTTGATATGTGATGGAATAAATTTGTGCTTTGGGCACTGTACAGTGTTTGAAACCAACCAAAAATTACCGTTGCACCTTAGCAAATATAAACTAAATTTTATATCATTGGACAACCATGTTTCTAACTTTTTTGTGTTCCAATTCATACTGCAAGCTATCATTATGTGGAATACATTTAGCACTCCATCAGAAACATAAACACAAGCATTATATATAGAACAATAAAAGAGCATTAAAAATGATTCGGTGGTTGCAAGAAAAGAAAAAAGATCCTGATTCAATCATTTGAGGTCACAACCAAAGTTCAGACAAGTTCAGAAATAAGTCCAGACAAGTTCATATATAATCATTATTCAGCACTATTAGCAATTTACCTTCCAAAAATAAAAAAAGTTTTATAGAAGATTGTGAACAGAAGCACAATTTCAGTCAGGAATATAATGTAAGGCTAAGTTCAGTCACAAATCTACACATGTTTACTGAAGAAAAATGCTTGAGAAAATCTTCAGGTAATGGCCAAAATAATCTATCAGATTTGAAAATATATTGCGGCTACAAATAATTTGCAAGACATTCCTGAGGTTGTTGGCAAATGTAAGAATTTAATGAAGAAAGCATAGTAGGAAACCTCCCAATGTCAGATTGGGTATTTGACACTTTTTTCAGAAATATATTTATCCAGTTATTTACAACCTAATGGTGCCAAATTAAATCCACAATCTAAATGTACTGTAGTTTTTCATTTACAAAGCCCTTCTGTCATTTACAAATTGGATTTTCTCATTTACGACACATACAGAACTGATTCAGTGCACAAAAAGTTTGTCCTATATGCAGAAGTAGCAAGCGGCCCTCTATCAATTAGCAAGCATGCCATATATCAGTCCATAATCTGGTAATAAAAATGATGGATGTTATATCCCAGTACATACTGTATTGTGTACAAAGCTCAAAGTTACTTCCTAACACATCTAACACCTATGCTTAGCAAGTCAAGCAAACAGCTCCAGTAAAACTACACAAATATTAATACGGTCCACGGTGGCATTTCATATATTAAAGCCTAAATTAAACAATGTGTCATATGTGCAGGATGCACTGATGTGTCCTTTAATGATTTACCAGGAAGACTACAACCAGCAGTTCACCAGATATGAGACAACTTTGAGATTACAAGTTAGAAGTAGAATCCGATCTGCAAGTAACATCAGCACGTATAACACTACAAGTATTGAAGAAATGACCCTAATAAGATATTCATGATCGCAATTCAGTGGTTGACTCCAACAAAGCAACAACTCATCTACATGTATATACAATACTGCATACTGCCACAACACTATGTAGCATCACAGACCAGCAAAAATTGTTCCACAAACTATTGCAATGTTGAAAAATCATAGCATTTGGTCTCATGAGCAAGGTATACAGTACAGTACTGTTGGGGAGCTGAATAGATGCTTCCAGCGATCCAAACAATAGACTATAGTTTGAGAACAAGTGATTTTTTCAATCCAAGCTACCATAATATTTTTATCACCTAGATGGATCATTAAAGCAACAACTGTAAGATCGAATCCCACTAACCAAGCCAACCAGAGGGGGGTGAATGGTTGGTGTACTCAAAAACCAAAACTTAAAGCGGAATATTAAAGTTACCCTCTTCCGATGTAGATGCGATCTCCTGTAGCTGGCTCTGTCAGTCTGACCGCCCCTGTAGTTCGGTCTGACCTCCCCTGTGCGCCGATCTGACCGTACAGACACCTCCGGTCTGACCGCCCAGTCGCCGCCGGTCTGACCGGTGTAGATTCGCCGATCTGACCGCACAGACCCAAGAAAACACAAATCGAAGAACTCTTAAAGTAAATTAGAACTTTATTGATTCTCTCTGTGTTTACAAAGTGCAACAACAGCACTCCTCTCCAAAATCTCGAACAAACTCGAAACCCTAGCTTTTTCTTCAACTCTAATATCTAAAACTCGATATATAAAGGCAACACCCTGCCCCTCTATTTATACCTTCATCGCAGCTGTCCCTAACCATGAATCCTACTCATACAAGGGGTCCTAATCCCCTAGGAAAACCTCCTCATATCAGCAATAAACTTTACATAACCAAAACTACCAAACTTGGACTCCAACTTCCATACGCATACAATAACTCCATCGCATGCCATATGGAATCATCTCAACCACGTGCATCAATCTTGAACCTAAGTATCCCGCATGACATCTTGATCGTCCGGACATCATCTTCTCCCAAGTTGACTCCCGATCCATCATCGGCAATACTCTCCCGAGGCTTCAAGATTACCTACACATGAATCAAACACAAAATCCATATCCGAGCACAAGTTCTCACCAACTTGACTCATGGTTAGCACACAACAGCATCACATACGTATAGAAACCGAATAGAAGTCGTAGACATTGAATAAACACAGAAATCCAACGAAATAACCCAAATCCGAAACCGTCAGGGAGTCGGCCGGTCAGACCGCGGGCTGGCCGGTCTGACCGCACACAAGCTCCGGTCTGACCGGCCACAAACGCCCGGTCTAACCGGCAAAGCCTGTCAGCAGAGTACTGTTCACCGTCCGATAAATCCAATTATCTCACAAATCATTATTCTAAATATCTCCAAATATCAAAACCAATAACCAATAAAAACCGATGCCAATTGTTCATCATCAAATAATCAAAAACAACCTTTGATTCAACAACAACAACTTGATATAATTCTAAGAATTAATCACCTAATTGTATCCAACTCAGTGCAGTTCAACTCACCCAAGTAGTGCAATTCACTCATTAACAATTGAACATATGCAAACATTCTTCAACGATAGGATCATATCGGTTCAACACTTCTTGCTTTTAATTTCAAACACCCTATCGAACTCGGCAATACCTACCAGAATTATTTTGTTTGCACTTCTTCATCATTTAAGCAGCATTTGCTACACTACAACCAAACCAAGTAGTACCAAAAATATTTTTTATGACACGATAACATCTCTGTTTATTGGGGTGTGTGTGTGTGTGTGTTGCTAACATGGAATTTCTTTGAATTGACTAACAAACTGGTCAGGAAGACGTGTGAAGAACTAATCAAAAATAGTGTTTATTATAAGGTTGCAATGAAAAGCACAAATAGAATAGCTAATGCAATTATCCCAACCTGAAGAAGAAATGACTGGGATCAGCGATGCGTGTAGCAGTGCCAGTGGGCAGCGGGCGCAGAGGAGATCAACGAGGCATCGCTGGTGTTGTCCTCGACGGTCGATGGTGGCAGTGATGTCGAGGGTGGGCTTCGGCGGTGTTATGCTCCCTGAGGTGGAGGCGTGGAGGAGATCAGTGAGACGGCAGATCCGGTCGGCCTGAGGTGGAGACAGATCGGCGATGCGAGCGGTGGCGAGCCTAGTTAATTCCATAATGCAGTAAGTATAAGCATAATAAAGTACAACCTTATAGGAGCATGTCTCCATCTATACTCACTGGGAGATACAAATTAACCTATAGAAAACTTCGCCAGTAACCTTAAAGGCATTTTGTCAAGCATATCATGAGCAGCAATCCTAATGTAGTCTTATCAGCACACTAATCAGACATCCAGATGCAATAGGGAACATAAAGAAGAATCTCTGATGCAATGGACATCAATTTCTATAGGAAAATATATAAGTAATTACTACAGGAAAATTTCTATAGACATCAATTTCTATAAGCAAATCAAGAAGATAGTACAATTGGGTCACTGCACAGATAAAATAGGATCGGGTTTAAATTTTATATGTTACATGCTGAGATCAGAGATGATATACATTTGATGTTATAGAAGTCATGACACCATTACATACCAAATGCTATTTTTACCAATATATCCAATTGTGGTATTGTGGTCTCTCACAGGAACAACACAGTAATCATGATCATTTATTCATTTATTCATAGTTGGGCTCTGTATTTCAAGGAAGTATATTTTGTTCTTGATGATTCAAAACGTGCAGAGTCAGATGGGAGCAGAAGCAATGGAGCAGTACCTGTTGAGCTAGGGAGGCGCAACCAGGACAGTGACTTGCGGGGTGACGGCGATACATGAAAAAGAACTATTAACTCAAAAAACAATTTGAAACCAACCAACAAATACAGTGGAGAAACCAAAACCCAACAATTATCCATCTACCCTATCAACTAAAACAAGTATCTGATTGCTACCGGCATTCAGTCAATTATGTCATTTCTCAAATGACATGCTTTGAACTATCCCTCAACTCCAGATTATGCAGCATTCCATTTACTAATTGGCGTAGTCAGCCACACTCTATATTTTTTTTGAGAGACAACTAAACGAGTCACGATAGTATTCGGACACGAGTAAATATGATCTCAGTTATGAAATGATATGTAATAATAAATGTAACTGTATAAAAATGCACTATGTATCATGCGCTAATATGAAAACTAGGGGAGCTTATGATAAAAAAAACAAGAAAAAAAGCACACAGACAAGAATCTTTATTGCTCCAAAGGACAAAACAGATGGTATATAATGGAGAATTCAGATTTATCTCTGTATGTCTAAGGTGAGATATAAATTATAAGGTCAGATTTAATTGGAAAAGAGGAAAAAAAATTGAAGAGGTTCCTTGCTTTGGTCTTATACATTTAATTGGAAAAGAGGCAAAAAGAGTCCCGGGGATGCATTGCTTTGGTGTTACACGTTTTTTTTTCTTTTGCGAGGTGTTACGCGGGGGATTTTGCGATCAATTAGTATTTCTTTTTTTTATCAAAAGTGCTTGTTTGTTAATGACCAGAGTGCCAAACAGTATCATCCTCCGCTAGTTTCACAATATCTGTTACTGTTAACCAGTAGTTATATTCAGGGGCGTTCAGAAAATCAGAACTCTTAATTGCAGTTCATTCGCAACCATTCAGAAATCAGAACTTGCAATGCCAGGTAGTGTAAATTGTGTGTGCGCGCGTTTAAACGTCTATATTTGTACTCTACTTTAAAAATACTTTAAATCCAACGTAGATTTTGAAGTTGTACCAAACAAGACCTGAAGTATGTTTTTAAAACCAATTGTTCCAAGATAGTTTTGAATTTTATTTTTCAAATATTAAATTTAGTTCTAAGATAGTTTTGAATTTTATTTTTCAAATATTTAATTTATCCGTATAAGCAGGTAATGTTTCATTTTATGCACAACCATCACTTTATAACGCTCCCTTCGGCTTTAAACTTTTGCAATTTTTAAACCATTAATCGATGGTGAATGAAAATTGCATAGTTCACGTCTAGATATATTACAAAATGTTTTAAAGTTTGTTAAATTATTGCTTATAAAAGTATAATCAAAATTTTAGTTGCACTCTCTAGTGACTGGGGACAAGCATTGCGAAATGAGGGGGTAATTTTATTTATAGCACGATTTCGCTTAAGATTCGTGGGTAATTTTATTTCTAGTTTGATTTTTTATAAGATTCGTGCATAGCTATCACATAAAAATTCATATCAGATTCATATAGCCTTTAGACTCGATACATGCATGTTAACTCCACATTGGCTATGAAAACAAAAACCTCCATATTGTCAACTGCGCAGAATACATCATGAATGGAAGAACATAAAACATATATTCAATTGAAATAGTTTGCTTTATACGCTCATGAATCATGATAATCATGAGATAGAACATTTATGATTTATCTTACACATTAAACAAGGATGTATCAAGCTTAATATGGGGCTCTAGGCATCCTCCAGTATAGTATTTTGAACAAATTGACAATATATAGACAAGAAAAGGAAGTAAACTCGAGAGAAGGTTCATTATTTATCCTCAAGTGAATTCCTTTCGTGTGCACATGGAGGTGAAGAGAAGGTCTAAAGCTTGGTCGATTGCTCATCCGCTGATGAGTATCCTTTGAGCCATGTTTTGTGGATGTGTGTTACCACGAAGCCCTCAGGGGTCTCAGGCTGAGATCATGGAAAAAAAAGAGAGAGCAAAGTTAGCCTACTCTTTCAGTTTATGCAAAAAAGTTACGCGGTGCAAATGATATGCATATGTATAGGAGGTAGAGACAGGTTTCGGGCTGAACATAGATGATGTGTACCTTCGCATTCAGTGCAAGACTTGTCAGACAACACAACCGCCCATCACCTGAAAGTACAGCATTATACAATTAGGTGAGGATCATATATGCCAGAAACTAATAACATAACATAATTGGATCGTGTCAAAGAAAAATGTTAATGTTAATGTGTTGTGCTGTTCTTTCTATTCGATAACTAGTGCAAAGAACAAGGCAAGTCAATGTAACACATGTGTCACTTCATTGCATGAACATCTGAGAGTTTTTTTTACAAATAGTATGGTTTAAATGGAAAATCGCAAATCTAGCAGGCTTGTGGAGAAAATCGCAAAACTAGCGGCCTGTCGACCCACGGAGAGACGAAATGCGGCCCAGTCGACCAACCGCGTGACGACAGGGCCCAGCGCCGCACCTGTCGACGCTCCGCGTGGCGACAGGCCGCCCAGTCGGCCAACGGCGTGGCGACAGGGCCCAGCGCCGGTCCTATCGTCGCTCCGCGTGGCGACAGGCCGCCCAGTCGGCCAACGGCATGGCGACAGGCAGCCCAGTCGGCCAACGGCATGGCGACAGGGCCCAGGACCGTGCGACAGGCCGCCCAGTCGGCCAGCGGCGTGCCGACAGGCTGCTTTATAAGGCCTGGTTCGATGATTCCAGGACCACTTCGCTACCTCACCTCTTCTCCTCGCCTCGCGCTAGTTTCGCCGCCGCCAGCTGAGGCCGCCGTCGCGCCAGCCTGCCGTTGCCATTGCCGTGACTACCGGTGGCTACCGATGCACCACGTCGTCGTGAAGATAGCAGCAGGAGAAGAGAAGGCAAGCTGCAGTGATTAAGGTATAAATTTGCAACCGTTAGTATATGTTTGCAGTGATTAAGGTATAAGTTAAGTTGTGAAATTTTAATTTGTACATATGAGGTTTGTTATTTCGTTGTTTTTATTTGTGAATCGGTAGTCATTGTTGTTAGTGTATATATAATCTGTTGAATCTGTTAACCATTAGTCATTGTGTTAATGTTAGTATATATAGTTATGTAGTTGTATATTGCAAATAATTCGAAGTTAGTATATGTTTGCTGAGGTGATTAGAAATTTCGTACTGGTGAGATAGTTATCTTCGGGGAGAAATCAATGTTGAGCGTTAGTACGAATCGAAAAGAAATTATATTTAATTAGTGAACTTTTACAATGCAGAGTTGTGTCATTTAGCCAGAGGGAATTACTACGTGGTTGGGTAGGAGGCGTCTGCAATAGTGCAGGAAAGAGCAACAACAGCGAAGGTATAAATTTGTAATCCCTTTGGATGACGATAAATTATTTGTATTAATCATTGTTGGTTGTTAGTACATGTATTATACGTTTATTATTAGTTAAAATGGAATGGAGGTATTATACGTTTATTATTAGTTAAAATCGAATGGAACGTATATTTAAGTAATGAAATATAGTTTGAATAAGTTAGAGAAATAACGTAAGCATAGAGTATACGACACCTTACTGGATAGTGACGTATTAATAGCAATTGGGATGCTATTTCAGGATGTCAGGTGGTGTGCCCGTTCGGGTGTATTATGGTGACGCTCCAATACAACTCTGTGATAGCGGGGTAGATTTGACCGTATATGCATTCGTTGATACTACCCTAAATACACCAGACCAGTTGGTTTTGAACGAAGTGTTAGGGTGGTTGCATAATATGTTCGGGATAGATCCTTTGATTGAGAAATTAATCATAAAAGCCGTGTGGCCAGTAAGGGGTGAATACGGATGGCAGTGGAGGGTAGTAGAGCTTGCATCTACCGGGAGTTGGAGAAAATTTGTGGCTAAAGTAAGAGAGAAAGGTTATAGCCTGGCAATATTGGTGCAAAAGAAAATAGATATTGTTGGGACCGGCGAGAGCAGCCGCACGGAGGTGGAACAAGCGCATATTGTGGAAGAGGCTAATATTTCCAGGAGTGGTGAAGAGGAAGCAGTAGAGGAGGAGGCTACTGCAGATGTAGTTGTGCCCGGTGGCAATTGTCCGGGTAACGAATTGGATGACGAAGAGCCAGACTCACCTTTGGCTGTTGATGCAGCGGAGGAGAACGATGCGGTAGTGGAAGAGATGGAAATGGAGAACGAGGAATATATTTCGTTCGTGGTGGAAGGGGAAGATACGACACGGTGGGACGAGGAAACCAATGTACCCGAAGATTGGACAACCATATCCATGAGCCGTCTGGGGGTTAACGATGGTTTAGATGCCCACTGGCGATATGATAGAGAGAAGGTGCAAGTTGGACAGATGTTTCACGACAAAGGACACCTACAAGACGCGGTCAAGAGGTGGGCTTTTCTGCAGAAGCGGGAGTTCAGGGTGAATGTTTCAAATCGGACGACGTACGACGTGAAGTGCACTAAGCCCGGATGCCCTTGGAGAGTGCATGGTTACAAGCCACAACATGACAACTTATGGGTAGCTTCAAGGGTTGAGGAGCATACCTGTTTGCTGGACAATACCCCTTTGGTACATAGGAACATGACGGCTGCATTCGTGGCACAAATGGTGTACTCGAAGGTTGTTAAAAAAACCTCATTGTCGCCGTTCACAATAATGCATGACGTGGAGAAAGAGTACGGGTATGAGATATCGTACGACAAGGCTTGGAGGGGTAAGCAGAAAGCACTGGAGATGAGATTTGGAAGTTACGAAGACTCATACCACAACCTTCCCCCACTTTTGGAGGTATTGCAGGCCAGAAACCCAGGCACACATATGGCTATTCTCGATGAGGTTGCTGACAATGGGAAAAACGTCCTTCGTCGTGCATTTTGGTCATTTGGGTGCATGATAGAGGCCTTCCGAAATTGCATTCCGTTGTTGTGTGTTGATGGTACTTTTATGACAGGCAAGTATAGGGGAACAATTTTAACCGCAATCGGAGTCGACGCTGATAGCCATGTCGTTCCCGTTGCCTTTGCTTTTGTTGAAAGCGAAAACACATCGAGTTGGCTATGGTTCCTGCGTCACATTAAAAGGGGTGTTGTTCAAAACAGACCAAATGTGTGTGTTCTGCATGACCGTCATGCCGGCATTCTATCAGCGGTGCAGCAGCTAAAGGAAGATGTAACAGACGAGGTTTCCTGGCCAGATTTGCATAGCAGATGGTGCATGCGACATCTCGGGGCAAATTTTTACAGACAATTTAGGAGTAAGAGGTTAATGGACCTGTTCAAAAAACTGTGCAAGCAGAACCAACAAAGAAAGTTCGACGCCATATGGGAACAGCTGGATCGGCTGACCACTACTCACATGCAAGAAGTTCGAAAAAAACCCGTTCTTGCCCGACAAGAGGAGCCGGAAGGGCTGGAACCCGTTCCAAACGAACCACCATCTGTTACT
The DNA here is from genome assembly GCA_008326285.1 of Oryza officinalis. NCBI lineage: Eukaryota > Viridiplantae > Streptophyta > Magnoliopsida > Poales > Poaceae > Oryza > Oryza officinalis. Next base: position 6,822,400 of record BDMV01000001.1, on the reverse strand, counting down.
CGATGTAGGAAGCGAGGGAGGGGTACGAAGTGCTTCACTGACTGGATAGAGCATGAGCCAAGGGAAAAGTGGTCCTTGTTGTATGATACCAATGGTTCACGGTATGGTGTGATGACAACAAATCTTGCAGAAGTGTACAACTGGGTGATGAAAAGTACACGTCCTTTACCACTTGTTGCTATCCTGGAGGGCATCACAAGGGGTACACAGAAGTATCTTCGTAAAAGATACGCCATGGCTAGTCTTAACCTTGCCAATCCTAATGTAAGGTATAGCCCCGCTATCACACAATACATGGAGGAGAAAAGCAAGAAGGGGGGAATGCACAGGGTCTGGCCTGCTGGGAATAGGGAGTTGCTTTTTGAGGTACGTCTGCGTGACAAGAGTGGTGTCGGTATTGGGAGAACGGACATCACATTGGAGTGCACGTTGTGGCCAGACTGTCATGCTTGCAAGTGCAACTGCAACAAGCCTTTCCTTCGACATCTGCCATGCTCTCATGTTCTTGCCGCATCCGCAAAAGGTGGTGTCGATGCGAACATATTCGTCTCGCCTTACTTTACTAAGGAAGCATGGGAGGCAACCTGGCGCGGTGAATTGCGTGGTTGGCGTGCGGTATGTGAGTTTATTCGCCCACCCCCAGGGGAAGCCAACTGGGTACCTGATTCAAATTTGCTAGTTGCAACGAAGGGGCGTCGCAAGACCCGTCGAATCAAGAACCACATGGATGAAGCTGAAACGAACACCCGTTCACGGCGTCCAAAGGCTTGCATTGTATGCGGTGGAGACCATAGCCGTAAAGATTGCAGCATGTACAATGTAGGCAAAGATCCAGAAGGTGGCGATATTCGGCGTGTTCCAGGACGGAGGTCGACTTCGAGAAGGAATCCTTAGTTATTCGTCTGGTACTATTTATATTTACCAGCACCGCATTGTGTTCACTTCATTTTATCAGTTTTTGACTTATATTTCTGAAATTTCGCTTTGCATAATTTTGTCATGTATTAATTTATTTTTGATGCTCACGTCACTGATAATCATGCATTTTGTAGGTATGGCTGACAGGGATGACGTATCGCTGATCGACGAGGTGATCGATAAACATCACCGATCGAGACGACTTAGTCAGGGGACGTTCTGCAACGTGCTGAGAATGCGGGGACCGGATCAGTACTGGCGTATAGATCCTCGTTGGGTTCCAAGGCATGTGAAAAACCATTTGTCACCGAGAGCTGCCATTTAAATTTTCTCGCATTGCTGATTATTTATTTATGACATGTAACAGGTTGAGAGCCGCTGGGTTGTTGACCTTCGCACGCTTGGTTGAGCCTTCACGTGGAAGGTCACCCCGTATCAATATGGATGCGGCCTTGCTGAGTGCTTTGGTGGATAGATGGAGGCCCGAGACACACACCTTTCACCTAACAGTTGGAGAGATGGTACCCACTCTACAGGATGTGTCTTTTTTGTTGGGTCTACCAATAGCGGGTGCAGCAGTTGGCCCGACACAGGTTCACGCTGGATGGGCGGATGATCTGTTGGCCAGTTTTGGTGGAGTGGTGGCTGCTCCGCTGCTTGATCTCACAGATGGACATGGGCCCACGAGGAGTTGGTTGCACCAGTTCCACCAGGAGGAGTTCCCAGAGGACCAGGAGGACTGGGTAGTGCGCCGACACTTAGTCGCGTATCTACTGTGGCTGTTTGGGTGGGTGATGTTCACGGGAACTCACGCTGACTCCGTGGACAAGCACTTCATCCACTACGCGGAGCAGATCGCCGAGCTACCTGTTGAGGACATTCCGGAGTACAGTTGGGGGTCGGCAGTTCTTGCGTCGACGTACGCCGGTCTCTGCGATGCTTGCAACAGGAACAACAGGGGAAGTTCTCTGACAGGATGCCCTCTGCTTCTAATGTTATGGGCGCATGAGCGCTTTGACATTGGGCGGCCACAGCTAGAGTCGTACGCAAGCTACGGCGTCGATGAGATGTACAAGTCTGGACTTGAAGACATCGACGATCGTCCAACCATGGGATCGCTGTGGACACACCGCGAGGTAAATTGTACTTTGCAAGGCATTTTTCATAGCACCCTCTTTTTCTGCGCATGATCTAGAGTTACGGGAACTAATCATATTTTTCTTGCATTTGCAGCCGAGGTGGGTGAGCGGAACGACACGTCGCGTGTACGCACAGTTCGTGGCGGACTTCGATCAGCTTACGCCCGACCGTGTACGCTGGACCCCGTACACGCATCACGATGTCGTCGAGCGGGCACCGCACGGTCTGGCGCACCTCTGCACGCGCGACGTAGAGCTTTGGAGGACCACTTGTCACCTCGTGCTGGACGTGCACGTCGAGCCGTACCACGTGCAGAGGGTACGTAAACAGCTCGGCATGTACCAGGACTTCCCTCCGAGAGGTGGACGCTCATTAGCTGTTACCCTCCACAAGTAAGTACACGTCCGACAATGTTAATTTCACGTACTGTGTTTTATCCCATTTTAAATGTTTCTTACGTGCTCACTACGCCCTACGCAGGTACACCAGGAAGGGACTCGGTCTATCCCACGAGGCGACCATTGTTCAGACGATCGCGCCAACGGTTGCGGAGTGGGAACATGCGGCTGAGCACCTGGTTCTCCAAACACCTCCAGACGACGGAGCTTCGTACGGACAGTACCTTCGTTGGTATCGTAGTGTTACGCGCTGGAGGTGTTTCCCGCCACAAGGGGAAACTTCTGTCCCTCACCAGGCGTCGATCACGGACACGTTTGCCCCACAGCCTCGAGCTGCGTTCAACTCAATGGTATGACGGTGCTTTCGTTGATTATCATTAAATGTGGAATATGTTCAATTGTTCTAACGCCCTTCCCAATTCGTTCGATAGGCCGAGTTTGTGGAACAGGTTCACACTGAGTCCAACACGTTGCTACAGCGAATGGAGACGAGGCCTCAGCACGTCAGGCAGGACGACGTGACGTCCGTCCTTCGCAGTTTTCGTTCACGGGCTGCGGCGCTCCTTCGTCGTGTCTCCTGTCGAAGCGCGGCTGATGTTGTGCAGCCCACCAGGCGGGCAGGATCGCCACCACTACCACGACGTTCTAGTGTGGACCAGTTCCGCTACTCTACTTCACGTCGCCAGTACGACGACGCCGGTCCATCGCACGCTCGGCCTTCGCTTCAGGAGACACCGGTCCCCTTTCGCCCAGGGAGATCGTCTGACTTTGGGGTTCCGGCATCGAGTATGCCACCACCGCGGCCTCCGGTACAGCAGGTTTGCCTTGCTTAACATACAGTTCATATCGTACTCAACCTTCGTTTTATACCATTTCGTAACCTCCGCAACATGAACACCCACAGCAGGTGTACGATACGCATCCAGCTTCTGAGCCACCAGACTTTCCCTACCTGCCGACAAGTCACAACCTGGCGCCCACACCCAGTTGGGGACTCTACTGTACTCCGCGCGCCCCGGAGGCAGGTTACACACAGCACACAAGTAAGTATTGTTTACAACCAAGGCAACCATCGTCGTTCGCTTAATTCTCATGCGTACTTACTAACTATTGTAGTGTGCCATCGTCTTTAATTTGCAACAGGTCACGACTACGGGTTTTCCCAGGGGCATTCTGCAGTTCCTGCTGTCTCTCCTCGAACACAGTTCGTGGACGATTTCTTTGCGCCGAATGCACCCGATGCGCAAGCTGGCGTAGACTACTGGTACGGTGCTCCTCCGGTCACGCAGCCTACGCAGCAAGAGGAGTTTGTGCAGCCAGAGGATGCCACTCCACAGCAGACGGCACGACATAGGCACCCACCTGATCATTTGACCTATCCCACGGAGCAGGTCAGACAACGTAAGAAGGGAGGGCCTAGCAAGCGTGCGAGAGGGGGGCATTCTTGACTTGTAGCCTCGCCAGTAGGCTACAAGTGCTACATGTTTGTAATATTTACAGTTAGTAACTTTGAGTTACCTCTTCGTACGTAACACTATTTGGTTGCCGCACTCATATGTTACGAAAATATTCCATGTCATTCGCTACATCTACTCAACGAAACGACGAAAAACTTTCGGCGCGTAACAGAGGGCTACGATTGGTCCCTACCAGTTTTTGGCCCGTGACAGACGTTTACGATACGTCGCTATCATCTTTCGGCGCGTGAAGGCGTCCGGACTCAGCTTTTGCCGATGCTTTGTTCGACACAATCATTCAATTTGCGCTGCCGCGTGAACGTGTTGTCAAATCCACGCTACTGGTGAACTCACGTTAGATGGATATGTGCCTCCTTCCTCCACTATATATTACATAGGTCCGAATATGCGCTCTTCATCCAATGGCCCGAGGAAGTGCTCATTTCAACCGGTCACAATTGAAGGAAAAAAAATAGAGAGGTCAGGAAGAAGGACAAGAGCCGCGAAGCGTTGTTGCTGTGCTTATTCGATCGCACGTTAGTACAATATCCCGACGTATGGTTATATTTTGTGTCGCATACTAGTGTAATTACCATGTATTTCAAATTTCTGAGTAGATCTGTAGCACTTAGATGCGGAGCCTAGATTTTTTGCGAGTAGATTTGTAGCACTGTGAGTAGATATGTTGAAATTTGTGAGTACATATGTAGCACTTAGAAGTGTGAATAATTTTAGGCTAGATTTGTTATGCACACGTTTGGTTTGTAGTACTACTATATTTGACCGTACAATGAGAAGTATTAAGGGTGTTTACAATATTTGATAGTTGTTTTTTAAAACTGTAGGATGCCAAGGCGTGGAAAACCTACCAACTCAAGGTAACATAAATCGTTCTGGTGATATTATGTGTTATTCGTTGTGCATGAAATGAGGAATCCTAGATTAACAGGTTAGGGTGCTTCATTTATTATTGACTTGTAGTTCTCGCCCGAAAACTGGAAATGCCTTCAACCCATTGCCTTTGCCTACCGGTGTTCCAGTGCCCATGTGCTGGTGCGGTGATCCTTGCAAGGTAGCCAAGTCTGATGAAGACGAGACGTACATGCAGAGATACTGGATGTGTGCCAATTTTGAGTTTGAGCCAACACCTGAGATCCGCCGCATTAACTTAGTGGTGACGAACTGATGTTTTGTAATAATTATTTGGTGTATTAAGTAGTCTTGAACAACTTATTTGGTTAGTAAACATTGCATTTGTTGTAGACCCCTCCACCGCTATGTGATTTTGAGCAGTGGATCGACACCGAGATCAAGCCGCAAAACAAGGAGCGGTTGGAGTACATGCGGCGATGGGATGCAGAGCGCAAGGAGAAGATAGAGCTGAGACGCAAGGAGGAGGCCGCAGAAAAAGAGCACAAGGCTGAGGCGGATAGGAGGCGTGTTGCTGCGTACAGGGAGGAGCAGGAGCGGAAGCTTGAGCGTGCGCGGCGAGCGAAGGCAGCAATGGAGGAGAATCCCGATGCGCAGAGGAAGGGAAAGTGGCCTCGTTGCACTCAGTAGTATGCACGAGTTGGTAGTTGTATCGTCGTCGTGTTCAACTCTTGCACTACCTTCCTTCCAGTTCTAATCTAACCTTATCTATGTAACCACAATGGAACCAGGTGTATCATGTTTAAATTGTACTACAACTTCTCCTTATTTCGGTATGGTCATGGATGTGCTCAACATCAATTCTTAAAAAAAGTTTCTTCTCCGTTTCTTAAAAACAAGTTCTGTGAATTCAAAATTTTTTGAGTTCTCCGAAAACGATTTTCAGAATTTTTGAAAATAGATAGAACCAATTTTCGCTTCTACAAATTTTTTGCCCTATCCGAAAGTGATTTTTGGAATTTCCCAAAATAACCGATAAACAAATTAAGGTTCTGTAAATTAATAAATTACAAATGAATATATCTAAAATTATTAAATTATAACTCCGATATGTTTATCCAAATATGCAGCTACAAATGTGTATGTCAGTTATAATAAATTATAATTATATTAACAACTTATAAATTACAATTAATCAATTATAAACAGTTCTCTCATTAATTCTTAACTAACAACTTAAAAACAATTCTTACCCAATTAAAAAAAAATTTCTGTACATTACTAAATTATAAATAGATATATCTAAAATTAATAAATTAAAAATCCAATGTGTTTCTCCAAACATTCAATTCAAAATGGGTATTAATCAATTATAACAAAATTATATTTAGAAAAACTACTTACAAACTTAATTATGAGAACAACTTACAAATTATAAGTAATCAATTATAAATTATATGTCATTAATTAATTAATAAAAAGTTAAAAACAACTTTTAAAAAAATAATTTGTATTAACAAAAAAAACTACACTGAACGAAGGGCCGGCACCGGCCCGGCCTATCGAACGGCCGCGCTCGACTGGGCCGGCCTGTCGTCACGCGGCACGTCGACAGGGCCCAGTCGAACCGCGGGCGGCCGATAGGTCCGGCCTGTCGTCACGCGGCATGTCGACAGGGCCCAGTCGAACCTCGGGCGGTCGATCGGTCCGGCCTATTATCTTTCCACCGTTCGATTGGGCCCTGTCGTCACGCGGTTGGCCGACTGGGCCGCATTTCGTCTCTCCGTGGGTCGACAGGCCGCTAGTTTTGCGATTTTCTCCACAAGCCTGCTAGATTTGCGATTTTCCATTTAAACCATACTATTTGTAAAAAAAATTCAACATCTGAACCTTATTTGTTACTGTACAGTTGGCCATCATGCATATTTTCTCATGTTCTTGTCTTAATGTTGTGCAGATGGTTGTCATGATAGTGTATGTTCTCTTGTATGGAAGACTTTGTTTAGCATGAAGTGGACTTGAGTTTGCAATTATGAAGCAAGCATGGTAAAGGCTGAGTTCGAAAGTTACTCTTCCCAAGTCACCTCGTTTTTCGCGCGTACGTTTTTCAAACTGCTAAACGGTGTGTATTTTGCAAAAAATTTCTATACGAAAGTTGCTTAAAAAAATCAAATTAATCCATTTTTCAAAAAAAAATTAGCTAATACTTAATTAATCATTAATTAATCATGTGTTAATGAGTCGCTCCGTTTTGCGTGCCGGAGAGATTAACTCCCAACACCAACTTTCGAACTCAGCCTACGAGGGAATCATACAGTTCAAGCGGCTATGGGATCTCAGTCTATTGTGCAGCTAGGTCTTTTGATGGCCTAGCCAATGTTTATGGAGATTGGGCTAGAAAGAGGTTTCAGAAGCGCCCTGGGGGATTTCATAATCATGCAGCTTCATGGTGGTGCAAAATATAGAGCAACTGGCAGAGGTTTTGTAAATCATGCAGCTCAGTGTTATATAATATGGTGGCCCTGGTTTCATAATCATGCAGCTCGGTGTTCTTCACTTCCTATCTTGGGACCAAGATTATTTTGGACGCACAATTCTCCATGGTGGTGCAAAATATAGAGCAACTGGCAGAGGTTTTGTTGTTCGCCATGTAAGGTTTGATGGGATTTACAGAATGTACTACAAAAGCCATTTTGTGAAAGGACTTGAGCTGATGTTACTGCTAGTTGTCTATCAGCTGTATGGCAATGTTGCTACGAATTCGACTGCCTATATACTTCTGACATCATCAATGTGGTTCTTGGTTATAACTTGGCTATTCGCTTCATTCCTCTTCAATCCATCAGGATTTGAGTGGCCGAAAATAGATGATGACTGGGATGACTGGACCAAGTGGATTACCGAAAAGATAGGAGAGAGTTCCATAGTTTCTGGGAGTGAGTACAGTGGAACAGTATCCATGATCGCGCAGCACAATTTTCTGTTGAAATGAGAACTCTGTAGACCAGGAGTGTCATGATCTAAAGTAAACCATTAAGGGGACACTAATAGAACAAGTTAAAACTCGGAAAATGAACACGAACTTATTTTGAAAAAAGTGTATGCGATAGCACAAGAGGCTAATTCAGTTATTCAGCAGAATTCTAAGGACTCACCTTCTGACTCCCACAAGTCAAATCTCACCAGCCAACCGTCTGAACCACATTGTGAGACAACCAGTCTGTCCACCCATGCTCTGTATTTCTTCCCTTGTTTGTCACCATAACATGACCCCAATGCATCAACTGATGCATGAAGAGAACATTCAAGCCCAGCAGGATGAATAATAACTCCATTTGCATGCTAACACACACAATAAATAAAAGATATTAGTTTGGAAACTCACAATATAATAACAAGTCATTACCATGATCATTTTGAGATGAAAATACAACATTTTCTCTAAATTAGAATGCTCTCAGAAACTTTGAAATAGATGAACATGCCAAAGGAGGTATTGCTCCTTAGCCTTGTTAACTAAAGCATTATGCCAAATAAACAGGTGAGACAGAAAATTTTTGACAAAAGTAAACCAAGTTATTTTTTACAAAACAAAATCAGAGTGAGGAGCTGCATACTTACAGTTATATTTTTGAAATACTGTATAACCAAATCAGACTTTGGAACCTCAGACCTACGCCACTTCTCATAGAGAACATACAACTTTACAACAGCATCCGTAGGCTTTACAAGGTTCTCCTTGACATAAGGGAAATCCACATCTCTGGGAGAAACATTAGGTCCTAGTTTGAAGTGTCCAATGGCTTGTATGATTCCAGCAGCACACCTCTCAGTTGCATGAATTATCTTAGGATTATCCTTCGCATTTTCTGAATACCACTGAAGTAGTTCCTCTTGGGCATTGCTGACCTAAACATTTGAAAAAACTTTGTAATTGCAGTAAGCACACATTCAATCTGTTATGAACTTTGTTAGATACTTCATGCAAAATTTATTGCATACTGACCATGACACCATGTACACCAGGGATGCTGAATAATTCTGCATCGTTACCAGAGTCACCGCAAGCAAGCGTATTATTGGGTGGTTTTCCACATGAGCTTAACTTCTTGAGCAAATATGCAAGTGCCTGACCCTTTCCAGCACCTTGAGGTAATACATCAAGGTCCTGGCCACCGCTATATATTATTTTAACATCTAGCTGAGAACAAAACAATAGCAGTTAATCATACATGAAATCAAAACATGGATGTTTCTTAAGAAATAGTCCAACGCTGAAAAGAAAATATGAATGTTCCTTAAGAAAAAATTATCCAAAGCTGGGCCATATCAAGACAAATGCTTCCTCACCCCACGTTTCTCCAACTTCTCAGAGAGAGACTTTATCACTTCCTGGGCACTCTTTTTGTCAACGTAAAAGCTGACCTTATGTGGACGCTGTTCCGACTCTACCTATATCCATGTAAATGTACAGCAATAAAGTGTTGTTGCTTATTAGTTAGCCATCAAATTATCAAAATGGTTATAAATTAAAAGAAAGGAACCATGCAAGTTATTGAACATACCTGAAGTTTCAGCTCGGAAAAATTTGCTGTCTCCTCAACAACAATATTCCTGTCCCACTTATTATTCAGATATTCCTCCCAGCCATCATCAGGAACCATTTCCTCGCCATATGTTATCTCAGTGCCGACAGACATGATAGTGATGTCTGGAGTTAGCATAGGCTTCTCTTTCCTCAATTCCTTATACAGAGTAGGCGACCTTCCAGTTGAAAATACAAGTAAAGAATCCTGACAGTAAACAGACTCCCACAGGGCACCAAATCTAAGCAATGACAGGTTATCCTCATCATGATGATCAACCTGCAAAAGTTCAAAAAAGATTTAGCATTAATGAGATATACAAAATGTCATGATTAGCACTGGACAAATCCACGGTATGAGTTGAAAGAAACACACCATTGTATGGTCAAGATCTGAAACAATCATGAGACGTGCAGAACCATTGAACTTATCCATTTTACCAGCCTGCAAAGATGGTTGCCAAATTGGAAGGTATTAAAATCTTGGGTAAAGCAGTAAAATCACTTCAAAATTATACACTGTGTTCAGTTCAGATGTTAGAGATGCATCAGTGCCTCAAGAGTTTGAGCCATTTCAGTCAGAAAGCAAAAGGGCCAATGAAAATGCCACGGTGGACAGAATTACAGAATTTGTGACCACATCACAAATGTCCGGTCAGCTTTGATACCAACTACTCTCTCCGTCCCAAAATATAAGGGATTTTGGTTGGATGAGACACATTCTAGTACTACGAATCTGGACAGGAAGCATATCCAGATTCGTAGTACTAGGATGTGTTCCATCCAACCAAAATCCTTTATATTTTGGAACGGAGGAAGTACTACTACTTACCAATCATCGACTTATTACAGAACATACAGTGAAACAAGCACAGTGATTCGGTAAAAAACACATGGCCAACGAATAGGAATACTATGATGTTAGGTAGACCCGACCCTTGTTGTCTATGATTTCAAGAACACAGGACGACGCCTGTCGAGGAGCACATGATTCTTATTTTATTTTATTTTTTCGTCTTGGGCGAAACAGTAGGAAAAATATACTAATTCATATGAATCATACACAATAATCGCCACCCAATTCCCAAATCCCAAATGAAATGCACGGCACCGACAACCGAAAGAAATGCACACCACTTCGATAAATCAGAACCCCGCGTGCGGATCAGAAATCGACCGCGAGAAGAAGCCGTCGTCCGCAGGACGTACAGAACGAAGGAGAGACCGATCTGGAGGACTGGTGGAGGAGGAGGGATCGAAGGGGGAGATCACACATGCGATGTGAGTGCGCGGCGACGGAGGGAGGAGGACGCACGGGACGGGACGGCGAAGGGCGCGGGGCGCGGGGGAGGGAGAGGTGTGTGCGGTGGCGGTTAGTTGTCTCGGGGAGAGGGGAGAGAGGAGATGCCGTTGCAATTGCATTGGGGAGGGTTCCGCGTGTCATGCTTTCTTTGGCCCATGCCCGTTTGAGCGGCCCATACCCGATAAGGCGATAAGGCCCAAAAGGCCAGAGGTTTTGCGAAAAGGCCCCTCCTGACTCCCAGGGGGTCGGAGAAGAAAAATCTGACTCCCTTGCGCTATTCGGATCAGGACTCGGAGGTTCAGAGAATAAAACACCGACCCCTTTGGATCTTTTATGGCCGTCCGATCGTATATTGAGGGTTTAGATTGATCAAGGGAGAAAAATGCGGGATATAATTTTTCATGAAACTCCTTAATAAGTCCCAAATGAGCGGAGGTTTGAAAAAAGGGCACGTTCACTATAGCGTCACTTTCAACTCTACCAAATTTTAGTACAACCTTCCAAAAAACAATAGTGCTACCAAATTTTAGTAAGATAAAAAACTAAACATTATCTTACCAATGTCATCATACCAAAATTTGGTAGTTCCGAAACTTTCATAAAAACACTATAAAATTTTGAAAAGACATAAAACTAAATACATCCAACGTAATCAAAACTTGACAATGACAACTTGCCAAATACATCTAACGTTGCCAAAATTTGGCAATGACAAAAGTTACCAAAATTTGATAATGTTGAGCCCAAAGACTATTATGTAGCCGTTAGATCAATAGGCTGTCTGGATTAGGCGAAGAACACTGTGACGGAAATTTTCAGAAAATATGCTACTCCCTCCGTTTCATATTATAAGTCGTTTTGACTTTTTTCTTAGCCAAAGTTCTTTAGATTTGACCAAATTTATAGAAAAATTTAGCAACATTTACAACACGAAATTAGTTTCATTAAATTTAACATTGAATATATTTTAATACAATGTTTGTTTTGTATTAGAAATGTTACTATATTTTTCCTGTAAACTTGATCAAACTTGAAAAAGTTTGATTAAGAAATCAAACGACTTATAATATGAAACAAAAACGAAAATGGAAACGGAAACAGAAACGGAGGGAGTATTAAATAATTTACCGTACAAAATAATCCCTCAACTGACATTCAGTCAATTATATCATATCTCAAATCACATGCTTTGAACTATCTCTCAACTCCAGATTATGCAGCATTCCATTTACTAATTGGCGTAGTCTGCCACACACTGTATTTTTTTTAGAGACAACTAAACGAGTCACGATAGTATTCGGACATGAGTAAATATGATCTCAGTTATGAAATGATATGTAATAATAAATGTAACTGTATAAAAATGCACTATGTATCATGCACTAATCTGAAAACTACAGGAGCTTATGGTAAAAAAATTGAAAAAAAGCACACAAACAAGAATCTTTATTGCTCCAAAGGACAAAACAGATGGTATATAATGGAGAATTCAGATTTATCTCTGTATGCATAAGGTGAGATATAAATTATAAGGTCAGATTTAATTGGAATAGAGGCAAAAAAAATTGAAGAGGTTCCTTGCTTTGGTCTTATACATTTAATTGGAAAAGAGGTAAAAAGAGTCCCGGGGATGCATTGCTTTGGTCTTAATGTGGTCAAATTCTTGACAGGGCACAACCAGATGACATGAAAAGGTGGAAGAATGATTTCTTGCATCACTTTAGTTTTCCAATAATACCAGAATAAAAACAAAATACAATGCATAGAAAATAAGTCCAGTAAATAAGAATCAAACCTCGGTGTGCTAGCACACCAACCGTGCTAGCAGCTCTTACTCAAATCTGATATAATGAATGAAATCATGTTGTTGGCAACTTTGAAGTACAGCAGGTTACCTGGGTTGTCTTCTTCTTTTTACATAAGTAAAACCAAATCTGACTCTTAAACTAACTTTTTTTTTCTTAGGTACTGTTGGCCAAAATGCTTTCACAAAATACTACCGTAGCGATTAACATCGATGTGGAATAGAAATCGAACCCATGCGTGACCTCAACACAGAAGCTGAGAAAAAAATTGTCTGGCTTGTTAAGGAGAAGCATGCAGATTCGGCCATCTTATCACATACCATTTCTTAGTGAGAAAAATTACTCAAAGTTTAACACTATACTACAATGTATACGACCAAAAATTGTTTTGGTTGAGACTGACCGAGTGTGTGGTTCATGATAAGGCCATAAAACAAATACCAAATATTCGAAAGGGGAATAGGGATGAAATGAGTGGAGCCGGCAGGGGATTGGGATCAGACCTGAGTGGAGCAGCCTAGCCGTAGACCACCGTAGTGTCGACGCAGATCGAGCAGCAGCTTGAGCACTGGACCACCACCGTCAACGCGGAAGAGATCGAGGTTGTGCAGAGGGGAGGGGGCCGAGCGGCGAGGTCTTCCCCGGAGATCAGCTGTGTGTGGCGGGGCGACTGATGAGCAGAGAGGAGATATTAGGGATGGGGGGAGAGGGAGAAGGGGGGAGGGGTGAGGGAGGAGGGGATCTGTACCTTTTGAGGGGGTAGCTGAGGGGCTGTGCGCAGGGTTCACATTATCCCCCGGGCTTACCGCGCAGGGGATCGGTTACCGGCGGTTAGGGTTTGAGAAATTTTGACCAAATTCAAAATTTTCCAAAAAAAATCGAAAAAATCATGGATGTTGTTCTTGAATTGTAGTGGCAGATGGTGAAGAAAATTTTTTAAAAAGAGTAAGATAAATTCATATTTGAGAGCTAAACCGAAAGTCCATAATAAATTAGAAAAAAGAAGAAATGGAATGGGCCTGATCTCGTACTATTTATGTGACCCATTAAGGCCCATTTGCGGGAGAAAAAATCTCCTGAGTCCTCTCTCCGATTCCTATCGCTACCACTCGGCTGCTAGAGGTTGGGGGAGAGGAACAAGAGGCTCCAGCGTCAGATCCGTCGCGGACGCGACGGCGAACGGCGAAACCGCGCGGTAGGCGGCGGTAAACGCGCGGTATGTGACGTTAATCGTCTACGCGAGCCAGCTCAAGGTAACCTTCACTCTCCCCGCGGTAATCGTGCGATAAACCGCGGTAATTGCACGGGTTAGTGCGGTTATCGCGTGATTTTTAGCAATAATCACTGCAAGTAGATAGTTGGTCGCGCCATCGCGTGGGACGGTTACCGCGGCTTTGCCGTGCGGTTATCGTGTTAAAGCCATGATAATTGCCCTGAAAACCGCGGTTTCCTCCTCTCCCCTGTATATTTAGGATTTGTTAAATAATAGCGATATATTTAGGATTTGTTAAACATTGTGCATGATTTTATCAATGCTGTGCAAGTAGCAGCCTTAGTTGTATATATATGTCAACTTTGTGCAAGTAGTAGCCTTAGTTGTATATGTCAAATATACATTGTAAAGTGTTTGATGTTAGTGATATACATTGTGCAAGTAGTAGCTATAGTTGTATATGTCAATGTTGTGTTTGATGTTAAGGCTGTGTTCGTTAGTCTGAACTCCCAGCGCGCTACAGTGTTTTACCCCGTGCACGTTTTTCAAACTACTACACGGTGTACTTTTTTGCAAAAAGTTTCTATACAAAAGTTGCTTAAAAAAATCAAATTAATTCATTTTTGAAAAAAAAATTAACTAATACTTAATTAATCACGCGTTAATGGACCGTTCCGTTTTCCGTGTTACTGTAGCGCGCTGGGAGTTCAGACTAACGAACACAGCCTAAATATACATTGTGAATTATGGTAGTGATGTGGAAAATGATTTTGTATGGTATGTTATTTGTTGGGTGAGTAGATATCTTCATGTTTAGTGATGTAAATTTACTTTTAACGATAATGGGTCATTTGTTGCTCATGTGAAACTTGGTGAATTCTTTTATAGTGACATATTTTTTTCATATGATTCAGGTGGAGATGTCAGATAGTAGGGACCCTGTGTGGGAGCATGGGGAGAGCATAGGATATGGATTTCGTTGTAAATATTATCATCAGCATAAGAGCGGTGGTGGGGCAACTCGACTTAAAATTTATTTGGCTGGAAAAGGGAAGAGGACAACATATTGCAATTCAGTGCCTCCAGATGTCTGTGACTTGTTCAAGCACGAGTTGGACAGGATAAAAACTTCCGGTGATAGGCATAAGAGTGATAAGGCAAGAAGGGTTGAAGTGGCAAGGGTCAACTATTATGACCTAACAGGTGATCGCGATGAGGAGAAACAAATGGAAGCAGCCATGCAAGCCTCACGGCAAGAGGAAAACTACAGGAGAGGTGTGGAGGATCGAGGTGGCACATATGAGCATGGCGGTGGCAGTGGATCCGCTCAGCCTGAGGCACGGAGAGGTAGAAGTAACCCAATTGCCAATTTGCTACGAAGGGCTACATCTCAGAGGGAGTCACCTGTTTTGAGATATTACAATCTAGCAGCTGCCAAGTCCCCTGTGCAGACACGCATTGATACAGGTTTCTTCGCAAAGAAGGGAAAGCAAGCGAGGGAGACCATTGGTGAGTCCTGGGCAAGGTTCTTCTTTACCTCCGGCATTGCTACAAGAAATGCCGATAATCCTTACTTTGTCAGCGTCGTGAGAGAGACACAGAAGTGGGGTACGTATGCATTTAATATCAATTTACATTTTCCTAAACAGTTCACAAATTAATATTTCATATGTCAAATGTAGGTGAAAATATACCTTCTTCAACAGGTAGAGAGATAGATGACAAGTATCTTGATGCTATAGAGAAGGACGTAAAGAAGCAATTTGAGAGGTTCAAACGTGACTGGGATGAGTATGGTGTTACTTTGATGTGTGACTCATGGACTGGACCGACGGGTATGGCTGTCATCAACTTTTTGACATATTGTAATGGAATAATGTTCTTTCACAAGTCAATCGATGCGATGGGCCAAAGTCAGGATGCTCAATTTATACTTAAGGTAACGAACTGGATGCAACAACTTTGCATCATATGTTATCATGAAGTGTATGTGATGGGACTTATTTGTACTCTGTGAATTAAAGATGCAGGAGATAAGACAGGTGGTACGCGAAGTAGGACACCAACATATCGTGCAAATCATCACTAACAATGGTTCTAACTACAAGAAGACGTGCAGACTGCTGCGGTAAGAATACCCAGCTATTGTGTGGCAACCTTGCGTGGCTTACACAATTAACTTAATGCTTAAGGAGGTTGGAAAAATGCCAGACCATGATATGGTGATTGGTAGTGGTAGAAAAATTTGCAGATGGCTATACAATCATTCAAAGCTGCATGCTATGATGGTATCAGCGATAGGTGGTGAATTGGTTAAGTGGAATGCTACGCGCTTCGACACCAACTACATGTTCCTCTAGAGTTTCCTTAGGAAGCGAGAATAGTTCATGCAGTGGATGGCTTCCTCTAGCTTCATGGCAAGTAAGTTCGGTGGCACAACGGAGGGTAGATATGCACACGCCTGCCTATCTAGCATCAGTTGGTGGGAAAACTTAGAGGCAGTAGTGAATGCAGTGCAACCGATGTACTCCTTCCTTCGGTTTGCGGACAAGGACAAGAACCCCAATTTGAGTGAGGTTCTTTTGAGATATCAACTGTTGAAAATGGAGTACGACAGTCTGTTTGCTAGTGAAAGGGAGAAGTATAATGCTTACATGGATATTGTGGACAGAAGGATGCACGACCTCACAATGAGACACTCATCAACGCCAGTAAGTAGCGATCTTTACATAATCTTCAATTTGTAGTGCATAATTCTTCAACTAATTTGTGCTATGTTTTCTAGCTGCGGCATCGAACCCTAGTTTACACTGCAAGTGCGACCGTCTTCCAAGACCTCCGTCAAGCTTTCGAGTGGATGACGAACATCGACACGGCCGCTGCCGCTTTGCTGGAGGTTGAGATGTATCGGCATAAGAGTGGCGAATTTGGGAAGCCATTGGCAAGAAAGATGGCAATGGATGGGAAAACTTCCCCTGGTATGTTCTTGCTAATGCAACAATCAAAATTCATATTGATTTTCGATGTGCTCAGAATACTTGGATGACATGTTATTCGGCTTTTGCAGCACAATGGTGGTCTATGTTCGCCTCGGACACGCCAAATTTGAAGAAGCTTGTGTTGCATTTGATTGGTCAGTGTTGCTCTTCAAGTGGATGTGAACGGAATTGGAGCATGTTTGCATTCATACATACAAAGGTTCGTAACAAACTTACACATAAGAAGCTCACCAAGCTTGTGTATGTGAACTACAACCTTCGCCTTCGCATACAGCAAGCAAATGCCCAGATTAGGAAGGAGAATGACGATCCCCTTCAGAGGCTAACAGACCTTTCATTCTATGGCACTAACAATTAGATTAAAGGTTGGATGGACAATGCTCGTTCCAATGCTTCTCCTAAACTCGATGAAGATTCAACAGAGAGTGAAGCCCCCGTGCCTAGTCCACTTGTAGCCAACCTAGTGGACTTGACTGACCTTCGCAGGGCCACTGGGGCTTCTAGTGTGGCTGAGTCGGCTGACAAGAACATAGACGAAGTCATATTGGAAAAAAAAGACTCAACAGGGGCCAAAAGCACCTCCATCGAAAAAATCGAAGGGCAAAGCTACAGCGACACGGTCTAGGAGTGTCGATAGTGATGAAGACACTCAAGGAAGCCCGGACTACCAAGAGTCTGATGATAGTAGTTCCAGAACAGATACAGATGACGGAAATGATGGTGGTCAAGAAGGCTAAGGCACCACTAATGTGCCTTCTAGGGGTCACACATCTCAGTCAGATCCCCATAGCCTGATTCAATTCACTGGTACAATATAGTTTACTTACTGTTACAACCTTCACCTTGCAATTCACGGCTCATTAATCTTCTTCCTACTATATCATTTGCAGGTGAGGCCGACTTCACTCACGCAACTCAGGACCAGAATCATGGTGCTCCAAGCTCGCAACGAACTAGCATTACTCCAAGAGGTCGCCAACAACAACAACAGTTTGACACGCCCCAGGATAGCTATAGCTCATTCAGTGCCTCCAGCATTGAAAGTTGATATCCAACGTATGTGTACAATCGTCCCCAAGCATCTGATTATCCTACTCCTACATGGGTGTATGAATGGCAAGAGCCCCAACGTATGCTCAATTCTACGCTCAATGGCAATCAACAGCATCATGGACAGGTCAAACTTGGTAGGAATACAAGGCGGGGTTGCTACACACTCACGACTTGATGCTAATGTCCACAGAAGAGTACAACATGGCTTACAATCAGTGGAACACCTAGCTATGTCCTTCTCTGTATCCTTTGTTTCTATATTTGTGTTGCTTGTCAAATGAACTACCATATTTGTAGTCTTGGACATTATATCGTGGACTCTATTATTTCAACTTTGTGTGGACTTCATAATGCTTTGAAATGTTAGGTTGTTCAATTGTTGTTGTTGTTTTATTATGTTATGAAATGTTGAATTGCTTCGATGTCCATAATATAGAAAAGGTCATGCCGAATTTTTTAATTTTACACTCAAAAGTTAGATTTGTAAGTATTGTACACATTCTTTCAATTATCCTCAATTTCTACACACATTAACTGTATTTTTGTTTTTTTTTCTCGTTGTATTTCATTCTCATTTTTTATTCTACATAGTCCGCAGTAACCACGCAAAAATCGCGGTTACCGCGGTAACTGCGGCGAAACCGTGATACCGCCGACAATTTGAATTCAATTTTTTGAATGGGATTTTTGCACGGTTTTTCGCGGTAACCGTGGTTATCGCGTTACCGCGGGGGGCGATAACCCTAGCCCACACGATAAGGTGAACCTTGGTTGTGCGTCGCGACGACGACAGAGATCACGATTGGTGTAGGGGGCGGCGACTTCCCCGACGATAGGGCATCGCGGCTGAGGAAGAAGGGAGGAGACGGTGACGGGCGAGGTGGAGGACGGGTGCGGGCGAGGCAGAGCTGCGCGTGGTGGGGCTAGGGCATCAGTGAGGGATTGAGATCGGTGATGGCAGCGTGATTTTGGGAAGGAAAAAGATCGTGGGGAAGGAGCACAGCACAATCGGCGGTAGCGGTGGAGAAGGGAGCCGGCGCGGTTAGGCGAGCGTGATCGAAGGGAGGAAATCATCAGGTGTGTTTTTTTTATCGTTGGATGTGTTACATGATGAATGAGTAAAACGAGCGGTGTGTTGGCTAGACGTGGGGTGGGTCGCTGGCCCACGTCGCACTTGCTTCTGCTGTTGCGCCTTTTTTTTTGCGAGGTGTTACGACTTACGCGTGGGGATATTGCGATCAATTAGTATTTCTCTTTTCTATCAAAAGTGTTTGTTAGATGAATTAGTTGGTAAAATGAAATATAGGGTAGATTTGATTCCTGTCGGCGGAGTTTTCCAAGTTAGGTTGATGTGAGTAAAGCCCATTCAGGATTTCAGCCCGGCCCATTTGTAAACAGCACAGGACTGAAGTCTTCCGTACCACTCTCCTAAGCCCAGTTCAGTCCCAAAAAGGCCCAGTTTCGTGGGGCGGAGGCCCATAGATAGGATAATAAGAGGAGTTATTTTTTCTTTTTTTTCCCTGCGAATATAAGAGGAGTAAATTCATGTTGGCCTAGAATAGCATAATGACCAATTGATGGACCTCAACCTGTCATTTCACAACTAATTGAATGATTTAGTATTTTTCGGTTACATAAAAAAACACGCATGTGAACGAAAAAGGCTGAACATTAAGGAAGTTTCATATTTTCCTTAAAGAAATACTAATTCGACATCATTATGTCCTTTTTTAGCAGTAACATACAGTTAGTAGGAATGATTGTCGAGTTTGTTTCTTACAAATTGTCACATGGTGCTATTTGGCCAATTTCTTGGATGGTTCTGCAGGAAGTGACACAGTTTTGCACAGTGTCAAACAAGCTTAGAAGTCTTTATTATTATGTAATATTTTTGTAAGATATGTTAATATGAATAATTGTCAAATTTGGTTCATACAAATGTTCACATGATGCTATTTGCGCAATTTCTTGGATGGTTCCATGCAGCAGCATGGCACAGGCACAGTGTCAACTGACAAGATTAGACAACTAGTGAGATTTCAGAGGCAACACCAATGAGACAACCCAATTGTAACCATACAATCTCTCTAATTAATAGTCTAATTAAGTCGGTGGTGTTACTTGCAAATGATACAAAGTGGCATCTGATGCCCCTCACTTGGCAGACAAAGTGTAGGTTGACTGACCAAACAAAGCCCTGAATTATCTCGTCTTCACAGACAAGTCATTGCCAAAGAGAAAAGGTCCATCTTTTCACAGGAATTCAGAAAAAAGGAAGTACCCGTACTATCACTGCACCAAGCAAAACAATTTGACTATTAGCAAAAGCAGCCACAGCTTGAAGAAAGCAAAGTGCTACTAGTAGTAGCAAGAAGATTCTAATTGACCTACTGTTTGTGCAAATGGCCTACTTAATGGTCCAATTAAGTAGGTACAACTAGGTAGGTGATAATGCTGTTTGTTGTAAAAGAGAGATGTGATCATGAATTAATAGAGAGATGTGGCAATGAGTAGAGATGATTCTTTTCAGATAGTAGTGTCATCTGTGTAGCAAAAACTCATGTTTCTACAAATGATGGGACTACTAATTCCATGATCAGAGTGATGAGTACTACTACTACTGTATTAACAGTATTCTTCTCCTTCTGAATATACTGAACCTGAACATGCAACATGCAGAGACATGGAAGGTTCAGCATCAAATGGGATACTGCAGATCGGGCAGTACACGCTTCTAAAGTAGTAGGAAATCTGGAATCACGAGGATTTGATTCTGAGTAGTATATGATCAGTACTATACTTAGCAACTGAATTTAGATTAGTTAATCGTTCATGCGTGTGATTAACTAAAGGTGAGAGAGATTTTGTCAAGTCAGAAGGGCATGTAACCTGTCTGATAGACTGATACTGTGATCGCTGAAGATCTCTGGCGTTGGTCTGGTCGAGCAGAGCATTTTGGATACGCAACTGAAGTGCAGGTCATCGATCGGTCGCCGCCCTCTGAATGATCCTGTCGAGAGATCCCAAACAGGACAAGACCAGACCATCAATTCACCAAAAGCATGAATTGCTGTAGAGTATTATTCCATCCGTTCAACCGATAATTTTAACTTTACTATTTAAACTTTAACCACTAACTATTCTTAAATGGTTAGACTAAAGTTAGTACATGCTTATATCTAGACCATTATATACTTTGATAACACTAACAAAATACTTGTGAGTTGCAACGGGCTCTAATTATATTTGATGAGCCAATTAAAACCAAATCATTACTCTTAAAATCTGATTAACGATAATAGAATAGAATAAATACTGTGTTGTACAGTGTACATAAAGCAATAGAGCTTCTCACATTTAAGACATTGTTGGTCAATAATGATAGACCCATAAGATAGATATGATGGTTCTCACTTGTCAGGTAGATAGGGATGGTAGAACCACCACTATCACTAGCATATTTTAAGATAGTATAAATAACACTTCCCTTGTCTTGTCTGTAAATATTTTGAAAAAGAACGAGCAATTGAATCGTGCAAGCGCATAGTATACAGTGTCTGTTGTTAGTTACTTAAAAATGAAGGGAGTATAACCTACTTACTCCCTCCGTTTATCAAACTTTTAAAATTTGATTTATAAAAAAATTTAGCAGTATTTTCAAAATAAAACAAACGTATTGTTAAAATATATTTAATGCTACATTTAGTTAAACTATTTTTTAATATTGTATTTATTGTTAAATTTTTTAATAAGCTTAATCAAATATAAAAAGATTTGATTAGTAAAACTGTTCGAAATAACTTATAATATAAAATAGACATTGGGAGTAGCTTTGAAGAGCAAACGAATTTTACACAAAAGTTCAGATTTTTAAAGAGAATTTCGTGTTGTTTTTTTTCAGCTGAGAAATGAGGAAAGTCAAGAGGGGGTGGGGGGCAGGAGACAAGCAGCCGACAGGGGGGCACAATCACATGTCCCCGCTTTATGCTACTCGTACCTCATTGGCTGTTCACTGATGCTGCCTCCGTGCCCACCCAACCATTTCACTTTCACCCCTCTCAAATCCAATCCCAATTCAATTCAATTCAATTCAATTCAATTCTGGGGGCTATTTACTCCAACCCGTGTGACTCACTCCATCTACTCCTAGGCATAAAATTGATACTAGAATAGTACACTAGTCTACTACAGTACCACTAGAAGACATCTTGTTTATTTGATGAGTAAATTTCATGAAAACA
This sequence comes from Oryza officinalis, assembly GCA_008326285.1. Classification (NCBI taxonomy): domain Eukaryota; kingdom Viridiplantae; phylum Streptophyta; class Magnoliopsida; order Poales; family Poaceae; genus Oryza; species Oryza officinalis. The sequence goes on along the minus strand of BDMV01000001.1, from coordinate 6,800,418 downwards.
AAAGTTCTGAGACATCCATAGCGTAAACTCCCAGTTTTTACATTTTGTTTTATAAAATCTTAGATTTTAAGGTGAAATGTTTCATGAAAACCCCTCTACATGCATATATCATCTATTTAATCAATATACTTATCCATATAATTGTACGAGATATTTTCTATAAGTTATGTAGTACTATAAGTAAGTTTTTTTCTTAAAAAATTATATTTTTAAAAGCATAAAACAAATAATCCGTGGTAAAAATAGGACAAAGTCTGAAAAGAATATGGCCAGCTTGAGTTTTCTTCTTGACTTCTCTATTTCTAAAATTCTAAAATTCCAATTCAAGTGGTTGTTTCAAAAAAAAATCCAACCCGGGTGACAACTTAGGACATGCAATAATACAGAGATTGTTACTGTACGTGCGAGTTCTTATGTCAACCTAAATACATATAACATGTACAGTAATCATTATATGATTATTTTTCAAAATGAAAACTAACGTTTTCTATGTATAATCAACTCATATCGATGTCTTGATTTTTCTTTTCTCTTATATCTTGCTGTGCACGAGTGGCTGTTTTATTAACTGACGAACGGATTCTTTCTCATCCACCGTACGAAAAAAGAAACTAAGGAAAGGCACCATGGCCATTGGATCTGTATCGTGCGGCGATGGGGGGATGAGGAGGGTGGCGTAGCGTGGAGCCGGTCGCTGCAGGGCGCCCAACCGACAGCCCGGGCCCACCACCGGGAGCGACCCTCGCGAAATGCTCCGCCACTATTTCCTTGTTTATTCCGTTTCGGAAAAACCCCCAACACTAAATTAATTTTTGCCCCTTTTACACTTAACCCCTCGCCTTCCTATCTTTTCAATTCCAACTATACATCTTTCCACTAACTTCAGTTTATTTGTCGGATTGTTCAAATGAACTATTTGCTTGTTTTGAAATTCTGGTAATTTAATCATTGTCTTTTAGGCACTGGTTAGATTACTTGTTCTAGATATTTGTAAAATCTATTCTTAAAATATTTAATTTTTGTTCTTATAGTTAAATCGATATTCCGTGACAACAATTCAGTGCTTAAGGGTACGTTTGGTAGTAGCCTATTAAGAGAAAGACTTTCTCGTTTTTCGTGTACACGTTTATCAAATGATAATAATATGTTTTATTTAAAAGTTTGTTGAAAAATTGCTTTAAAAATCATATTAACCTAGTTTTTAAGTTTAAAATAAATAATACTCAATTAATCATATACTAATGACTCATCTTGTTTTGTATATCTTCTTCATCTTCTCTTTTTTCTCCTCTCAAACATACTCCAATAATCTAATCCCTGCATTTTTTCAGATATAAGTAGCACAACTATTTTTTCCAGATATTTCATAATATAAGATGTATATGCATGCATATAATTTACTAGCACCTCATCTTCGCTAAATACAATAAATTCTTTATCCTTAAGATCTCTAATTCTATTGGGTGCATGTATTGTATTTATTAGTGAGGGTGATACAAACAAAAGGATGATAATAGTAATTGTTTTCATGGTTTTTAACTAAGGGTAGTTATGCATTATATTTTGAATTTCATGGTTTTTAACTAAGGGTGAGTTCTTCCCCTTACTTTTCCAACTCACCTCTCTTTTTTTTCACACGCATGCTTTTTAAACTGATAAACGGTGTGTTTTTTACAAAAAAAATTTCTATACGAAAGTTGCTTTAAAAAATCATATTGATCCATTTTTGAAAAAAAATTAGCAAATACTTAATTAATCATGTGCTAATGAGTCATTCCGTTTTTCGTACGGAGGAATAAATTCCCAACTCACATTGCCGAACACATCCTAAGTTATGTATTATATTTTGAAACGAAATGAGTACCGATCAAACGGGAAAAATGTTATTATTTGTCATGAGTACAGGTGCTAATGTGTAAAATGGCACTAGCGGGTCACTGACCGTTTGACCTCCGGTGACCCGACCACGCCCAGCTATAACCAACCCAACCTCCTCTCTTCTCCGATTTTGCTTTGCTTTGCTTCTCTCTCCTCTCTCTCTCTCTCTCTCTCTCTCTCTCTCTCTCTCGCCGCCCACCTCGCCGTCGCAGCCGCGCAGCCGGAGACGAAGCAGCGGCGTCACAGGCGCCAGCGATGTCGGTGGAGACGGAGCGGAGCTCCACGGAGTCGTCCGCGGCCTCGGGGCTCGACTTCGAGGACACCGCCCTCACCCTCCGCCTCCCGGGCTCCCTCGCCGCCGCCCCCGACCCCGACCGCAAGCGCTCCTCCTCCGACGCCGAGAACTCCTCCCCCCTCGCCGCCGCCGCCGCCGCCGCCGCCTCCGATGCTCCCCCTGCTCCCAAGTACACTGCCTTTTCTTTTTTTGCAACAATCATGCGTGTTCTTGCGAGAGGTTTCGGTGGTTTCTGGATTGATTGGTGAGGTTGTTGTTTGTTGTCAGGGCGAGGGTGGTGGGGTGGCCGCCGGTGAGGTCGTTCCGGAAGAACGCGCTGGCGGCCAAGTTCGTGAAGGTGGCCGTGGACGGCGCGCCGTACCTGCGCAAGGTGGATTTGGAGGCCTACGCGGGCTACGACCAGCTCCTCCGCGCGCTCCAGGACAAGTTCTTCTCCCACTTCACCATCCGTGAGCGATATCCTGCTTCTTCTTCACCACTCGATTTGAAATTTGATGGATTGGTTGGTTGTTCGAGCTGACCGGGAGGAAGATGCAGGGAAGTTCGCCGACGACGAGAGGAAGCTGGTGGACGCGGTGAACGGGACGGAGTACGTGCCGACGTACGAGGACAAGGACGGCGACTGGATGCTCGTCGGCGACGTCCCCTGGAAGTGAGCTTCTTTAATTTCTTGCCAACCTCCTCCTTTCCCCCTTGATTCATCATTGGTTGTGAAATTCGTGTTCCAGTGCCAGATCTTAGTATGATTCTTGATGGTTTTCGTAGTGGGTAATTGTTGGTTGGGTTCTTGAACTGAGCAAGTTAGAATGTCTTGGCTCTGATTCGAGAATTCAGAGTTTTTCAGTTGTTGATTTGGAGCTATACGTTTCCGTAGATGCTTTGATACTATTGCTAGAAGTGGTATTTTGTGCTGATGGAGATCTGAAATGAATTTGGTAGATGCATGATGCTTTACGTTTTGGGTAGGAAGCAAATATGGTTTGCTTTGCTTGTGGTTTTAGACTAAAAATGGGTTCTTTAATATGTTGTGTGGTCTCATGGATATGCTCTTGGTTGTTGCCATAATCCAATGCAAGCCCATGAATGCATTTCAAAGATTTGGAGTTGCTTATGTGGCTGTGATCTGTGTTGATCTGAAGAAAGGGGAGTTAGTTAGGGATCAGATTTATCAGAACAAATAATGCATTACTTACAAATCATACCCTGGTTCCATAGATAGCGAAATCCCTTCCCTCCTTGGTCTTGAGGTTAGGTTACATCGGAAATGCGGATTGGATTCTACTACTGGCCAATAATAGGAAACTCTGTTTGGTTCTTGTTGCACTACGTATTGCGTTACTGTTGCTTCGTTAGCAGATTAAGCAACTTTGATGTATCACTTCCAAATAAAAATATTGATGTGCAATCTCTCTCCCCCACAGAGAAGCTAGCCTGAGGCTTCTGTACAATAAAAAGAAGAACCCACTTTGTTAGGATAGATTACTTTGGATAAGCTTGCCTTTCTAGTTTTGTTCTCCACTACCCTGGAACACACTATGAGGCATCGATGCTTCTTGATCCTTCTAGCTAAATTTTGTTTGACAAAATTTGAGATTGTTTTGTCCTACTTATTATGTTTCTTTATCTTACTTTTTGGGTGAACTGCAACAGTTCTCATGAAACAGTAAATGGCACAAATGCTCTCATTTATCTTCAGCAGTTTCTGACCTAAATGGTTGTGCAGGATGTTTGTGGAAACTTGTCAGCGCCTTCGTCTCATGAAAAGCTCAGAGGCTGTCAACTTAGGTACATGCTTGTTTAGTTGTTTCTACTTCACCTGCCTATGCAACAGCTGTTTACTCTCTTTGTACCTGCCTCCTCAGCCGTCTTGTTCTAATTGGTTATTTTCTGTTCCTTGCAGCACCAAGAGCCGCTCAATGAGGCATTCCCGGTGCTCGTGACCGTGGATGGATTGAAAGAAAGTGGAAGCTTTGCCCTGCCGATGTTCGCCATGTGAGATATGAACATGTACAGTTGTCTCCTACTACTTTTGGTTCCTTGATGGTGCTGAGTTGAGAAAAAGGTTGTAGTTTCGTTACTTGTCTGTAGTCCCTACATATATAGATCATGAAGCACTGAAGCTTGAAATATACACCTACAGTTTGTCTCTTGATGAATAAGACCATATACGCAAAAAACCGATGTTCTTTGCTGCGGCTCGCGTGTTCGTCAGGCTATATGCAGTTTTTTGTCGCGCCATAGGCAATGGACATCTCTGGCCTTATACTTTCTTAAAAATCTTATCATGTTAACCGATGGTCTTGCTTTGGAGTTCATAGTTCTGTGCTCTATGATGTGCAATCAGCTTGGTGTTCATCTATATATGTAATCTTTTGCTGCTGCATTCTGGTTATTGTAAGTTGTAACTGACGAAATGATCTCTTGGATGTCACTGTGTTAGTGTCTTCGCTGGTTCATATGAGCTCGTACGTATTGCTGCTGCATTCTGGTTTCTGTAACTGACAAAACAGTCTGTTGGTGAGGCCGAAAACATTATTGGAATGTTCAGTGTTTTACTCTGAATCATGTGAACATATCAGATGTGTTAGTCTGAAAAAAGAGTAATAATTGTTCAGTTGAACAAGGATCATGGATCCATGGATGGGCTACCCTACCCCGGCCATGTTCTTCCATCGACGCTTTGGACAGAAGAAGAACAGATAAGATCAGATCGTTCAAACGACAGGTCACCGTCGTCGTTAAGGACGGTGAGGTCGCTGTCAAAAGTCGCCTGCTCTTTCCACAAAACGGGCCATGGCGTGACCTCACCGGCTGGAGACGGACGGTTCGTGCTCCCGTTTCACGGTCGCCGGCGCCGGCGAATTTCGGGGGCTCTCGTGATGGTAGTTTTTTGCGTAAAGGAGTCAGCTTTTTTTGGTGGGAACGGGTTCACGGTCGACGTCGTCAGGTCGCCGCCGGCGGCGGCGGCGGTGGCGACGGATCGACGACTACGGTGGCTCATTTTTCTTTGCTATTTTTATCCATGGGGGAGAAGAAAACGACCTCTCTGATCCATGTCGGCCTATGCTGCGGCGGCCACCGTCGTTTCTTCATTTGTTTTCTGCTTCGAGAAAGCGATGCTTCATGTCTTGGTCATAATATACTCATATGGACTTGTGGTGGTAGAAAACTAGAAATTACAAATCTAAATTATTTAAGTTGTTAAAACATTAGGCTCCGGTTATTTGGAAATTCCAGATATTTCATAATATAAGATGTGCACGTATGCAATTAACTAGCATCTTCTATTCACTAAATTATTATTTTTTAAATCCTTTGCTCTCAACGTCTCTAATTCTATTGGATACATGCATTGTATTTATTAGAGTGATCCAAACGAGGAGATGATAATAAATATTTCTTAGTCTTTAGGTTAAGAGTAGTTATGTCTTATATTTTGAAATGAAAGGAGCAGTATTTGATATTCAGGATAAAACTCGGACAGACTTTTATAATCTAACCATCAATAATTTTTTATAGTTTAGTTCAAAAAAAATATTACGCAGATAATTATTTTGAAAAGTACTTTCATAATGTAAACTTATTAGATTTTATACAGTCGTTTTAGTATAAAATTGATTGTTAGAAATCTTAAAGTTTGACTAAATCTTGCTTTAAACATCATATATTTATGACTAATGCTGAATCTTTTCAGTGCGTGATACTCTAAGGGTTTAAAAGTTCTGTATCTTTTCACCTTGGGGCGAAGAAAAGTTTGGAGGACTTCATGCTTACTCAAGCTACAGTTTATTAGAGGAGATGATTAGGGGTTTGGAATGTCCATGGTCAAGCATACCCATCATCATTTGATTAGAGAAAAACAATGAATGAGTTGACCACAATTTCTCACCAAGTGGATATTTCATATTTGCGTGAAGGAAAAACATGGTCTAACTATTTTACGTGGAGCATCATCTTAGACGTCCCAGTCAAAAATCTCCTCGTATTATGGCTAAAACAGCCAAAACTGACACAGATATGGCAACGCTGCAAAGCTATTTCTCTCCACAAATAATCAGCTCCTTCAAAATTACCATCATACTACTCCAGAATGCAACGAAATGACACGACATTTCTCGACCGTTACACCTGATTTCTCAATTATCCAATCACCACCGTACAGCCTCCCAAAACCGAAGCAACAAAAAAAAAAGAAAGAGAAAAAAAAAGCCGTAACATCCAACGGCTGTGATTCCCCGGTCCCCATGATCGGACGGCCGAGATGATCCACCGCGCATCACTGCAGGCCTCTGAGGCGCGTTGCAGTGACCACCTCGTCCTCTCCAAAACGCCAAAAATTTCCCCACTGCTCCACTGCTTTCCCCTCCTCCTCCCCGCGAGATCCCATCCATGGCCGCCTCCCGCCCCCGGATCTGGCCCTGACGAGGCCGCCATTGCCAGATATTTCTGGCCCTCCTGCCATTTCCTGAGGTGTCCTGTCGTTTCCCTTTTTTTTTCCCCTTTTCTTTTCTTTGCCTGTGGCTGTGGGTGCTCTCTTTGGGTTGGGTTCTTGATCCGTCGCATTTCGCGCCTGGCTCGGCGATCCGTTCTTGCGGTCTCGGTGGGTACTTGTAATCCTATGCTCGTGGCAAGCGCGGATTTGTTTGTTTCTTTTTTGTGATTTTTGGGCGGGGCGGGATTTGCGGCGTCGTGTTCTTGTTGCTGGCTGGCAATGGTGGTTTAATTTGTGGTGGGGGGGGGAGATTTGATGCGGTCTTGGTGCCGACGGATCTCGCCGCCATGTGGAAGCAATTCATCGGGAAGCTGTCGTGGAAGTCGCTGAAATCGAGCTCCACCGGCGGCGGCGGCGGCGGCGGCGGAGGAGGAGGAGGAGGGTTCTCGCCTACGGCGGCGAAGCCGTCGCCGCTGTCCCCGCGGGCGAATGGGGCGGCGGCGGCGAAGCCGAGCGCCTCGCCGCCGCCGGCCGCGGGCGCCGAGGGGAGGTCCAGGGAGGAGGCATTCGTCCAGAAGGTGAACATCTGCTGCGTGGTGTTCGACTTCTCCGACCGCGGGAAGGACTCTACCGAGAAGGAGAGGAAGCGGCAGGTGCTGACGTCACTCGTCGACTGCGTCGGCGCCGCCGAGGAGCCCCTCACGGAGGCGATGATCGCGGCGAGCGTGCGCATGTTTGCGGCCAACCTCTTCAGGGTGTTCCCGCCCAAGGTCAGGTCAGGCACGACGGCTTCGGAGACGGAGGAGGACGAGCCGTTCTTTGACCCCTCGTGGTATCACCTGCAAGTCGTGTATGACTTGCTCCTCCGGTTCGTGACGTCGCCGATGGTGGATGCGAAAGCGGCTAGGAAGTATGTGGACAGCTCATTCATCTCGCGGCTGCTGGATCTGTTTGATTCCGATGATCCCAGAGAGAGGGACTGCTTGAAGACAGTGTTGCATAGGATATACGGCAAGTTCATGGGGAATCGGCCGTTCATCCGTAAGGCCGTGAGCAATATCTTTTATAGGTTCGTGTTCGAGACGGATCATCACAACGGAATAGCGGAGCTGTTGGAGGTGTTTGGCAGTGTTATAAGCGGGTTTGCAAAGCCATTGAAGGAAGAGCACAAGTTGTTCCTATGGAAAGCGTTGATCCCGCTTCACAAGCCAAAGACGGTGGGCGTGTATCTTCCGCAGCTGACGTACTGCATCACGCAGTTCATCGAGAAGGAAACTAAGCTTGCAGGGACTGTAATCAGAGGCCTTCTGAAGTACTGGCCAGTTACAAACAGTCAGAAGGAGATGATGTTCTTGGGTGAGTTGGAGGAGGTGCTGGAGTTGACTGACATGGCTGAGTTTCAGAAATGCATGGTACCGCTGTTCCGCAGGATTGCAAATTGCCTGAATAGCTCTCACTTTCAAGTAAGTTTCTTTCCATATTCAGAACTATAATTCGAAGTAGGCCTCAATTAATATTTGTTCATGAATTGTTTCTCTACCGTGTATCATGCTCTGCATTTATGTTTGCAACTATCCAGTCCCTGAACATGCTTGCAGTCCTAAACATCTGAATTGCTTCATGAAGTAGTTGCAAAGCTGTTTATCAGTGGAATATTATTCTTATTTTTATCCAAGAATTGCTTTGGGATCTCTTTCCTTTTTCCCTGTGCTTTTTCTAGTTTATTAGTGTTACCTACATGGTCCCCTTCACCTTTTTATGACAGTCATTATTGATAAGATATCTCAGCAGTAGGTAAACTTTCTCTGTGTTGGCTAAAGTGAGACCATACACACTTCTTGTTCACTCAAGCACAATTGGTGGTCTCTAACATTTCCCTTTGGTAGGCTTCAGACCATTGTTAATTATGTATACAACTGGAGCTGAAAGTAGTTTAAATTATATAGGTCTTCTGTGCGTCTTGGTTCATGAACCATGACAAAAATCAATTAGGTTAGGTACAATTCTGAATTTCCATTGTGATGCCATTTGATTTATGGAACAAAGAATGACAGTCACTCTCCCCATTATGGACCCTATTTTTCTATTTACTGATATTCTTTTCTGGCATATGCTGTTAGAGCTGATAAAACCTTTCATTGATAAGTTAAACATTTTTACTTCTTGAATAAGAGAAGGCCCTTAGGACTGAAACATGACCAAAGCTGTGATAGCACTGCAGTATGTGGTCTTCATCTTTTAATTCTTGACCATGTTAAAATTTCTCTTCCCGAAAAGGAAGTTGCCCAGGAAACTAAAGATTTGCTTTTAATTATGGGCAGGTTGCTGAGAGAGCCTTATTCTTGTGGAACAACGAGCACTTGTTTGATATGATCTCCCAAAATCGCCAGGTGATCCTACCGATCATATATCCAGCTCTGGAGAGAAACACCCGTTGGCACTGGAATCAGTCAGTCCTCAATGTTACCCTGAATGTCAAGAAAATGTTCTTGGACATGGACGAGAGATTGCTCCTGGCTTGCCAGAACAACTTCCAAGCGGAAGAAGAGAAGCGAGCCACGACCGAGGAGCGACGAAGGCTGATGTGGGAGCAGCTGGAGCGGAATGCGGCCGCGGCATGCCATCCACATCCAGTGATCACCACTACTGACTCAAGCTTTCCTTCACCCCCTTCATCAGCTCCTCTGGTAGCTCCCACTGTGACATGACATGTGGATCAAATATACTCCATTTCCACTTATTTGTTAGCTAGCTAGATGATGATGAAGTTGCTTGCTTCTCCTGGGACTATACAGAAGGCATTTTGTTACCTTCGTAAGGCCCCCCATGTCAAGTCTGTAATTAATAGTTGATGGTTTGAGGACAAAATGACACTTGATTTTTTTCTTCTTTTTTGTGGTGTATTCTCGAGTAATGGGCATTGCTTTCTTGGCAAAATCTTTGATTGGTTCATCCTGAGTGAGTGCTCTGTCAAAGTGTGGACAACAATGATTCTTGTGTGAGAGAAATGACGAAGTTTGCAGCCGTTCTTTGTGGCTAAGAACTTCTGTCTATTTTTAACAGGCACATTTTTAGCTACAGTGTAATAATATCAGATGCACTTGTATAGAAACAAAAAGGGCTTTGGGAACAGCTTAACCAAATTGATTTGTTATTTCTGTTCAATGGACTATATCTGGATGGATTCGAGGGAGAAGAAAACAAGAGTAGCTGAGATTTCAGAAGAAAAAAAACATCTCTTTCAACATTTGTTGTAGGTTATCTGCCTGGTCTTTTCAAGTACTTTTCTTTGCTCAAGTAACCTCGTGAAACCACACGAGAAGCATCTCTTCAGAAAGAGGACTAACAGAAACATTGACAAAACAAGATTTGTTGCTCAAATCAAACCTAAAACAAATAATAGAAGAAAATGATGGTAAGGACAAGTAGACTCCCTGACGTCAAACTAACACATACCTAATCTTCTGGAAATTATCTGGGCCCATCTCTGATGCGCCTACACTTGAATTTTTTAAGATTGGAAATGGATTATGATCCTAAAGTTGAATACTATACATTAGCAGCCTCACGGATTGATACATCTGGTTACAAATGTGCACTACATATTGTGTTATTCAAAGCACGGATTCAGTCGTCGTGTCTCCTTGAGTATGGATACCACGCTACTGGAATTCAAAGTAAGAATTCCTTGACAAGTGTGTACCAGACGATGTTAAATAAATATTTAGCACCAACAATTATGCTTAGGTGGATAAGCTGCTCGATTACCTGGCTAGTGGCCGCAATTATTGCTCCTTAATTGTCAGGTTAATCCGTGGCCATTTTGACAGCATGAGTTTCACAAAAAAATAGCACTACCGTTTTTAATTGTTAACTTATATGAGTATTATTTATTTTACTGTGATTTATTTTATTATCAAATGTATTTTAAGCATAACTTATATTTTACATTTTATACTAAATTTTTAAATAAAACGAATGATCAAACGGTCATTATCTAAAAATCAGTATCGTCATACATTTAGGCTTTGTTAGTTGGAGTGTCCCAAAAACAATGGTACGCACGGAAACGGAAAGGTTCGTTAGCGCGTGATTAATTAAGTATTAGCTAATTTTTTTTCAAAAATGGATTAATTTGATTTTTTTAAGCAACTTTTGTATAGAAACTTTTTACAAAAAAATACACCGTTTAGTAGTTTGAAAAGCGTGCGCGTGAAAAGAAAAAAGGAGGGTTGAGTTAGGAAAACAGAGCAACGAACTCAGCCTTAAAGATTTAAAGACATAAGAGTATAGTTCTTAAAAGGATTTGAACAAATTCCAGCATACCAAACAGAGATTCAGTGGTGTAATCTACCAGTGTTCATGTCTACTGGGGAAGGTGGCAGTTTGACGTGTTTCCAACTTCCAAGTGATATGTTTTCAGTTCTGAGCTGAGCTGAGCTTTCCTTATAAAAGGAAAGCCTCTCAAGCTGGGCATCATGTGATCCATGCTCTGGTAGCATATCTTCTGTCCATCTATCTCCCTTGCTGTTTCTTCCTCCTCGTTCGTCGTCGTCGTCTTCGTCTCCGGCGGCCGCAGCGCAGCGGAGATGTACAACCCTCCGGCGACGCAGGACATGTCCTACTACGACCATGTCCAGAAGCGCCATGAGGACAAAGGCTGCCTCTATGCATGGTGATCCTCTTTTCTGACATGCTCTTCTAATCTTTCAGATCAGCTGTTGATACTATTTTATGCTGCTTAATTTGGATGCCATCTAAATTAGGATATATTCTCTAGATTAGGATGTGATCTAAGGTATTTTTCAAAGTAGAAATTAGGACATGTTTGTTCATCTTGGATGCACTGTTCAACATTTCTGCATAACTCAAAATCTCAAATCATCAGATAGTTCATCTAGTTTCTTCAGACAAGCTGATTTCTGCATCATGTGAGCATTGAACACACTCCTAAAGTCCTACTAGATTCAGAGATGGGTTAGCTGAAGTAATTAGTGGTCATTTTCATGTCCAAGAAAACCAAGATCATGTGAGATTTTGCCCTGATCAAGAGGGCTTCTTCACCTTTTGACACTTCTTTTCCTTCGATTACCTATGATCTCTTTCCTTTTTCGCAGCCTGTTCACCCTCTGCTGCTGCTTCTGCTGCTACGAGACCTGCGAGTGCTGCCTCGAGTGCCTCTGCTGCTGCTGATCTCCTTATCTCATTTCAGGAGTCAAAACTCAAAATAATGATGATCATATATCATATATAGTCAGCAATAAAAGAAATAATATGTCGTTTGGAATGCGGGAAATTTTTTTTCCGATTTCAAACCGTAGTTTGTTGTTGTATGTGTACCGGTGACAGTATCATGGTAGATGAAACTTTCTGAAAATTTGGTAGGTTTCAGTAAGATTTTATCTTTTTAGTTGTGTTCTCATCTAGAAAATGAATAAATATATTTAAGGTGCCTGTCGAGATAAAATGATTAATCAGGCCATAACAAGCATCCATGCATAACTAATATAACAATGAGATAACGTATATTGTACACATGGGATGTTCATGACAAAGCGCACACTTTTCTGATACAAAGAAAGATCTCTCTATTCAATGTGACATCTGTATTAAGATCACTAGAGCTGAATCTATCCGTACAAAAATTGGATTCTGTGTGAAAAAAAAATCGCTAAAACAACAGCTGCAACTATTGTTGGGAATGCCCAGAAAGAAGCAACTGTCATAAGAATTTCTGTCTGAATTTCATCAGTTGTATGAGAACCTGTGATGTGTTGCTACCACTACTCTACACAACTAAGACCTCAGAAGATGTATACGCACGCCAATGCAGTGATCAGAGTAGTCAAGAACACAGAAACTGCATTGACACCATTGTTGTCCAGTATATTCCGTCCTGAAATCCTGGTGACCGTTGGACCGTTTACTCCAACCACCTGCATAAACAAAATTCAGAAGCAAAAAAAGAATCAACTTCTGATTCAAAGGCAACTAGGGTATATAGGCATCTAATAACATCAATTGCAGAAACCACCGTACCTTTTTACGAACACTGCAGTACCCACTGTACTGGAGCGTTGCGCCCAGCAATGAATCGATCAGACTTCCACATAGGCCAGCTGCTGTAGCTAAGGGTATAGCTAGCAGCTGCCTCCAGAATACATCAGAAGAACACTGAGTGGTTAAGAATCCTAGTAGGACAAACGTAAGCCCAATCGAGAATCCAGCAGCCGCTGCTGCGAGAAGTCCATCAATGGTTACCCCACCATTGGTTCCCTTCCGTACCCTCTGGTGAAGTTCCATGTCAAAAGCAACAGTGATTATATGTACTGATATTTCTGTAATTAGTAAAAGAGGAAGATGCAATGTTTACCTTGAATGTTGTGATAATTCGTGGTTCCGCTTTGCTAAGAATGCCGAGCTCAGAAGACCATGTATCACCATTGCAGCAAGCATAATGTCCAATAACACCACCAATGAGGGCAGTTACAAGACTAGATTCTCTCGTATCCAAGCACCTATCGCTCCCTCCTGTGACAAGCGATATCAAAACTACCAAGACACTTGCAATGCCACTGTTTGACAAAACTTGCTTCCTGCCAATAAGAGTGGTGTGCACCTGCATTAGAAAGATTCAGAAGGGTATTTTCTGAAACTGAAAGGCATCTTATTCATCTCAACGACGGTGACAACAGTCCTTAAACTTTGGATCCCTTTTAACTAGGTGGTTTTTCCCCTAGAAAAATGTCTAATCAAATAAAAAAAAGGATAAATCTGGGAGAAAAATACAATCAGACAAACTTCATGCAAAATGGATTTAGGTTATGAGTTTGAAAGAAAGTACCCATACCTCAAGTTAATAAGGTCAATTTGAACAGTTTCATGTTCTTAAACTACATACTTCATCTAAATGAACCCATTTTGTGTTGTATGATTTAAACTATACTGAGGCAGCTACAAACTACAGAATAATCACAGGAATAACTTAAATCAACGAAACCCCAATTTTTATCATATAGCAGCGTTATGAAGCTCTCAATTCCCTTGTTGCACCACTGAATTGCATATGTTTTCTACTGAATAGCTATTCTGTCTTTCTAGAGCTTTACCTCATTCCCCCACTGTACAATCAAAACCAATTTGAAGCTTCCCCTCTTAATGTAAATCTGTCAATTATACCCCAAATGTAGGATCAAAACCAATTTGAAGCTTCCCCTCCTAATGTAAATCTGCCAATTATACCAAAGTTCCTAGCACAATCTCAAACATGTGCAAGGTCTATGGCGTTGGTTTCAGATTTCACTTGTTGGTCATTGGAGCAAGAAAAAAAAAAGAATAGAAACGATTTTGCTCACCAGTTGCGTTGCCCTCCTTCCTTGAACTCGGGATCAAGCGCGCGCTTCCTCTTCTCGCCGACCCTCGTCATCCGCGACGCCGTGAAGAAGAACACCAGCAGCATCCCTGCGAACCTACGATGATGATTCGTCTCAAAATCCCATCAGAAACAAAATTTTTCCAAGGAAAAAAATGAAAAAGAGAAAGGAGGCGCCTTTCACCTGTACCCAGCGACGGTGTGGGCCACCATGGCCGGCACGCCGACGAACACGGCGGTGGAGTCGACGGACTTGCGCCGCACCGCGCGCGCTGCGATTGCGCCGCCCGCCGCCACCGCCGCCGCCGCTCGGATCCACACGCCGCCGCCGCCGTGATCCATCGCTGGCAAACTCACCGACTGGATCGCCCACAGCGAACAAGAACAGAAGTAAAATCAACCACTCGCGAACGGATTGATCTCCTCTCCGATCCAAGCCAGCACAGTCCACAGGCTGCGACGCCTGCAGCTGCAACCACGAGCTCCCCTTCTGCTTCGAGGCGGCGACAGGCCGGCGTGGATTGACAGCTACAGATGCTTCGGGAGGACCGAGCGATCCTGCTGCCGGCTCGCCGGCGAGGCGGCGGCGGCGACTCGCCGGGATCGCGCAGGCGAAGCGAGGCAGGAGAAGAAACAAGCGTGAGATCTGAGAGTTTGATACTGTCACGTGAGACTTTTTAGTCCAGGAAATGTAATCACAGCCGTACACATTCTTGTGCCCCCATCCAACGGTCCAGATCAGGACAGAATCCTGACCTTTGATAGGTAAATTTCACTTACAACAAAAGAGTAAATCTAATCACGTTCTGATTAAAAAAAATTAAAATTTCCAGGATTCCAATCACATTTGAGAAAAAAAAAAGTGAATTTTTCCAGGATTGTGTACAGTACATGTTTCTGAATTCGGGCATTGGATGTAGCTAAGCATCGTATGAGGGTAAACAGAGGAAAGAATATGATTTTGAAGGTCATCATCCTACCACAACTGCTATTGCCACTGCCATTGGATGTCTGGATTGAGCTAAAATCTTCCCCGGCCTCGCCCTCGCCCTCGCCCTCGGCCCCTTCCTCTTCCCCGTCCTCGCCCTCGAAAATCTCTCCTCCCACCACCCGTTTCTTCAGGACCGCTGAAGCTGAACATGCTCATCCGCAAACGATCTGCGTCTGAACTCTCTGGCACTCCCTGCAGAACAGCACGATGCCATGGGAATTGACATTTTCTCGGAATGGTGTAATGAAAGTTTTGGATCAAAAAGTTTTGAAATGCGAAGGGGTTCTGATCAGGGAAGTTGAACTGACATAGGAGTCTTCAAGATCTAGTTGCTCCTGGAGCTGCCTTGCCAGCTCCTCGTCTCGGCTGGTATCGTCGATGTAGCTTTCTGCTGTGGACTTCAAACCGGCAGATTTTCGCTTCTCCCATTCATCGAGGGTAAATACTGGAGTATCTTCTTGCCTGCCTTTACCCTTGAATCTATGGCCCTGACCATATCTGTCTTCGGGCGCAGCCTGGGCCATTTTCTGCAACAGCTTCTGTGCAGCAGCTTGGTTTTGAACAGGAACAGCTTCGCTGACTTCAACGCCAAAGCAAAAGGTTTGTAACCAACTACAGCAATATATTATACAGTAATTTTGAATGGAAGCCAGGTTTTGGAAGCCAACCTTCTTTAGGTCTGCCATCTGAATTAGATTGTTTGGGTCCAACCCTGCTTGCTGCAGTCTCTTTGTTCACATCACTTGAACTCTCATTGACTGGTTTGCCACTGGAACTAACTGACACATTGTGATGATCGACTTCCGGTTTCCTAGCCTTGTTATCTGCTATGACATAAGAAAGGAGTCCAAGTGGACCACAAGTCACGGAAACAAGCAATATGAACTCCAAAAATACAAAAGAAAAAGTAATTTGTATGTAAAAACACATTCAATATATTGCGAGCATAACCTAATGCAGGTCAGGTTTTCCAACTAAAGACATACAAAATGCACTTCAGCTCCATGTTTTTCAGAAAATTTAGGAGTATTTTACTATCTAAATAATGTTATTTGTTTAATTTTGCAGGACTGACAATAATCTCCAGTCACATTCCAATAGGGAAAATCTTACTAGTGAGTAAGACAACTAATAATCACCCATTTTGCACCCAAAAGAAAAACACCTTCGTTTGGAGGAAATAGTTCTCAACATCTTAATCTGTGCATATAGATTTCACCAGCAGAATCAAATTCAAACCTATGTTTTCAACTTTACAGTGGGCATAACTAAGGTGAAAAAAGAAAAAGAGAGAAAGAGAGAGAGGACAGAACAATTACCAGAATAAGCTTGAGAACGGGATGTCCTACTTGGACGTGCTTCAATATCTAACTTCTCAAATGGTGGAGGTCCAACTCCATCATCATTTTGAGACAACCTCAAGGATGGACGAGATAACCCTGAGAATTTCTGGTTCATCTGCCACTCTTCATACAAAGATTGGACAACTCCCCCCATGATATTTACATTCTTTGCACTTAAGCACAATATGCCATTATGTATTGGAATCTTGTTCTCAAGACGAATCTACATAGAGTGTTAAAGAAGGAGAAAACACATGCCAATGTAAAACATTCAGTGAATGGCAAAAGCATTTAGGGTCCGAATCACAGATACTGTATGGCAACTCAAATGTTGTATATTTGACAAGGTATATATTGTGTAAATGATCACTAAGAAAATGTTCTAAAAGTCTGGATCAAAACTATGCTACAGTTTACTCATAATTAATCATTAAGGATGCAACTCAACAGACTGTAGGACAGACAGACAACCAATGGGAACTAGGAATGTCATCTCCCAAACCCATCCTAATGATACAACATAAATACACAATCCTCATGCAGCATTACTGAGGATTTCATATTCAACGTTATCAAGGAGCATTATTGCATTTTTCCCCCAAATATTATTCATGTGGGATGCATGGAATAGCAACATAGCATTGAGCAAGGAGCTATCTGAGAATCTCTCCTATTTTCTAGTTCCAGTGGCATTGGAACTCAATGGTGAACTAGGAGTCTAGGATGAAATACAGACAAAGATCAAACTATGTGCAGAGATGTGAATATGGCCTCTAACCTAAAATAAAGCAGAATGACAATTATCACTGCAAATCTAGAACCTAGAAGAACATGGTGGACTAACCTTAGTACCTGGAGCAATATCTTCAGTGATGAACGGGATTGGGCAAAACTCTATCGCTACTGCTTCAGAAATCCCATCAGTCAGAACAAAGCGCAGAAGGCAGTGTTGCTTTGGGTTCTTAAAGGAGGCATCAATGCTGCTTCTATATATATCTCTTACTGATACTACCTACAAACAAGTTTGCATTAAACAGGGGTCAAACAGTAAAAGAAAAGCATCCAACATACAAGAACAACAGCTCCACAAACACTAGATGAATGTAGGCTCAATCACGATGCAGGAAAGACAAGACCCATGTTTCACCGTTGAGATAGACAACTCGACATCATTGTTTCACAAAGGATGTTCAGATAGCCACCCAGGAACATCCAAGAACATCCTTTTCGTCTGCTCGGTTACAAAACCCAACCCATCGACAAACTGAGAATGATACAACGCAATCCCCAGCCACATGATTGAGTTGAGCCACGAGGTAAAAAACGATCTTAAGTAAGGCCATTTCCCTAGAAACCAGACACAAATTCTCAACCTTATGTCCAGCCAAGAACACCATCGTTTCACAAAGGCCTGACACATACCCATACAAGAACAGCCAAGAACATCTCTTCATCAGTCTACTCGGCTACAAAAACTCTGGCCGCTTGCACAATTTGGATGCAATCCCCAGCCACAGAATTAATAGCAGACTAAGAACTGCTCCTAAGTGAGGCATTTTTCCCTTCTTTTTTTCCAGGAATAAAATTATTGAGCTAATATCGAAACAAAAGAGGGTGTGGAAATTTCATCGGTACCTGCAGGACGATGGGGCCATGGAGGTAGGAAAGCCGCCTCCCCGTGACGGCGGCGGCGCGGTCAGGGAGAGACTTGCCGCCGAAGAGCCTCAGGTCGACGTCGACGAGCTCGGTCTCCACGGCCTCCGGCGACGGCGAGGGGGAGGCGTGGAGTAGCTCCTGGATGATCTCATTGTTGGGGTCACGGAAGCACCACCCACGGAAGGAGAGGGATTGAAGGAGCCTCTCCTGATGAGGGGAAGCCGACGACCCCGGCGTTTCCGCCGCCGCCATCGCTGTCGGGGGCAAAGTGTTCTCCGGCGAAGAGGGCTAGGGTAGAGAGGCGAAGGCGGGTTTGTGGTATCCGCCATAGCAATTGGAAAGCGGACATTTGTGGTGAGGCATGAAAGTGAATTTTTCACACGTACCATGCCCGTAAATTGTAAATTTTTTTTTAGAAATACAGT
Organism: Oryza officinalis; assembly: GCA_008326285.1. Classification (NCBI taxonomy): domain Eukaryota; kingdom Viridiplantae; phylum Streptophyta; class Magnoliopsida; order Poales; family Poaceae; genus Oryza; species Oryza officinalis. The sequence continues at coordinate 6,782,026 of BDMV01000001.1, read as the reverse complement.
ACAAATACAAATGTAGTCACTCACAACACATGCATATTCATCTATATAAACGAACATATACACTCTACCCCTATGAGCATCTCTAAAATACTGAGCCGGCATATCTTAAGATTGATAAAGTCACCGTTGGCACCACTCACCCCTATGAACGCACACACGCACACCCTATCCCTATGAGTATCTCCGGAAGATTGAGCCGACATATCTTGAGATCGACAAAGTCACCATGGGCGTCACTCACCCGTATGAACGCACACACGCACACCATATCTCTATGAGCACCTCTGAAAGACTGAGCCGATATATCTTAAGATTGACAAAGTCACCATATGTCACTCACCCCTATGAATGCGCGCGCACACACCCTATCCCTATGAGCACCTCCAAAAGACTGAGTCGGCATATCTTGAGTATGAATGCACACACGCACACCATATCCCTATGAACACTTCCGGAAGACTAAGCCCCCATAGAAGATTGAGCCAGTATATCTTGAGATTGACAAAGTCACTATGGGCGTCACTTACCCCTATGAGCACCTCCGAAAGACTGAGCCGACATATCTTGAGATTGACAAAGTCACCATGCGCACTCACCCCTATGAATGTATACATGCACACTCTATCCCTATGAGCACCTCCAGAAGATTGAGTCGGCATATCTTGAGTATGAATGCACACCCGCACACCCTATCCATGTGAGCACCTCCAGAAAACTAGGCCGACATATCTTGCCCTATCCCTATGAGCATATCCGGAAGGCTGAGCCGGCATATCTTAATATTAGCCGGCATATCTTGAGATTGACAAAGTCACCATGCGCGCCTCGCTGTCGACGGTCTCAAGTCACCATGCGCCACTCACCTTTATGAACGCACACACGCACACCCCAGCTAATCTTGAGATTAGCCGGAATATCTTGAGATTGACAAGTCACCATGGGCGCCTCGCTGTCGACGGTCTCAAGTCACCGTGCGTCACTCACCCCTATGAACGCACACACTATCCCTATGAGCACCTCCGAAATACTAAGCCACATATCTTGAGATTGACAAAGTCACCATGGGCGCCTCGCTGTCGACGGTCTCAAGTCACCGTGCGTCACTCACCCCTATGAACGCACACACTATCCCTATGAGCACCTCCAAAATACTAAGCCATATATCTTGAGATTGACAAAGTCACCATGGGCGCCTCGCTGTCGACGGTCTCAAGTCACCATGCGTCACTCACCCCTATGAACGCACACACGTACACCCTATCCCTATGAGCACCTCCGGAAGACTGTACCGTGCGTCACTCACCCCTATGAACGCACACACTATCCCTATGAGCACCTTCAAAATATTAAGCCAGCATATCTTGAGATTGACAAAGTCACCATGGGTGTCTTGCTGTCGACAGTCTCAAGTCACCATGCGCCACTCACCCCTATGAACGCACACACGTATACCCTATCCCTATGAGCACCTCCGGAAGAGCCTATGAGCACCTCCAGAAAACTGAGCCAGCACACGCACACCCTATTCCTATAAGCATCTCCGAAAGACTGAGCCGGCATATCACTGTTGACAGGTACGTCGTCTACCACTGAAAAAAAAACTAGCCGTAAATACGAACACCTGTGTCAAATCTAGGATTTGAACCCGAATGAGCTGGTTCCATCACAAGTAACCTAACCAGTTTAGCAACACTCATTTTGCATTGTAAAATATATAGTTAATAGGATTATGCTAAGAGAATGATTAAGAATAAGACATTGGATCTGATGATTACCTACACGCACAGTGAAAGGAGAGGGTCGAAGAATATCGACTCCCCTTTTACATCCTAGAGATAGATATAAAAATTACAAAGGCAATTTATTTTTTATGACAACAAAAAAACTCCTGAGTTAGAAAACACAGTCAATTTTTTTTTATATGCAAGACGCAAAAGCACACTTGTGAGCGTGTTTCAAACACGCTCGGTGAGGCAGACTAACGGTAAATTTACAACAAATCCCTACACGAGTATTCATAGCCTCATAGGCACTACCATTTAAAGTCTGTGAATAGAGTTGGGTACCCATGACTCTAAAATCATAACTCCTCCAAAACATAGTTTCCCTATCTATATTCTAGGGTTAAAACAGTTTCGCGCAAAAAATCTTATAAATTTTTTGTGTTCTAAGGAACAGTTTAGGCTCTGATTAAAGAGCTTGAGATTGTAAGAAACAATCGGTGAGAATATGAAAAAGATGGCTTTCCTAGTTTTGGTCTTTTAGTTTGTTTTCTGGATTTTCTAACTATATATTCTTAAGTCCATGTAAAAATCAAGATTGTTTGAGGAGTTAAAAATTCTACGAGAAGATGCAGGCATTATAAACTTCACGGACATGCCAAGGCCCCCGGTTGGTCATATGATGATTATAAGTTGAACAATTTATTAGAAAATAAATAATTTTTGCGTAAAACGTTTATATTTAAGGTTAATTGGATCCATGCCATTAGAACTTTTTCGATTTTGAAATTACCATTATCATTCGTTTATTTAGAGATATGCCATTACAATTTGATCAAAATTGAAGATATTCTACTATGTACCCTTTCAATGCAATTATAAAAATAGTTGGACCAAATTACCCCTCCGCCTTCATTCACCCCAAAATTGAAGAACAACAGGAGAGTCCAGTTGGCGGGCTCGATGCGGATCGCCATATCAGACTGATGGAAGGGATGACAGAGATTAGTTAGAGGAGAAGGAAGAAGGGGGTGAAGGAAAGAGGAGGGGTAGTTTGGTCCAAATATTTTTATAATTGCAGTGAAGGTATACATAGTGGCATATCTCCAATTTTGATCAAATTATAATGGCATATCTTCGAATAGACGAATAGTAATGATGTGTTTCAAAACCGAAGAAGTTACAATGACATGCATCCAATTAACCCTTATATCTATATGTTCTTAACGATTTAAAAACCAATGCAAATAAACTTAGATAAAAATACTTTAAAATGAAGTTAATTTTAGCAGCGGCTTAAATAAGCCATAGAGCAAAACAATAAAACCTAAAATTCTTCTTAGTCTAGTACTGAAAAAGAGGATCATAGCTCAAGTGGATCATCAAGCCGTTCGTTACCGCTCACCATATAAACAGTGGTCTTACCTCCGAAGTCTGAACACGGCAAGGACATATAGGCCTATGTGTTTTAAATAACCGACTACAAAATTTAGTGGTCCGTCTTCTCAAACAGTTAATAATGGACTAAATAAAACTATGAAGTAATATCTAACTATGGATCCTTCTTAAACAATTATTTTTGAAGATAGCTGCAGTTATGACTGAAGATTTAAAAGCTTGACAGGCATCCAGCCATGAGCAAGGTTTATAAAACCGCGTGATTATTGTATGGTTATCGCGGTTAACTGTATGGTAACCTTATCATTTTTTGAACCACGGTATATCTCACGGTTACCGCACGATTTTCATTGTAACCTCGTAATTACCGCGATAATCTTAAATCGTGGGACGACGACAACCTTGACCAAAACGGTCTGGTTAACCCGGGCACGAGGCATCCCGCGGGCAACATGTGCTCAACCTCTCCATCCACTCCTCGTCGTCGCCTAGATTCGCACGAGGCGCGAGCGATCCAGTTAGCCGAGCCATTTTGTTTGCACAAAATATTCAGGTTCAGGTTTTCAGCAAAAGCCAAAAAGGTTTCAGCTTAGGAAGAGGAAAATGCGGTGAGAACCAGAAAAAGGTTTTATTGCTGGATCAGTAAACTCCATTTACAATTTCTGTTTAAGATGAATTGATTCAGTGACCACAAACACCGCATGAATCAGCCTGTCAGATCATCGGAAACAATATTGTGCTCTCTGTCCTGGAATCTCTCGGGCATCAATTGGCATTTAACGTCGCAGAATGATACTACGACCGGCGGGTTAAAAACGAAATCTTTTTGTCCTTTCACCATAATAAAGATCCCCTTTTTTCCTCTTTTCTGTCCCATGCTTATCCTCCAACTTCGCGGCGCCCCCCACCCTATCACTCCCCGGCAAACGTAAGCCAAAAGATCAGAGGAGACAGAAATCGGAATAAAAGAGTGATAGATAGATCAGCAGCAAAAATTTCAGTTTTTGCTTTTTTAGTTTCTTCCTCTGTCTTTGTTTAGATGTTGGCTCGCGTGAAGGGTTGGTGAACCCGTGGGCGAATCAGTTGGTGACTGACTTGAGAAGTTCAGAGGTTGTTGTCTGCGAATTCTTTAACCCAACCTCCCTCTCTTCTCCCTTCCACGGCTTCTTGGGCTCGCCGCTGCTCTCCTGTTCTTTGGTCTTCTTGGATCTCTGACCCTAACAGCGTATCCAACATCTCCAGTTCTTGGTTGTTGGTTCTTGGAGGGGTGAGGAGGAGGAGGAGGAGGAGGTGAGATGGGTAGCTTCGGGAGGCTGGCGAGGAGGGCCGTGGAGACGGACGCGCCGGTCATGGTCAAGGTGATAGAGAAGAAGCTCCCTGCCTCGTCAAAATCGCATCTCGTCCTTCTGATTTCTTGGTCTTGTTTGATGAGTTCTATCTCTCTTGTGTCTTGTGCTCTTTTTCAGATGCAGGAATTGCTTCGAGGGAACAAGGATGTGATGTCGCTTGCGCAGGTATCGGATCGCAATTTCTTTGGTTTATCTGTCCAATGAACGTGTGTGTTTTTTTCGAGAGCACCGATGAGTCTCTGTTGTTGTCGTTGGGACTTGGTCACGACCTCACAGGCATTTTGATGTTTTTGCAATTGTTTGGGAAGAGAGTTCGAAATGGATTAGTGAAATGCTCGTCTGTATTGTTCCTTTACTGTATTTTGGTCAATGGTCTCAGTAAATTGTTCACGTTGTAAGGTAACTCAGGAGAGTGTAGCACATCTCATAACATACCGAACTGTGTAACAAAACCATCTATCAAGCATGACATTTGGAAACTAAAATGATTGTACTCCTGCTTAGTTCTGCAGACGGTGCTTATCTACTTATGCTAGCCAAATAAGAAATCCAAATATATATTAGTGGCAGAGGTGTGTGTGCTGGCCTGCTATTACGGCCTACAGAACGTGTGATATTTACTGGAAATTATTTGTCTTTTCTTAAACTCGTGTAAATCTTGGATGTAGGGAATTGTTTATTGGCAGCCTCCTGAGGCAGCTTTGAACAAGATTAAAGAAATTGTATGGGAACCATCAATGAGTAAATATGGCTCTGATGATGGTCTTCCTGAACTCCGAGAAGCACTTCTCGAGAAGGTAAATTTTCAATTGGAGTTTGTTAGAGAATGGCGTCCATGGTCCCATGTTATCCAGCCTTCCCAGTTACCACAAAGCAATTGTAGTACTCCCTTCATCCCAAATTATAAGGCCTATATTTTTTTATATGGTATTCAGTGACATATTTTGATTATTAATTTATTTCATGTTATGTTTTCAACGAATATGAAATTAGCATCACATGAAAGTGTTTTAAAATATGAATCTAGTGATATAACATGCATAATACTTAGCATAGATATGGCTAGTATGATTATTAGTCAAAAGTTACCGAGTTTGATTTTTCTTAAAAAGAGGACGCTCTATAATTGCGACGGAGGGAGTACCATGTGAAACAAAGGCACTTGAGCCTACTGCTAAGCCTTTATCACGTGAGAATTATTCTGGAGATATTTGATCTCAATACTGAACTGAGAGAGTGAGAGTAATACCAGGAATTACATGCTATCAATACATAATTTTATCAATGAGAAGGTTCCAGAAAGTATGTCTGTTCTCTCATCATAGCAGATTGGAGGATGATTTATATTCATGCAAAATGTAGTGATCTGAAAATGCAATAGGTTTATAACAACTCTCTCTATTCATCAACTGGTAAGAAGGGTTAATCCAGTAACTACTCTGAATTTCTGGAGGGGAAGGGGGAAGCTCATGGATTTGAGAGCTATTATAGTTCAATTCTGCCATTTAACAATGCAGTAACACGGTTCTGAGACAGTGCCTCCGGTACTACCGATGTTCCCTCATGTAGAGACTGAAGTTACATTCGCAGTTTATTTCACTGCTTTTTCCTACTGCGATAAAATTTTATTGAGAAATTAATAATATGAAAGGTGATTATTATAAACATGCTTGTTGCCTTCCCTCTATTTTCTTCCTGAAATTTTGAGCATACATGCAGCTGCGCAGAGAGAATAAGCTAACAAAGTCATCAATTATGGTTACCTCTGGTGCAAATCAGGTAATACACATACTTTCCAGTTTCCACCTGATTTATTACAGCTCTGTCATGTTACCCCATGAATTTTGCCCCGTTTAGCTATCAGACCTTAGATTGACAATTTGCCTCTGTTCTTCAGTTCTATCAGATGCTTTCTTACTTTTCTGTTTGACTGCTTGACCTAAACATTGTTTACCAACTCAAATAAAGTGATATCTTCCATCAAATTTTGGCAGGCCTTTGTAAATCTGGTCCTCACCCTTTGTGATGCTGGGGATTCAGTTGTCATGTTTGCACCATATTACTTCAATTCCTACATGTCATTCCAGATGACAGGAGTTACTGACATATTAGTTGGTGCAAGCAATCCTGAAACTCTTCATCCTGATGTTGGTAAGATAGTTCCTCCCCTTTTCTTTTGGTTAGAGAAATTGGTTATACGTCTATTATCAACAGTCAATTATAAAAAAGTTGTCATATTTTTTGCCGCTTCTGAGAGCTTCAACTTCACTGTAAGTTGATAAGGCCTTTTGATTGTTCAAATAGGTTCGCTTATTCACTCTGTTAAGCCACCTATATACATGTGATCTTTGAAAGCATATTGAAGATTATAAAAGAATAGCTCATTCTGGGAGTACAATTTATATTTCTTTTTTTAAAAAATGCAGATTGGCTAGAGAAGGTTCTGCAAGAAAACAACCCTATCCCTAAACTTGTTAGTGTTGTAAATCCTGGAAACCCCTCGGGAGCTTTTATTCCGAAGCCAATGCTCCAGGTAACCTGTCTGTCTCATTCAAATATGTGTGTTGGAGTTGACTTTAAAATTATTTCCTAATATTGCACCATTATTCCAGAGAATTTCAGAACTGTGCAGAAATGCTGGTGCATGGCTTGTTGTTGACAATACCTATGAGTAAGTTAATACTGAATTACTGATTATTGCTCATATGCAACATTGTCTCGGGTGCTCCTTTCCCTTTCTGCTGTTGATAAAGCTCCTCGATCCGCTCAGACATTGATATTTACTTAAAGCAATGGTAAATACGAACCACTATGAAAGAATGAACTGCACATGGACATGATCACCTTAAGTTATAGTTTAAGAGGCCATGTCGCCATAAGAAGTTGAGCAACTGTGCTTGACTTCTTGAATTTGAGTCCAGGATGACTCCCTCTCTGATTGCTTAAATAAACAGGACTTCTAGAATGTGGTAGCATTGAACTCTTTCAAAAAGTATCTGCAATCCGCCCACCAGTAAGGGTTTGTCAAATGTAGTTATCTTCACATGCTCAGCTTATTCAAGAATTTCAAGTAGGGGGAAGTCCTCCTTCTCTTCTTAACAGCAGAATTGGGCACAATGAACAACTTTTTACCTTTTGAAGGTCAAATTTTAGTCCCTCGATTTTAACGACGCCCAAAATAAACCCTCCAGTCACTTATAGGCAGAGTGGAAAGACTCACTGGCAAGAGCTTAATAAACTGAAGAACTGATTAGAATCTTCCCTTTGGGCTTACTAGAGGTCTGGAATCACTACATGAAAGCAAATCAAGAGCAGCCTTACTTTCAGCAGCCTGGCAACCATTGTGCGGCACTGGAAAGAACATATTTGTTGTTAGTTCTTTGATCATATCACTAATGTTTGATCTGCCACTAATCCCATTTTCTTGGAAGAATTCTTTTCCGTAAAAGGTGACTGACCTTTTATTTTCTGTAAAATAATTCTACATGCTGCTATTTTGATATTTGGATTCTGTATTAACTTTAATGTTGAACTTGCTTGCAAAATTGATGGGTGGTCTGCAGGTACTTTATGTATGATGGAATGGAGCACTATTGCTTAGAGGGTAATCACATTGTCAACCTCTTCTCATTCTCAAAGGCTTACGGAATGATGGGGTGGCGTGTAGGATACGTAAGTTTGCCATTCTCTCTTTTTTTCATTCTGCTTAGGCTCGAAATGCTAGTGTAAGAGTCAAATTGACTACATTCAGTTTCATGCATTTCCCGCATCCCCTTGAATTTTTTACCAGGGCATGCACTTAAGTTATCACTATAGTTGCTGCGCAATATGTGTGAGTAAGGTTGGTCAGCTAGTCTTACAAGAACTGATGAGCTGACTGCTGCAGATTGCATATCCAAACGAAGCTGACGGTCTCCATGCGCAGCTGCTCAAAGTGCAAGATAACATACCTATCTGTGCTTCCATCGTCGGGCAGCGCCTGGCGCTCTATGCATTAGAGGCCGGTCCAGAATGGATCAGAGAAAGAGTGAGAGACCTAGTGAAAAACCGCGAATTGCTCATGGAAGCGATGTCTCCGCTTGGCGAGGATGCTGTCAAGGGTGGAGAGGGCGCCATTTACCTCTGGGCAAAACTACCCGAGAAATGCTCAGATGATTTTGAAGTTGTCAGGTGGCTTGCAAACAAGCATGGTGTGGCAGTGATCCCCGGGAGTGCCAGTGGAGGTTCCGGATACATCCGGGTTTCCTTTGGAGGGTTGAAAGAATCTGATACAAGGCTTGCTGCTGAGAGGTTAAGGCGCGGCTTGCAAGAACTTGTGACTGAGGGAATGGTACAGTGACAGCCCAATGGATGCAAGAAATACATGACATACAAATCACAAAAGTAAAAAATTTTCAGTTATATAATAATGCTGGGATTAGTTCAAGAGAAGAAAAGGGCCAAATTTTCAAGATTACAACATGGTTATTAGAAATGCTGAAGCTTTTATTTCAGAGAACTTTTGACACATTGGATTTCCTAGTGGAAATTTCATTTGGTGGGTTGAGAATAGAGAAAAAAAAAGATTCATCCACCCTGTGGAATATCATTGTCATTAAAAGGGGTATTCATGTTTAGTACTTACTGTTGTTTGAAAACTTCTTTCCCTACAATCAGGACAGCAGCTGTACACAAGTAAGATATAATAGCAACAATAAGTGTTCATGATGTGCTTTTATTTCAGCTTTATTTTGATTTCTTTCGGATCGGATCGCTGTTTTCTCGAAGCTCGAAAACCTAAAACAGTGTGTTTCTTAAATTTGTTACCATTGCAAGTTCTGGCAAAATTTGCTCATGTGGAATCAGCATTGCATACAAGTATACAACTATGATTTTGAGGCCCCTTTTGATTGAGATTATTGTTGACGATTATTTACTTATTATAAGGGTAAATTAAATATTTTTAAAAATAAACTTAACAATTACTTATTATGGGAGTAGCTTTAAACAAGTGGTCTAAGGTTGTGTTCGGTGTTGAGGGTTAGAACCCTTCACCTTCGACATGTAAAATGGAGTGGCAAATTAGTACATGATTAATTAAGTATTTGCTAAAAAAGATGTGAAAAATAAATCAAAATGGTTTTTAAAGGAACTTTTCTATAGAATTTTTTTTTAAAAAAAATGTACCGTTTAGCAGTTCGAAAAACATGCACGTGAAAAACGATGGAGTAGAAATTAAGAAAAAGGAGTATAGAGCACACTCTAATAAGTAGAAGAAAGTTTTATAAGAAAACATTTTTTTCAAGTATAGACAAATAATCCATTTCAATGTTCCAGTGAATAAACTGAAAACCAGGGCATGTCCAAGTCCAAACCAGTGGTTGTAAATCTAGTTTTTGTCAATGCAACTGCATAGTCTGATCTCATTATATTATGCTTTAGCTTTTGGAATAGTTTTTCAGTCACTGCATGCCACTGCTGGTTGTCTTTTTTGCTGTTCACATACTTGTCATCTCTTTTTTCCTCCAACCTGTGTCCTTTTCATCGTACAGTGATCGATCCATCATCACAGCGACATGTGATTGGCTCACATTAAAACGCCGTTCTCTGAAAAAAGCATATATTTCTCCTCCCTTTCCTTCTTCTCTTTTCTGTAAAGAGATGCAAGAAAATGATGTGCACTAGCGGTGCATCAAATGCCTCTCTTTTTCTTTCCAAACGTGATTGAGAGAGAGACAGTACATGAGAGAAGCTGACAGCAATCTTCAGACTGAAAGAATCATGGTATCAGCAGCATAAATAGCCTGATACAATGCACCAGAAAAACAGGTCAGAAGTAATCAACCCGTTCCAAAATATAGGAATTCCTACGTTGTTTTGCAAATACCAAGGTTAGGTTCAAAGATTTCTTTTTAGTCATTTCAGTTGTTGATTTTTTAATTTTGAATTGCTTAGATTCTTTTTCCAAGCATGTGATTGGCTTTAGATTAATTGAAATGATTGGAATCACGGGAACAAGGGCATGCATACTTATATTGTGGTATAAAATTTAAATCCTAGAAATCCTTATATTTTGAATAATTAAGCAACAATGATCACAAGATCAGCATCAGCATCAGCATCAGGGACTCAGAATGTGTAATTGGCAACAACAAATGACAACTGGAGGAGCTATGAGAGACTGACAGTTCAAGAAATCAGATGCTAATTTTGTGTTGAGACTTGAGAGGATGTGTACACACATCTCATTACCAGATGGCCAATAATGCATTGAAAGAGAGTGCTTATACGGAGTAAATGATTGCAGAAGAAAGCAGGTGGGGGTAGCACTGCACTTGTCCCTGCATGCTGCACAATTGAAATGCAATTCAATGCAGAGTTGCAGTGCTACCATCAAAGTCCCTGGATTATGGGGCAGTACTGCTCTTTACCTGCTAATCTAACCTGCTACTATCATGTACTAGCAGTGAAATTACTCACATTTTTGGTTTATATTTTACCAGCCGGTGCATATATATATATATAGCATTTCAGTACCGCTTGTTCTGAAGATGCAGGTAGCAAGTTCAGTCAACCACAACTAGTACCAATTATCAAGCCCACCCAACTAACTCACCTAGGGTGCATTCCCAAGTGTCGATGGATGAAACTGAGTTTTTCAGACACAATTATTCGAAGGTATAAACGAACGAATTGAATATGCTGAGTTTAAAAGAGTTTTCTAAGAATGCCAATAGTCGGTAAAATATCGTTTGTCTAAGAAAGCGTGCCCGGATGATATTATGAATCCACTGGGTAAAAAGAATGCGTCCTTAAACTATTGCCCAGAAATGCAGGCTAACCTGCAGGGGGTGACACACCAACTAGTACTATATATCGTCCCTTGTGTCAGAGTCATTCTTCAGGACTAAAATAGGATGAACAGTATAGGATTAGTACCAAGAAATGGTTACATGCATTGCTGCCCCAATGCCACTCAATGCCAAGAAAGAAACTAATAAGACTGAGATAGAGAGAGAAGTCCAGGCTAGGCAAATGCAAACGAACAAATAATTGAAGGACAGGAGTATTAGCCAAGTACTTGGGGCTCACTGCTAGCTACAGTACAACGTACTGCTACAGTAGGCATTGGGTTTTGTTGATCTGGGCACATTTAGGGCGCCATCGATGCCTTTGGTTCTCACCTTTTTACAAAGAAATCAATTAATCTCGCTTTGCATTGCTTGCAGCATGCCAACGACCTAGCTTAGATTGAATCGAGTTATCGAGCTGAATCCCTTCTCTTCCCCAAAGGTCAAGAAGAGGTTGGCCAAGCATCGGAGCGGCCATTGTTGAATCAATGCATGCGTGTTACATTGCGTTCGTGTGTGTACATACATACATACATACATACATACATACATACATACAATATATATATGTGTGTATGTGTGTATACACACATACATACATATATAATGGGCACAATGCAAGCTATAGCTGCAATGGCCATGGCCATGGAGTAGAGAGAGAACTATGCGCTCTGCTAACTTGCTGATGATCATTGAGGGAGCAGAGATGACGAACAGACAGTACGTACCGTTAACCTACTGTAGCAGTTAGCAGCATACACCGACAGACGACAACGCCCTCAACGGTGGAATGGAATTTTTTTTATATGGATAATATCGGTGGAATTGAATGGAAGGATAACCTCTCCCGGTTTCAAAATAAATAAACTTAATACAAAATATGACTTATTATAGTATTATAAATGTAAACAGATATCACATTTCGTACCGATAAAAGAAGCGTAGCCATGTGTGATTTCTACTAGCTTCAGTGGTGGTGGGTGTTGTTGCTGCTGTCTCTCTGTGCCTGCCTGCGCAACGAGAAAAACCGCATATATGAAGTATTTCTTTTGTTTTAGAAAAAATAAATCTAATATATGATGTGATTATGAATTTGAAAAAAAAATTGTCTAAATTTTTTTTCAAATTCGTAGTATTATAATGTATCAAATTCTGTGTTAGATTTTTTTTTTTTTTTACGGAAGGAGTAAGCTGGAAGGGGAAATCGGCGAAGTGGTAGCTAGCGGTCAGCGGCAGCCAGCAGGCAGGAGCAGCGGACAGACAGACACGAATGAATGATTGCACTCACTTCTGAAGAGAGAAAGAAAAGAATATTTGTGGAGTTTCAGAGTTCAAGGTTTACGATGGATCACGCTGTTACCTGCTCTTAAAATTTTTTTTTTTGACTCTTTTTATAAAATTATTTTATAAATAGGCTCTTAAAAAACTTATTTTATTAATGGATCTTTTTCTCGGTGCCGAGGTTCAATGTCTCAACACCAATGATATTAATGCCGATACCCTCATCCCCTGATAGCTAGATCTCTAATGTAAAGAAGGTCGGTGACAAAAAGATTGACGGCGAGAAACTATTTATAAAAAAAATCTAAAAAAGGTTAAAGATATAAATATTTTTCTTATAAATAGATCTTCAGTGTAAAGGATCTATTTGAAATAAAATATATTTACATTATGATCCATTTCAATAAAAATAATAAGTTAATTTTATTTTGGGCCATATTTTTATTACCGATGTTTTGTTTTGGATCACTCTTTAACCAACATTTTCACTTTGGACCGAATATTTTTATCTTTGTGTGACTTTAGATTACTCTCAACCCTTTTATCCATCTATATCCAACTTATCATACGACAAGAAAATAGTCGTATATATAGCTGTGGGAGTTCATTGACGAAGAGAAGTCGACGTACTCGAGATTGTTCATATGCTTGAGAATATGCTTGAGAAGAGAGTTGGATAGTCCAAAATAAAACAAAGGTGAAAATACCCGGTCCAAAAGTAAAAACATTAGTTAAAAGATGTCCAAAACGAAACATTGGTAATAAATAATGGTTCAAAGTAAAATTTACTCAAAAATATTTTACAAATAGATAATTGGTGCCAACCCCTTTTATATTTTGGCTGCTAAGGGCTAGAGGGGCCAAGGTGTTGGCACGAGACCCTGGCGTGGCGTCAGGTTAGTAGTACCGAGAAAATGATCTATTTATATAATCTTTTTTAGAGGTTTATTTGTAAAATGAGTTTTTAAAAAGAGCCAAAAAAATATAAAAAACACCACGTGGTCATTGTGTTAACTGTGATACCACTGGATAGGGGTGACCTCTTCTCGAACGGTCTGTGGAAATTGCAAGCACGTATCTTCATATTCCATGATAAAATTCTACCGTGCATTTGTAGTGTAAAATTTGGCAAGATCATTTCCAAATTCTACCGCGCATTGGCCTCATCTGCATGTAGGGAGACATGCATATTTTCAGCGCAATAATGGAGTACCATGTATATATGCGTATATGCACATTTTATACGGCGCTTAAGGACCACCCAGTCGTATAATGGAATGGCTTCTGCTCACAGCAACTAAACAGCGTGGCTCCTGTATACGTCCATACACTACTTTATACTCCACCAGTATACAGTAGGCTGCAACTGCAAGCAGCATTATACTAGCAGCATTTCGCACTACTCCAGGTTGTAATTAGTTATACTAGTAGTACTCTCCCCGTTTCAATCATAACAACTTTAGGTTTCAGAATCTGTTTAAAAATATAACATTTTTTTATTTATATTTTTTTCCCAACCAATTACAAGGCTTCACCATTCAATTTTTACACTACCTCAATTTTTCATCCAATCATAATCTTTTTTCATTTAATTTTACGTATTTTCTTAATAACTATATTTAACATTAAAATTTTTATATTATAGGACGAATGTAGTACTAATTATAATCACCAATGGATGAAACGAGTAATACTACCATACTAGGGCTGCGTTGGTCAAACTAATCCCTCTCACACATAAAACGAAATGATTCATTAGCACATAATTAATTATTATTAATTTATTTTTTTAAAAAATAGATTAATATGATTCTTAAAAATAATTTTTGCATAAAATTTTTTTATAAAAAACACACTATTTAAATAATTTGAGAAATATGTGTGTAAAAAATAAGAAAAATAAGTTGGAAAAGAAGAGGGAGGAACAGCTAGGAGGAGTAGATTAGTGACACAGTGTTGACAGTGGCGCATTGATTGGCGCGAGCAAATGCGGTTGGGAAGTGCATTCAATGCATTCTTCTCTGCTTCAGCTTCAGCTTGGCTCACCATAACTGTCTTGATCAACTGGTGGTAGCAGACGCCGCCGTGTGGGGCCCAGAATCCAGATCGACCGGTGGCCGGCCGGCGACAAATTGGCCACGGCGACAACACTTCCGGCCAGCTCCGGCAGAGACGTGCGGCCGGGCCCCACCCCCAGCTAGCCTGTCAGAGTTTGTCACCGTGTGCATGCGTACACAACACTATTAGCAAACGTGCACGGAAAGCAAAAGATTGATTAATTAAATTTTAATTATTATAAAAATTAATAAATAAATTTATCTGGTATTTTACAACAACAACTATGTAATTGTAATTGTATGAATATATCGCTTAACAGTTTAAAAATATGCCAACAAAAATCATGATAAAATCTATATGATCAAGAAAAAAAGGGCTTGTACGTCGGAGGATACCTAAACGAAGTTTCTTTAAGAATACATAAATACTTTCTTCATTTTATATTATAAGTCGTTTGATTTTTTTTCAAAATTTTTTAAGTTTGATTAAGTTTATAAATAAAATATCAAAATACATTGTAATGTTAGATTTAATTAAACTATTTTGATATTGTAGATGTTACTATTTTTTTATAAATTTGGTCAAACCTAAAAAAATTTTTGAGTAAGAAAAAAATCAAACGACTTATAATATGAAACATTAGTTTAGATTCTTATTCAGTTTTTGAAAGTTTGTAGCCATAGATTTTAAAAAATAAATTAAAAGTATGAAGCTGAAAGCCTAGCTTTTTCAAAATTCCTATTTAGTGGCTATTCATGCTTTTCAATATTTTTAGCTCTCTAAAAAGAGTCCTACGTTACATGCTTCTTGCCCTGTCTCTTTCTGTCCATCGTTTTGTCTGTTCTGATTTCCGAGAGTTCATCATCTGCATTTGCTGAGGTTGGCAAAAGGAAGTTAAGAACACTCTTTGGCTTCTTCACGTGTATCGTGCCAGCGTGCCAACCTGTTTCTACTGCTCTAATTGATCCAGCCAATAACCAGCTCTGGAAAAATAAATTCCCAAACGTATAGACAACGGCAAAAATAATTACTCGTGCTTTTTTAGATCACGGTACAAACGCATGCTCTTAAAGCACGCATAATCACCTCTATAAACGTACACGTGCATAACCTAACTTTTACGAGCATCTTTAAAAAACTGGACCGACATATGTTAAGAGTCACGAAGTCACTATGGACGCCTCAATGTCGACGGGTACGTCGTCTATCAATGAAAAATAATTAATCATAAATACGAATATCCATGTCAAGTCTATGACTTGAATCCGAATGAGTTGGTTCTACCACAAAAAATCTAACCAGTTGAGATACGCTCACTTTCTAATTACTAATAATGATACTACAAATCATACATTATTCATGAGGAATGTCTGTGTCCAAAAATGGCTAAAAGAAAATGACCGTGTTATGGGCCGGTGAAACGAAGAAGAAATTTTGTCAAGAGAGAAGGAAGCACAACGAGTGGGCCACGTGGAGGGAGGAGAGGAGGGGCCCATGTCGAGGTAGCAAAGCTGGCCCAAAAGAGCCAAACCGAACGGTCTAAACTCAAAAGGCGTCGTCTCCCTCCTCTCCTCCGCTTAATTCTAATTCCCCACGGAATTAGGGCACAAAATCGAATCAAATCAAACCAAGAGCAGAGCAGAGGCGACGCGAGGAGAGAGAAGGCGAGCTCGTCTCGCGCCATTAATGCGAGGAGGAGTCGGTGGATGGATGTATGGATGGATCCAGCCAGCCTCAATTGGCACTGCGGCCATGGCCAGCTTCACAGTACGCCCTCCTTTAAATCCCCCTCACCACCTCCGCGCCTCTGCTGCAACCACCACAACCTGCTGCTGCGGGGGGAGGAGGAGGAGGTAGGGTTTGTGGCGGTGGGAGGAGGAGGAGGCGGAGATGTGGGCGGCGGAGGCGGCGTTCGCGAGGTCGGGGTCGTGGAGGGAGGAGGAGGACGAGCAGGAGGCGCTGCGGTGGGCGGCGCTGCAGCGGCTCCCGACGGTGGCGCGGGCGAGGAGGGGGCTGCTCAGGTCGCCGGCGCCAGGGGAGGAGCGGGTCCAGGGGGACGACGCGCTCTGCGAGGTCGACGTCGCGGGCCTCTCCCCCGGCGACCGCACCGCCCTCGTCGATCGCCTCCTCGCCGACTCCGGCGACGTCGAGAACTTCTTCCGCCGCATCCGCTCCCGCTTCGACGCGTCAGTACCACACCCCACACCCCACACCTCCTCTGCTCTCTCTCTCCCTCCCTCTGCCTCTCTGCCTCTCTGCTCGCGTGGAAGCTTCTAGAATCGCTTGCGGTGCCCAACACTTGACACTGACATGTGGGGCCAACCTTACACGCACATCGGGGGAAGCTTCTAGAAGCGCTTCATCTCCGCGTTCTTCTGTGGGCGAAGCACCTAGATGCACTCGTTCTAGAAGCTTGCTTGCAGTTGCAGATGCGCACGGCCGGGAGCGGCTGACACATGGGCCCCGCATGCCAGTGTTGCCTTTTGTTCGCTTTTGCTTCAGATCCTACCCTAGCCATCGTTCTGAAACTTGGCAATGCAGTGAAGGCTAAATTTGGGACGCAGTGACTTTACAAAATTTTGCTGTAATTTTACACGAAACAGTTCAGCTACGACTTGTAGGATCTGTAAATCTCGGCTCCTCTGGTTGGTTTGGATTTTGGTGTATAATTTTGTTTGTATGCTTGTAGTGTCGGTAAACTTGCTGCTGGGCTGATCTGAAGCATCTGTGCTGCTCTCCATTTTTTTTTGCTGGTTGCAGAGTGCAGATAGAGTTCCCCAAGATCGAAGTGAGGTACGAGGATCTGACGGTGGACGCATACGTGCATGTCGGGAGCAGGGCGCTGCCCACCATCCCAAACTTCATATGCAACATGACAGAGGTTGGACCAATCCACCACTGGAATTACCCCCCTCCTCTGTCTCAGCTCTGCAGGAATGATCTAGCTGTTCTGAAACAGTATCATGATTTTTAACCACATAAGTTTTTTACCGTGTGTAAAATTGCTGTGTAAAAAGCTGTAAATAGTGGGTTCACAAATGAGCTCCAGATGTTCTTATTTGCTGTTTTTTATTTTTCTGAAAGGCATTTCTGAGGCATTTGAGGATCTATCGAGGGGGTAGAGTGAAGTTGCCGATATTGGATGATGTTAGTGGGATCATTCGTCCATCAAGGTACACCACGTGCAGAACAATTTTTGTTTTGTGCTGGATCAAATTGTACGACCTTGTAAAATTTGACACTTGGTTCTTGCTGCAGAATGACACTGCTATTGGGCCCTCCAAGTTCAGGAAAGACAACCTTGCTTTTAGCCCTTGCCGGACGGCTTGGCCCTGGACTAAAGGTGTGCCTTATCATTTCAATCCATCTTCTTTTCTTCGATTCTCGCAGCTCAAAGATGATGAGCAAATCTCTTCTATCTGTACCCAATCAACCAACTCTGCATCTATCACCTGCTGACAAGAGTACTAGTGTCTCAAATAGCATCAAAATGGTTTTCTGGTCAAAAGCTCATCCTTCTCATTTCAGAAATACTACTTCAATACTATAGGCCTGTGCTTGTTCTGATTAGTGCAAGAAGCCTTTCAACCATGCGGCATTATGCAGGAATATACATTTTTACTGACTACCAACACCCAATGGATTGCAGGTGTCCGGTAATATCACTTACAACGGCCATCATCTGAATGAATTTGTGCCCCAGAGAACATCTGCTTATGTCAGTCAGCAAGACTGGCATGCCTCAGAGATGACAGTCAGAGAAACCTTAGAGTTTGCTGGGCGCTGTCAGGGTGTTGGAATAAAGTATGGTAGGTCATTGCACCACAATGTCTTTGGTGTTGTTCCTTACCTCCTTGGTAGTTCGCGCTTTGACGTTAATCAATATGTAGATATGCTCGTTGAACTCTTGAGGAGAGAAAAGAATGAAGGTATAAAACCCGATGAGGACCTTGATGTGTTCATGAAGGTAGATCACATCCAGCTTTATTTGGACATGCACTACCTGTTTTGTTGGTGATTGTCTTATGACACTGTTTGGACTTAATTTTTCAGGCATTGGCTCTTGAGGGGAAGCAGACAAGCCTTGTCGCAGAATATATAATGAAGGTATGTGGTGTATCCCTTTCAGCTGCTTCTATTATCTACTTTGGAGAGTCTAAGTGTTTGCTTCTTTGAGTGAACTGCACAAATATTTTTGAGCAAATTTCACAAAATCCTAGGTTTGGGACATGCATAACGAAAAACCCCATGTTTTGGGGCAAAATGTTTCAAGGAACCCCAGATTTTTATAAAATACTCGTTTTCATTATTATATATGGTATTTTTAGTATATATTCACATATATAATGGGCACAAAATGCACATTCCTCATGTATAATTTATCTTCTTCCTCACTCTCGCACTCCATGATCGCACAAACTCAACACAATGCTCACTGTTAATGACAGATTAACCAGTTACATAAACACAAAACGGTTTATACTTTCGATAATTGACATGTGTTGAAAATGCGGCTAATGTGTATATATCACATACTATTTTTTACAATTATTATGCATAAATATATTAGCCAAATACACAATATAAGTTTAAACGTAGGGTCTCTTGAATTCTTGAAACATTTTGCCTTAAAACATGGGGTTCCTTGAAACAAATTGCAATACATGGGGTTTTGGGTTACGCATGTCCTAAAACCTAGGGTTTTATGAAATTTACTTAATATTTTCATCAAGCTGTTTAACCGAATGACTCACTTAATTCCCATCTATTCAAGACAATTTTCAATTTTCCCTACAATGTTACTTTGGCTTATCTTTTTTACAGCATCAACATGATCTACCTTTGAATCATTTGGTTCTGGCAAGATTTCTGAATTGCTAATTTTTATCTAGCCAAGATTTTAGGGCTGGACATTTGTGCGGACACAATTGTTGGAGATGAAATGATCAAAGGGATCTCTGGGGGTCAAAAGAAGCGCCTGACAACAGGTTGTTGCATGATAATTTAATCTCCTTCCTATTATTGGTGCTGATGGTTGAAGAAATTGGGCAAATGCAAGTTGTATGGATTGCATGCTTATTCTGGCTTGCAGCTGTACTCATATACGTTGCTCTTGCAGGTGAGCTGTTAGTTGGTTCTGCTCGTGTGCTGTTCATGGATGAGATATCTACTGGACTTGACAGTGCAACCACATATCAGATTATCAAGTATTTAAGGCATTCTACTCATGCTCTTGATGGCACTACAATCATATCCTTGCTGCAACCAGCTCCAGAAACTTACGAGCTATTTGACGATGTCATCCTCATATCTGAAGGGCAAATTGTATATCAGGGACCACGTGAATATGCTGTTGATTTTTTTGCCGGTATGGGATTCAGATGTCCTGAAAGAAAAAACGTCGCTGACTTCTTGCAAGAAGTATGCAGTTGTAATCCTGTGTTTGTGATCTTATGTTAACTGGACTATTCTTGCATATTTAGTTATTTACATTTCTGTGTTGCAGGTTTTGTCCAAGAAAGACCAGCAACAATATTGGTGCCACTATGATTATCCGTACCAGTATGTCTCTGTATCAAAATTTGCTGAAGCCTTTAAAACATTTGTTATTGGCAAGAGGCTGCACGATGAGTTAGCAGTTCCATACAATAGACATCGCAATCATCCGGCAGCTCTTTCAACATCAAATTATGGTGTAAGGAGGCTTGAGCTTCTAAAGTCCAACTTTCAATGGCAGTGTCTGCTGATGAAAAGGAATTCGTTCATCTATGTCTTCAAATTCATTCAGGTATTTTCAATTTCAAGATGCATCCAGCAGAGTAGCAGTTTGATGTCTCAAATAAATACTGTCACAAGGAAATGTAACATTGTCTACCAGTTAAAATAGAAAGCATACATATAATAAAGTCGCTAAAACTTGCTAAGAATAAAAAACTAAGACTGTAAATGCCCTGTTAACTCATTTGGCAATTTCACTGCTTTAAAAGTTTAGCACACTGCAATGATCAATGTGCAGTTGTCACAAATGCTTGCAGATTTTCCCTACTTGGCACATGAGAGTTATCTTAGCGTGCTTAAAATGTTATAGCCTAGTAAGTTTTCCCTGTGCATGAAAATCATCCTAGCGTGTTTATGTTATTGTGACATCATGCTCAGAATCTTGGTCACAACTCACAAGTTTGGTCAGTATATACTTTTACGTCTTGGTTTTTTTACTGGATTGATGTAAACTTGACTGGATGGCATATAATCCCTCCAGTCACAAAAGGATCTCGTTGTGGAGTTTCCATAGTCAAAAAGACAGATCTTGGCTATATCATTTTTCACATGTCCAAAACCTACATTTTAAACTATGATTGGTCAAGATTAACTTGTGTTGACTGCAAATTTCCTAAATGGCACCCTTCTGTTGTCAGTTAAACTTCACCTAAGTTTTATTTTCAATCATTTGAGGTTTTTTTAACATAATCTTTATGTTGCAGCTTTTACTTGTTGCCCTCATCACAATGACAGTGTTTTTCCGATCAACAATGCACCGGGACTCAGTTGATGATGGGATTATTTATCTTGGAGCCCTCTACTTTGCAATAGTGATGATTCTATTTAATGGCTTTACTGAAGTCTCACTCTTGGTCACGAAGCTTCCAGTTCTTTACAAGCACAGGGATTTGCACTTCTACCCTCCATGGGCTTACACACTTCCTTCTTGGCTCTTGAGCATCCCAACCTCGCTTATTGAATCAGGAATGTGGGTACTAGTAACATATTATGTGGTTGGCTATGATCCCCAATTTACAAGGTAATTGTTAAGTTCTGTTCATTTGCCCTCTGGTCCGATCTTCAGAGATTTTTTCCCTATCTGAAGATTGATCTTAATTTGTCATCTGCAGATGTCTTGGACAATTTCTCTTGCTCTTTTTTCTACACCAAACATCTTTGGCTCTTTTCCGGGTCATGGCATCTTTGGGTCGGAATATGATAGTCGCTAACACCTTTGGATCGTTTGCTTTGTTGGTTGTTATGATCCTTGGAGGATTCATTATTACCAAAGGTTAAGCTTCTTGAGTCGACTCATTATTAGCACTTAGAGACTTGAGAGCATCTCTTTCAAGATCTTACATCTGACATGCTGCTACCTCTTCTTGAATATCTAACAGAGAGCATACCAGCCTGGTGGATTTGGGGTTATTGGATATCTCCTATGATGTATGCACAAAATGCTATTTCCGTAAATGAATTCCTTGGGCATTCTTGGAGCCAGGTAATACCTGATTTAAACCCCTTCTTGAGGCTGGCAGCAAAGGCACATCGTGGCAGCAATCTGTTAGCTTAGTTTGGTTGTATCAAAATACTTACATAATATGGAATACCGTAATTGCTTAAAATTATATTAAATTTCTTTTGTATGAACCTAACAAGATATTTTTTTATTCAGAAAAACTTTTAGTAGCCTTATATAGGAATATTTGCTTCTATACTAACTGTAGCCTTGAAAAATGGCAGCAATTTGCAAACCAGAACATCACATTAGGGGAGGCAATACTCACTGGATATGGATTATTCAAGGAGAAATACTGGTTCTGGATAGGGGTTGGAGCATTGTTTGGTTATGCAATTGTTTTGAACTTCTTATTCACATTGTTCTTGACTCTTCTCAACCGTAAGTTTGTGCTAACTTCACAGACCCAGACAACTTAGAACTGCAATCAAAATAGTTTCTCATTCTCACAACTGGTGCTCCTTCACAGCTATTGGGAATATACAAGCTGTTGTGTCCAAAGATGATATTCAGCATAGGGCTCCTAGGAGGAAGAATGGCAAATTAGCCCTAGAGCTAAGATCTTACCTGCACTCAGCTTCATTGAATGGTAATGCTAGATAATGAATCCCTGTACTTACATCACAATTCATTTTTACCCTTTTACTAAGTCTTCATATTAACGGTGTTCCAGGGCATAATCTCAAGGACCAGAAGGGCATGGTGTTACCATTTCAACCCCTTTCTATGTGCTTTAAGAACATCAACTACTACGTTGATGTTCCAGCGGTATGTCAGGGGGAGGTTGGTTTATATGGCTGAAATTTCTTTTTAAAAATATATGTATTTATTGATTCATAATCAAGTTTTGCCTAGCAGGAATTGAAAAGTCAAGGTATAGTAGAAGACCGCCTACAGTTGCTTATTGATGTCACTGGAGCATTTAGGCCAGGGATACTAACAGCACTTGTTGGAGTAAGCGGAGCTGGCAAAACCACCCTCATGGATGTTTTAGCTGGCCGGAAAACAGGAGGGCTCATAGAAGGAAGCATCACTATATCTGGGTATCCTAAAAACCAAGAGACTTTCACTAGGATCTCTGGTTACTGTGAACAAAATGATGTGCATTCACCTTGCTTGACTGTAATCGAGTCATTGCTGTACTCTGCATGCCTCCGGTTGCCTTCTCATGTTGATGTGAACACTCGAAGGGTAAAAGCCTTGGCTGCAGTGCTATGTTTATTATACAAGACAATCTATTTTTGTCATTCTGATCCCTGCTGGTTCTTTTAATAGGTTTTTGTTGAAGAGGTGATGGAACTCGTTGAGCTAAATGCATTAAGTGGTGCTCTTGTTGGCCTACCAGGAGTAAATGGTTTGTCAACTGAACAACGTAAGAGGTTGACGATAGCTGTGGAGCTTGTGGCAAATCCTTCGATCGTGTTCATGGATGAACCTACATCAGGATTGGATGCTAGGTCAGCAGCCATTGTGATGAGAACCGTACGGAATATTGTTAATACAGGACGGACAATTGTGTGCACAATCCATCAGCCAAGCATTGACATATTTGAGTCATTTGATGAGGTTAATTTCTTTACAAAACTTAGTAGTTACTTTATGCATGCATTACAAGCAATAGTTCAAAAGTCATTATTTTGAGCTATCCTTTTGATGACATATTAACAAGTTCAGTACAGATTTTAATATTTGTTCATAATTTGATGTTAATTGGATTCCTTATCAATGTTGGATGTGAACAGAAAATAGTCTGATTTATACTTGATCTGTTGAATTTTCATTATCCTACTTAGGGAAACCACGAAATTTTTTCTTGTACAAGTATGTACTAACATTTCACCAGCACCATTTCCTAACTCATTCATATGCTGCTCAGCTTTTGTTCATGAAGCGTGGGGGTCAACTTATATATGCTGGTCCCTTGGGCTCGAAATCACGCAATCTGGTCGAATTTTTTGAGGTACAATCTGCAGCATGTGTTTTCTCAGTGATGAAAGCTTATACAAGGTTCACTTCCTTAGACTTTCAATTTTGCAAACAGGCAATTCCAGGAGTTCCTAAAATCAGGGATGGCTATAATCCTGCTGCATGGATGTTGGAAGTCACAAGTACTCAAATGGAGCACATTCTTGGAGTGGATTTTGCCGTATACTACCGGCAGTCAAAATTATTTCAGTAAACAAAACTACTCCTTTTACCTCTGTAAATCTTGTAGTCTCTTTTTCTTTAAACATGTTTATGTTATGGCATTCCAGGCAGACCCAAGAAATGGTTGATATCCTAAGTAGACCGAGAAGAGAATCAAAAGAACTTACTTTTGCCACCAAGTATTCTCAGCCATTCTTTGCTCAGTACGCCGCTTGCTTATGGAAGCAGAACCTCTCATACTGGAGAAATCCTCAATACACTGCGGTCCGATTCTTCTACACCGTCATCATTTCCTTGATGTTCGGGACAATCTGCTGGAAATTTGGGTCTCGAAGGTATGTCCACTGATGATTCTGTCTCCACTTTTCTTCCTGTACTTGGCTGGCCTTATAGAGAACATGTGGCTTTGTTTGACAGGGAGACCCAACATGATATATTCAATGCCATGGGTGCCATGTACGCAGCAGTACTCTTCATAGGAATCACTAACGCCACCTCTGTTCAACCTGTGATTTCCATCGAAAGATTTGTCTCGTACAGAGAGAGGGCAGCTGGGATGTACTCGGCACTGCCTTTTGCTTTCTCCCTGGTAATTTTTCCTGTCCAAAACTGCTGTCCTCGGCATGTTTTGATGCTCGTAGTAGTACCATAATAAGGCTAACAATCGAACTGTTCTTCGGCATGCAGGTTACAGTGGAGTTCCCTTACATTCTTGTGCAGTCACTTCTCTACGGCACGATTTTCTACAGCTTGGGCTCGTTCGAGTGGACAGCAGTGAAGTTCTTGTGGTACCTGTTCTTCATGTACTTCACCTTGCTGTACTTCACTTTCTATGGCATGATGACTACGGCGATCACTCCAAACCACACTGTTGCGCCTATTATTGCTGCTCCATTCTACACGCTGTGGAATCTCTTCTGTGGGTTCATGATCCCAAGAAAGGTACGGAAGGAACAGGAACCCCATGCATAATTTGCACCTAACGTCCTCTTAACTGTACTGGCCCCATGAGTTGTTTTCCCCCTAAGGCCACTTTCAGTGCACATTGTCCATATCAACGTTTCATCTTTATTTTTTTTGTCACATTAACATATATAGCTATGGAAATAGTGTTTCCAATGCATATTATTTATTACTGGGGCCAAAAATGAATTTATCTCCCTTCGCAAATTTCATCACAAATTCTTATAGATATCTATTTTCTTGGTTTAAATATATATATGCAATGTCTCATCCAGGACACTATCTTTTTCCTTTTTAATTTCTTAGCACATCATCTAAAATGCTGCTATGTTGCATATTAGTTTTTAGTTTCTATTCACATTGTATAGTATGGAGCATTAGGAGAGTGCTTTGAATAATTTTACCAAACCCACCAGTAACTTTCTTGTCCTACAATGGCCACTTGTCATGTTCTAGAATCACTTTAGCAATTGGGAAGCAATAATGCTTGTTTAATTTGGACGTGATTAAAGTGGCTAATGATTAATGTTCTAATCTAATGCAGCGGATTCCTGCGTGGTGGAGGTGGTACTACTGGGCCAACCCGGTGTCATGGACCCTGTACGGCCTGCTAACCTCCCAGTTCGGCGACCTGGAGCAGCCGCTGCTGCTCGCCGACGGCATTACCACCACCACCGCCGTCGACTTCCTCCGGGACCACTTCGGCTTCCGCCACGACTTCCTCGGCGTCGTCGCCGGCATGGTCGCCGGATTCTGCGTGCTCTTCGCCGTCGTCTTCGCCTTGGCCATCAAGTACCTCAACTTCCAGAGAAGATGAGGCGATGATGACGAGCGAGCTAGGGAGCACGACGTACACCACCATTAATTCTGGCCAGCTATAGCGCTCCATGTACTGCAACTACTATGCATCAATCCATTTCGTTTCTTCAGAACCGCACGCGTCTTCTCTCTGTCGTCACGATGAATTAATTCCTCCCGATCACGGGAGATGCTGGAGCTAGCAGAGATCAGAGACCAGCAGAAAAAGGAGACAAGTGCATAGCTAGCTAGCTACTTCAAGCCTGTTTGGCAGGTCTCCAACATCTAATTTTACTAACTCGGAGCAAAATTTGGAGAAGCTGTGGAGTGACCGGAACACTGCTTCATCATCCCTCTAAATTCCTTCTTTAGATTACTTTAGCCTGTTTTGCTCTCTTCTTAAATTGAGCTGAAACCGGTTAGTTATACTTCAGCTTTATAAAAGATGGGAGTTGGAGCAGGAGCCCTGCCAAAGAGACGGGTGCTCCTTGATGGCTTGATCGTTATACCGCGTACGTAGTGGCTGGTTTGGCTGCAGTGCAATATTCGGCGAGCATTTTGCAACAGCCACGGTGAGCCAATGGGGGGTCGACACCTGCAAGCCTTTTGACTGCTGCAACCGGCGTTCTCCATGGGACTCTTTTTGGAAGTAGCAGCAGCAGCAGCGGCTGGCTTCTGCTGCTGCTGCTGCAGCTGCCGCCTCCAAGGACTGGAAAACAAGAAGCTAGCTAGAGCAGCAACTAACAAGAGAAAAAAAAAAGAAAAGAAAAAGGAAAGGTAGGAGGAGTACTACCATTTGGTGATCGATCGATGGAGCGTAGCGATGAGAGATGAGATGAAATGGGATTGATTGATGGATTGAAGATCTAACACCTTCAAAAGAGGGGCAGTAGGGGCATCTTCTACCTGCACCCATCAGCTGCAGGTACGCAGCAACACATGCATGGATCGATCCACTCGTCCCAGCTTTTTATTATTACTACCAGCTGCCTTCTTTCTTTTTTTCTTTATATCTTCTAATGCTCGAGGAATATATATGCAGCTACTACTAGCTATTGCTAGGCATTCGTGTCCGGACGCATAGGAAGGTATTCGCAGCATCATTCATCCGTGCCGTGCAGCATATTAGTGCATACACAGTGACGGGGAGCAGCGTCATTGTCGAGTCCAAACGACTAATAACGTTTCACGGCAATCGATTAAATTTTACACATATTGATAACAATCGGTAATAAAACCAGCAGTGAGGGGTCGATCAATTTTTACATATGTTGATGGCAGTCAATAATGAAGACAGCAGCTGCGGATCGAGCCCAGGTAGTCGCCGGACCTGACAGTGAGCTGCCTCCGTCCACTGTGCATACATATACTCGTAGAAAGTTGTATACATGTATAGAGTACAATACAGGCATACGTACGTATAGCTAGGTGTAGTAGCCATTTGGTTTGTCCTCTACTATATGTATACGTATCTCGCGTAGTACACTCACTAGAAGTGTGAGACGGAGACCGATCGAGATCAGCCAGTGGAGTGAGTAGCTTAGCTATAGCTGAGCTGACGCGACTATTGCATGGGACACGTGGCGTGGCCGGGTTGGATCCATGGGCTGTGCATGCGTGCGTGTCGGAAGGCTATGGTTTAGCCAGCTAAGCTAGCTAGCGAAAGCGAGCCTGCAGAGCCGGCCGGTCAATGTACGTAACGGTCATGGGTCAATATGTAGCCAATATGTAGCTATCTCGATCAATCGTCTAGTTAGTACATCGTATATATATCATGCTCCCATGCTCACTCTGTCCTAAAAACTCAAACCTAACATCCCAAAAAAATTTTAAAAAAACAAAAAACCATAATACCCTAACAAATAAAAGACCATAATACCCTTAATTAATGTGAAAATTATATTGGTTAATGGGTAGGTGAGGGATATTGAAGTAATAAAATTTTTCGTTTTGCGGATTAGTGGTAGGTAAGAAGGTAGGAGTTGGTTTATTTTGGGACAAATTTTAAACTCTAAAAGTTGATTTATTTTGAAACGGATGAAGTATAGTAGTAGATATATGATATGTCCATTGCTTGACTCCGTCGATCTCTGTTTCAAAATAAATCAACTTCTATATTTGACTATATCTAAATTTGTATATATAAAAATGATTTTTAAACTTTTTTTAAGACATAGAGTACGTAGTATGTAGTAGCTTACACACACACACAAGCTGCTACATACTACGTACAATTTTGATCGATTTGCCAATGATCGATGGAGTACGCACGCTTGTGTGTATGTATATATATATTATATGGGTTTTACCCTTTTTCTAAAAAAAATATGCATACTATATGCACTATTTTTATTTTTTATATATGATATCGTTAATTTTCATATGATGTTTGGCCGTTCACTCATTAAAAAGTTTATGTAAATATAGTTCATTTTAGGATGATTTGTTTTGTCATTAAAAAAACTTTAAATGTTAATTATTTTTTTATATATACACTGTGTTTTAATAAGATGAATGATCAAACGTTATGTCAAAAGTTAACGGTGTTATCTAGTAAAAGACGAAAAGAGTATATTATATATGTATACCACTCCTTCCATTTTAAAATATAAGAGATTTTGGATGGATGTGTTAACGCCAAAATTTGGTAAGATTCTTTAGTAGATTGGGTTAAGAAAAGAACACAATCAGCCAATGAAAAGCTTATCCAGAAGAGGCCGAATTCAAGAAGGAATTGTGAAGACCATGGCATGACAACTTAATTTATCTATTAGTTAGGCAGGATTTATCTTTAGGAAGTTTTGTTTAGTATCCGATCAGGACTCATATTGGCCTATGGGTATAAATATGTATACCTGGGGTCCCTGTAATCTATCTCCATAGATCAATACAACTTCTCTCGGTGCATCGCCACCCTCTTTTTCAAGGTTTCTACTACCAGCGAAACTTGACACCTGACGCGGGGCTGCATCGGCTTCAATCTCCGACGAAGGGGTAAGCCATAAGTTTCGCTGGCCCTAACAATTGTATCGGCTATATTGGTGTTGTTCAAGGCTGCATCACTTTGATCTCTTGGATTGCTCTGGTTCAGTCGGTATTTTTGTCTGCTTGAAATCTCGATTCTATCTTTAATTGCATTGTGTTTGAAGACACATTGGTTTAGTTGGGACTATCTCGGTTAGGTCTGATCTTCTGGCTTAGTCAATATATCTCTACAATCACAATGTTGTTTTAGATAGATTCGTTATATCCATCACATTACATAGATTTATCGGTTCATTGAGTATTAAATTATTATTAACAATCTCGTGTTGCATCGGTTAGGTCCGACCTACTAGATTGTTATTAATAATCTAAGTCTTGTTAAGCCGATAGGTTGATGCTAATGTTTCATCGGAGAGTTAATCGATCTTATCTGATGTGTTAAATTTCTCTTTGATAGTTTTACTATCTTAGTTAAATTTAATACATGACCACTTTGATCGGTGTCATATCGGCTTGTTTAAATCTATCAGGCAATTATGAATCTTATGTTGTATCAGTTAGGTTCGACCTGTAGGGTTGTAATTGTAAGTTAGATTTATTTAAGTCAGTAGGCATTAATCATTGTTTCATCGGGGTTTCAGTCGATGAGTTATCTAAATATTGATTAAGTGGTGCATCGGCTTATAAGGATTATATACAAGTTGGTTGTACCTGATTGCAGCAAAGGTTTCATTGATCACTTAATCATTTGGATTTAATAACATTGGACTTTCAGTCGATGTATGCTTTAATCATCGGATCATCTAATATTCTATATCATATTGGTTAGCTGGTTTGTTAGATATTTGATTCATTATATCTATATCGGCCGATTGGTTCATTGGATATCTACTTTGTTACATTTATATTGGTTGATTGGTTCATTATCTTATTACATTATCTTCAGCTGATTGTCTTTATATCATTATTTATTCAAGTGTCATAATCTACATCGGACATATAGCTGATTGTTCAAAACCCTATCGATATCGGCTAGAATCGCTATATCGACTAGTATCGTTACATCGGCTTGTTAGCTGATCAGTTGTTTAATCGTCTATATATATATATATATATATGTATATATATATATATATTGTCAGTTGCGGAATCAAATTGACTGGTACGCCCACATCTCATCAAAGTTTAGAAACCTGCACTGGAGCTAAACAAATCTCTCAGACCTTCGTGTGCCACACGCAAGATCTACGTCAACATATTTTTTGGCACACCTGACGGGACAGATTTTTTTTGAGATTACACGACAGACGCATACGAACACACACCACTATACACGCAACACCACACTCACACCCCACGAAAGCGTCTCCTAACACATGCTCTAAGAGACGAAAACCAGCGGCATATATCTGATCTCACTAAAATCCTTTTGAAAACCCATCTGCATGTGCGTAATATTTGTAGATACCATAATTTGAACCCTAGTGGGTGAAGTCATGCATCCACGACTCCACTACCACACCACTAGTGCTTTTCTTTGACGAAACGGATTTTACGTCAACAGGATGGGACACATCCTAGTAATATGAATTTGGACAGGCTTCCAGTACTACAAATTTGTCTCATCCATCTAAAATCTTTTATATTTTGAGACGGAGGAAGTATATGTATATGCAACGTAGCTATAGGCCTATAGCTAGCTACGGGCCAATGGCTCATCTGCAAGCTTGCAAAGGGATCATATGTATGTACTTGCTGAATTATTGGACGTATCTGGCAGGCAGGATGCAGGTATACATATAGTATACCACTACTAGTAGCAACAAATAATTGGGTAAATGATGAGCAGATGATGACAAGAGATGCTAGCTAGCTGCAGACTGCTGCTGCTAATCTCGTCTCTTCTGATATCGATCACCCACAGGAAAGAGTGCTAGAAAACTCAGATCGGGACAGACAGCCCAAGGAAAGCAAAGACGAACACGCAGAGTAATCTAGTGATTATCAGCCACTTGATCATTACTTCGATCCATCTACTCTCTCTCTTGGCTTCTCGAAGGACGATGATTATTTTACAACATAAACCTACATGTTAAGTCGTTGGATGCCAGTGTTACAATGAGCAAAGCAATAGTCCAATATTGCACTTCATTGTAATATGGCGAATTTATACTATTGAATCTCAAAACAAATCTAACAACAGTGCCGTTGGAGCACATGTATTTACGTTGCAAATTGAAATTTCCTTCTCTCTTATCTCTAGTAGTAAACTAAAAACATGTGTGTTAATTAGACGTTATGTGATTTTTAAAAAAAACAACACTCACTACTTAAAAAACTATTTTTGCAAAAAATTTTTTACAAACGAGCTAAAAGAAGATTCACTTGTGAAATATATAGGACTCTCCCGGTCAATGGTGGACCAACAAAAATAGCAATGTTTTCGTAGGCGCTAGTATTTTAGTCGACCAAGACACGCCAACACACACGCCGTATTAGAATAAAGAAGCACAAGCACCTACAACACCGTGCTTCTCACTTTTCCCTTAAACTCTCCACACTTTCCTCTTCTCGTGGTATTAGAATAAGAAGCACGAGCACCTACAACACCGTGCTCCTCACTTTTCCTTTAAACTCTCCACACTTCTCTTCTTCTTTCCACAACATAGAGGACACTGCATCGGCTCCGCTTTCCCCTATCGTACATGGCGGCCTCAAGAGCAGCGACGACGATGGCACCAGCCTTACGAGCGGCGGCGGCCTCGGGAGTGCACGACAGATCCATCGCCGCTAGCCTCGGTTGGGGCATATCCGCCCCCAGCGTGCACGGGAGCAGCGTCAACGATGACCGCGGCGGCTTTGGGGCGGTGACGATAACGACGTTCTGGCTTTGGGAGACAGATCTAATGACGGAAGGTCGGGGATGACGTTAACAAGGTCGATGGCAGCCATTTATGGGGATGACTACGGTGATGATGACGAACCGTGGTGACAGCAATTGCAATTGGGAATAGGGACTATGGTTTCTATAACTATTTAGAATTCTTTTTTTTCATGAAAAAACTTTTTATAGTCGGGGTCATAACATGTTCGTCTGCGAAAATCCGTTTTTGCGTACGGTTGTGATGCCCGCATGAGAAAATCTTGATTTTCACGTACATCTCTCTTTAGGTGGGTGCTCCATCTCTCCAGGAAAAGTGGTTTTGGTCGGCTGGAAAAGGCCGGTCTGTAGTAGGGATTAACTGTTAGTTTCTATCAGTATATTTTAGATACCCATCAATATTACAATACTGGGAAAGCCGAGCACTTTTCGCAGCAAATCCACATATACATGTGTGCACTGTGCACCAGAGGTTGACACAAACAACTCGTCGACAAGGAAATTCACACGCAGACATGCACACCACATGCTCTTTTTCAAAGGAAAGGAAGACATGCATGCACTCTGTAGGTGCTGCCAAGGCATCACACGCAAGCAGAGACGAACCACATACGTACATCTAAGGTGTTTAATTACTTCCAAGATGCATGAAATGGCATCTCTCTCTCTCTCAATATGATCTTCAAGGAAATAAACACAACAAGGTAATATTTCTCTCGTTAATCTTACGATTTTACAGGTATATGCGTATACATTACGGAATTGTCGTTAGTTCAGTACTACATGAGAAAGTGACTGAATTGTCCTAAGTAATATAAAATATCTAAGAAACGGGGAAAGATTAGTGTGTGTGGCTAGAAATTAATAAACTGAAACATGATATACACCGGCTCACCACTTGAGTAATACAATTTTTTTAGTGAATTACAGATTAGGTCACTACTACAAAAGTGATTTTTTCATGTGGCTAGAACTGATTTTTATATGTGGCTAGCGCAACTGCATGCATCAAAAGGTCTGTAAAAATCGAATTTTTGGGTGCGGCCAGCGCAACCGTATGCGAAAATTGGATTTTCGCATGCGGGTGCTTAAGTCAGCCGCATGCGAAAACAAAAAATCACAAAAAAAAAATTCTCCCCAAAAAAACCCTAGCCCTGCCGCCGCCCGAGCTCGCCGCAGCCGCCGCCACCACTCCCGTCGTCGCCGTCGCTAGCCGCTGGTAGAACCGCCCCGGCCAAATCCACGACCGATGGATCCGCTGCCCCGCGACCTCCGGACGCCGAGATCGAAGAAGACGAGGGAGAGAGGGAGGAGAGGAGATAGGATCTGTGAGCTCGCCGCAGCCGCCGACATTGCCATCGCCGTTGTCAGTATCAAGGCTAAAGGTATGGGCGGCCCCCTGCACCCACGTGGCGCTTCTCCGAGGAGCTGTCGGGCCCGAGGGTGAGGCGGCGGCTGCCCTCTCCAGCCTCCTTTCTCCCCTCACTCCGTTGCCCCGAGGGTCGGGCTGCCCCGACTCCCTCCGCGCTTGCGCCGCGTGTGCGGGGTTAGGTGAGCGTCTCC
This sequence comes from Oryza officinalis, assembly GCA_008326285.1. Lineage (NCBI taxonomy): Eukaryota > Viridiplantae > Streptophyta > Magnoliopsida > Poales > Poaceae > Oryza > Oryza officinalis. The sequence goes on along the minus strand of BDMV01000001.1, from coordinate 6,748,772 downwards.
AGCGCCCACCTAACCGCATTAATGGCAGCTCAGGCGAGCGCACCACGCCGCATTTAATGCGACGTGTGGCGTGCGTGACAGGTCCGTGACCGGTCACAGCGACTGATCGGTCTGCGACCGGTCAAATGACGGATGGGACGGCAGCGGAGCGCTTGCGCACTGTCCGCGCATCAGGCGGTGCGCAGCACGCCCTGCCCCGTCTCGTCCGAATGATGAGAGCCTTTTTGCCTCTCGTCCTGGCCGGAGTCGGTATGCCAACTCTGGTAAGATGGTTCCCGTTTCTCGATGCGAACGGAACACAGAAGTCTTCACCCATTTAATGGGAAATGACGCGGGAGTCCCCCGTGTCAGCCGGCTGATCGGACGAGGGTCATGCCGCGGCGACTGTGCGTGTGGCTTCCGAGTCAAGCAACAAAACAACTATTAAATGTAAAAGAATGTTTTCCTTCTCTCTTAGGTAGTCTGTTGGCCCATGTGGTAGCCCCTTGAGATATAAAAGGAGGCCCAGGCCTGAGAGAGAGGGGAGGGAGGGGCGGAAAAAAAGAGCACGAGCGCTTGTATTCCCCCACATTCCAATCGCATATCCACCACACGCAAGAGTAGGGTATTACGCTTTCGAGTGGTCCGAACCTGTATAAACTCCTTTGTCTCGTCTTCTTCGAGGGGTCAAACCCCCTCTGCATCTCTCTCTCTCATCGGAGCACGAATCTCACCCTGCGTCCCCGGCCGAACTCACTAAAGGGGGTCCTCGCTGTCCCTCGTTGAGGAGTTCACACTCCCTCAGCCGCAGTCTCTGCGTGCCGTCGCCTGCAGCAGTAGCCACTCTTGAGGGCGACGGATCCGACCTTCCTGAGGGCGGCGCCGTTGGATCCGCTGCCGCTGCTCCTGCGGTCAGGGGCGGTGGATCCGCCTGCCCGCCGCCACCGCTCGCCGTCGTCGTTGCCACAGGCGGCCCTCATCACACTCGGTAAGGAGGAGAAGAGAGGAGAATAAGAGAGAGTAGAGGAGAGGAGAGGAAAGGAAGGAAGAGAGAGAAGAGAGGAAATAAAAAGAGACAGTGGAGAGGAGTTAAAAAATTTGAAGTGATGAGAAAATATCTTTGAGAAGAGAGAGGGTATTTTTTCATGCGGTTCACTTAAGAGACCTGCATGCGAAAATACCTTCATTTTTTCATGCGGCCACTTAAGAGGCCCATCTGTAAAAATCGATTTTTGCATGCGGGTCTCTTAACGAGCCGCATGCGAAAATGGAGATCAATTTTTGCAGACGCGACCAGTTACGGTCCGTCTACAACCTAAAGAGGGTTTCGTCCAGGAAAAGCGTTTATGTAGTAGTGGGTCATATTTTAGTGTTAAAGTTTACTTTGAATCATACTTAAACCAATCTTTTTACTTTGAACCGGGTTATTTACCATTTTTTTAGTTTGAATCACCCAACTCTCTTTTCTATCCATATCTAACCTTCACTCTAGCAAAGACATGGCTTGCACTTCGATGATGGAGTTTGCCTCGGTGTGCAAGAACCAATTTGCTTGAGGTCGTTGATGTGTGTAAGATGAAGTTGTTTGGGGTGGTTAAACTGTAAAAATGATAAAATTATCCGATCCAAAGTAAAAAGATTGATTTACAGGTGATTCAAAGATGGAACTATAACAATAAAATATAGCCTAAATTTCAATACAATATTTTTTGTGAAGGAGGTAGCAGTATACATGGTAGCATGGAACGAAATGAAACAATTGACTAATTAACCGAGCCATCATGATGTCTAGCTACTACTGGCTACTGATCTCAAACGGATTCATCCACATCTTGTCTATGACTTTCAATGCAAATGATGCTCAGACAAAGTATGATATTATCCTAACAACTTTTATCCTTCCTAAGCGATCGATCGACGACTAATTCACATATCGTATTTAGGCTAAGATTTGTCAATTGAATCATGTTCCATTTTCCGGTGCTTTGTGGTAGCACAAAAGGAAACAAAAGGACATTGCTCATGGGACCCCATGCTGAATGAAGGAGCCACAAAGGGGATAAGAGTGATAGATCCAGCTTATACCAACATGAAGCACTGTGTTTGGCTTATGTGGATGAATCAGTGGACACTATATATCTAGAGGGGATGCCACAAATGGGGCCCTTGGCAAATTGAGCATGGTGTTTGCCCCCCTTGGTTCAATGGACTTGATTGCGATTGATGATGATTTTAATTGCTAATATATACTAATTAGACATGTTTCTTAATTTCCCCTTGAGAAAGATGATCATGACATCAATAATACAGGTTATTATCGTAGGCAGTCCTCTTTTAAACTTTTCATTGGGACTCTATGTCCATATTACTTCATCCACCTCTAAAATACCTTATATTTAGTCAATTTCATACAGATTAATATAGATATGAAAAAACAAATACGCATTTCATTAAAACTGCACTTCTCCTAAACTTTGATCCTCAACTATCTTCGCATGACCAAGCTCTAATTAATGACATTTGTAAAGAGGGCCACTAGACCCACACCTAAAAATAAGGTCTTTTGTGGGACAAATGTTTTAATCTAAAAATAAGTCTTTTAGGGCGAAGGGAGTAGATGGTAGGTTGTCATAGGAAATTTAATATGAATTAGTACATGTTTTAAGACCATAATAATTGTAAGAAAACACTAGCAAATGACTTACATTTGCAATCAAAGGAAGTGCCCATTTTCTTTCAATTTACTTCTCGTTTTAGATAATCTCATACTTCCTCTATCCCAATTTAATCATCACTTAAGATAGTATTATCAAAATGATCATCATCTAACAAAATTTTTCTTTGTTTATTTATGTAAAGAGTAAGTGTGCATCGTGAAATGTCCTGCATGCATGCATGCAACCAATCAATATTAATTACTATTGGTTTAACCCATGCAACATTTAAAGTTAAAATATTTTTTGTTGGACACAAAGCGACGAAGCACCTTGATCGATGAGGATTAAACGCAGAATGATGGATCTCTTAGTGTTCTTGGTCTTGATGCCTTTTACTTAGGAGATGATCAAATTGTGATGAAGTACTAAACTAGGGCTTTGTTCGTTGGAGTGTCTTCCCAAAACCAACGGTGCGCACGGAAAACGGAACGGTCCATTAGCGCATGATTAATTAAGTATTAGCTAATTTTTTTTTCAAAAATGGATTAATTTGATTTTTTAAGCAAATTTTGTATAAAAACTTTTTACAAAAAAATACACCGTTTAGTAATTTGAAAAGCGTGCGTGTGAATAAAAGGAGGGGTGAGTTGGGAAGACAGAGGAACGAACTCAGCCTAGAAGGTCCAGTGGAAGGGGCTACTCTCATTAATTACATCCTAACCATCCTAAAGCCAGCATTAAATTTTCTTATAAGGAGTATGGCTACATTGATGAAGGGAAGGATATATCAAAATGTTTTGGTATGTCAGAACAACAAATATTTTGTTAAAACTTTTAAATGCTAGAATGATAAATTAATTGAAACGGAGGAAGTAACAAATATGAATTAGCAAAATTAAATCATGTGTGCACCTCAGTATAATTTTGAAATATACACTAACATTTTGTATTACCAAATGTCCATGGCCAAGTACCTTTGACTAGTCTCCCCTACAGATGCAAAAGGAGGTCAAGGAAATGAAGAAACTTCAGCATCGACGATCATGATAACCGGCATATTTTCATAAAGATATTCTAACTGCTTTCTTTCGCAACGATCACTTCACAATTTCAACCAAACTGTCCTGTCTTTGATCGATGGTGCTTGAGAAACTACAAAGATGGTCTCCTCTTTTTTGTTTACCTAAGGTATCTATCTATCCTAGCTATGCAAAAAGCTAATATGCTAGTGTGTTGTACATGTGCCTTGTCCTACACATGAAAGGTTTTAGTACCCAAACAATTAGGTTTCCCTGCCTAAATTCTTGTATAGCAATAGCATTGTTCATATATGCTGCACATATGCATTATATATATGCTTCTCCACTGAGCTATCAGTGCTGGTCGTCTTGTCAACTAAGATACACTACACTCCATCCCTTCCCCTATTCTCCTTTGTGGCTACCAACCAGCACCCTCACAGCCTCACCAAGGGACATCACATTATACCCCTCACCACCCACCGCCCTCACACATCATGTTGTCCTAATGTTTCCTAGTGTTGACACCCTATGTATGTGTGCAGGTGCATCAATATGTACACAAAAAATGCTTCCATTGGTGAGAGTTTGTCCCATGGACCATGATTTTGTACCATTCCGTATAGATGCGGCCAATCCCACATATATACACATGCATGCATCATGTGCGTGATAAGCATTTTCATTTTATCATTGAGTTGCATGCACCGACCGGATGGATTACTTGATTGCGTTGCTAGATGGCAATATATGCCATATGTGTAATGGTGGAGCCAGCGGTATTATCCAGCCCACACATTTAATATTGTTTTCTGACAACCAACTAGTTTTTACGAACATCGGCAGTAATTGTAGTGGCAACAGCAGAGCCTGGGCGGCCATCCGGCATACCCAGGGGCTGCTTCGATCCGCCATTGCATATATATATATATATATATATATGTATATATATATATATATGTATATGTATATATATATATATATATATATATATATGTATATGTGTGTGTGTGTATACATACATACATATACATACATATAGATACACATATCACATATACACACATATATATCTATATATATATATATACACACATGTATATATACATATATGTATATGTAACGATGCAAGTGGCGCGGGTCCTGCCGCTAGCCTGCTGGGCTGGCCCGCATCGCTAGCCCATCAGCTACGTCCATGAGCCCACATCGTTTTTAACGGGCTAATGCGGCGGACCACGTCAGCCCAGCGACGCCGCCAACTCGTCCGCAAGAAGTACTACGCTACTTCTCCCGTTCGTCGTCGCATCCGCCAACCCTAGTCGCCGCTCCCCATGGCTTCCTCATCGTCGATCCCCGTCGCCTATCCATCGTCCTCTGCCGCCGTCATGGCTCCCTCGCCGATCCCCGTCACCTATCCATCGTTCGCTACCATCGTCGAGGCTCCTTCGTCGATCCCCGTTGCCTGCCTATCGTCCGCCGCGGCCGCCGTTGTGGCCGCCGCCGCCATCGGGGCCACCGCCGCCGCCGAAACCTCTCCTTGCCGATCCCATCTTCCTCCATTGTTGCGCAAGACGTCTGCTCGTCCTACAGTGGCCAAACCATCTGCAGCTCCTCTGCCTACACATGTAATTTTCTCAATCTTTTGTGTTATTGATGAAGAAAACATGTATTTTCGATTATAAGTACATGGTAACTCGATTCTAAGTACCTGGTAACTCAATCATACAGTGCATCTATTTGTGTGATTAATGTTGTACATCATCAGGAGCAGCAGAGCAGTTAGCTGCCATGTATATATTTTCACACATGCTACATTCTAGGTCTGAAATTCTAGCAGAGCTACATTCTATGTATGTATTTTCACACGTGTTATAAATAATATATATATTTGTAAAGTTAACATTAGTATTAATTTTATTGGAAGTTATATATGAGAATTATCTAATAGTTGCCATTTGGATACGTATTCATATGCAAATGAACTTCTGAAGTCTATAGAAAAAATATGCAAATTGATGAGTAGGAGCGACTATACTTGTTTACTTTCAGGGTAGCTATTTTATTATTGTCTTATACTGTTAAAACAGTAAGTAGGATTATTGTAAAATAATTTGATGTTTTTTATTTTGGACATTATGCATGGAGGCTCAAGAGGGCAGTGCAATATCTTCGGCAGCTCAACGGAAGAGCCATGAGGTGAAGAATGCCCCACCAGCAAAGCGACTAAGGTCCCCGATTATTCCTATTGTGGGTTCCTGTTGGCGCAGAATTTGGATCCGTTCGACCACAAAACGGGTTCCGCGTTACCACGGCGGCCTGGGAGATCTGCTTAACTCCAGTGCAGGTCCAAATTGGTTTGCCTAGTCGTGCGCAGAGCGTGCCAGTTGATTTGATCTGCAATCAACAAGAAACAAATAAACCATATCAGAAAACAATGGTCGATCGGCCGATAGGCCGATGTCACATTGTTATAGCCCAGCCGATAGGGCAAAGCTGTATCGGCTTACTCAAGATAATAAGTAAATTGAAACAGATCTAATCTCATCGGCCTATTTTAACATGTCTAAGGCAAATTACTAGAAGCAGCCGATGAGGATTTCATGAAGATAAACACACTAGCTATTACCCTAGTGCAAACTTATACAAGCCAATCGGCCAATATAAATACACCAATCACAAAGACATCTTGAAGACACCCTGCAACCGATACGTTTATATTCGTCGATCCACATGTATAAGTGGCAAACACATGCAAAAACATAAATAATCACATGCATTAGGTAAGACCGGCTGAAACCCCGGCGCTATCCTTAATTACAACCGAAAAGCAGGCTTCATGTTAGATCTCGAGACAGGACTAAGGTCGATAGCAACTCAAAGTGTGAATCGAGACTTAACACAAAGAAAATCAAGCCGTTGATTGCTTTTGGGGATGGTAAATGCCTTAAATAATCTAAACGAGTAAACCAATTCAATCATCGTCGGCAACAAACCCTAAAACGAGTTAACCGCTGGCGAGATGGAATTAGCAAACCACATCTAGATTAGCTAAAACACGATAAACGACGATCACATCATCATGGCTTAACGTGCCTAAAGCGACACGCTAGCCCCGACGATGCAAATCGTCGGGTACGAGTTCTTACCTTGCTCTAAGGAAGCAAGAACTCGTCAGGAGTCGACCTCTTACGAGGGTTGGCGATGCGCCGAAAGTAGATTGATTTGATTGTGTGATTGATTGAGAGAGCTTCTATGTACAAACTATCGGGATATTTATACCCGAGGTTACAACAGAACCCTTGCAGGGCACGATCTTATCTACAACTAACAAACAAGTCCTTGCGGCAGACTTAAGCCACAGATTAGATCTAAACTACTCAATTTACAAGATACAATTGCATAAAACCGAGCTTTATCTCTATTTGGCAACTTCCTTGAAGCTTATTCCGAGCCCAGACCAAGCCCACATTGACGCTGTCAACTCACAACCCGTATCGGCCCACGACCAAACCGAATCCATATCGGCCGATACGCTCTCTATAGCAACACCTCCCCAGTCCGATACGGTTACCGGGTCCGATACGAAGCCTGGTCCGACTCCAACTCAATCCTTCCTCTCTGCTTCGGTTTCGTCTTTTCTCTCCAAGTCGATTACCAAAATCCGTCGTTAACTGTTCCCCTGGGATACGGATGTTGATGTCATCCCCGTCTGCAGCACGAGTAACAAGATACCCATCAACAACATTGCCAATGTCTCCATCTGAGCAAACAACATTTCTCGAGGATGGTGTTGGCGCAGAATTTAGACCCGCCTCACGACCAAACGGGTTCCGCGTTTCCACAGCGGCCTGGGAGGTCTGCTTAACTCCAGTGCAGGTCCAAAGGCTTGCCTAGGTGTGTGTAGGGCATGCCAGTTGATTTGATCTGCAATCAACAAGATAAACAAGCAAACCATGTAAGTACACAATGGCCGATCGGCCGATAGGCCGATGTCGCATTGTCATGACCTAGCCGATAGGGCAAAGCTATATCGGCTCGCTTGTAGTTGTGGTAAAATAACATCAAAGTATAGATCTAATCTCATCGGCCTTCATCAACATGTTCATGTCAATTAGTGGCATCAGCCGATGAGGGATAAAAGAAATAAATGCACTAGCTAATACTCTAATGCAGACTTGTACAAACCAACCAACTTATATAAATACATCGATCACAAGTAGACCCTATAGGATAACCTATGAAAAATGCATTCATATATGTCAATCTACTCATACAAGTGGCAAATACATATAAAAACATTATAGTAGTTACATGCATTAGATAAGACCGGCTGAAACCCCGGCGCTATCCTTAGTTACGATCGAAAACAGGCTTTGGATTAGATCTCAAAACAGGACTAAGGTCAATAGCAACTCAAAGTGTGAATTGAGACTTAACACAAAGAAAATCAAGGCGTCGATCGCTTTTGGGGATGGTAGATGCATTGAAAGATTTAACTAAGCATAATAATTAAACCGTCGTCGGCAATAAACCCTAAAACGAGCAGACCGCCGACAAAGCATAATTAATACACTTATGAAAATCACCCAAAGCATGATAAACGACGATCACATCATCGAGGCTTAACGTGCCTACAGCGGCACGCTAGCCCCGACGATGTAGATCGTCGAGCACGAGTTCTTACCTCTGCTCTGGGGAAGTAAGAACTCGTCGAAATTAACCTCTGGCGAGGGTTGGCGATGCGCCGAAAGTAGATTGATTTTTGTGTTGTATTGTTGTGAGAGAGTTTCTGTGTACATACTACCGGGATATTTATACCCGAGATTACAACATGGTCCTTGTAGGACACGATCTTATCTCTAACTAACAAACAAGTCTTTGCGGCAGACTCTTGCCAAAGATTAGATCTAAACCTACTTGATTTACAAGATACAGTTGCCTAAAACCGAGCCTTATCTCTATTTGGCAACTTCCTTGAAGCTTATCTTGAGCCCAAACCTAGCCCACGCTAACTCTGTCAACTTCCTGCCTCTATCGGTCGATGACCACATTGAATCCGTATCGGCCGATACACCTTTACTGCAAGTGTCCCTTCTAGTCCGATACGTTCACCAAGTCCGATACGATGCTTGGTCCGACTCCAACTTGGTCCTTCTTCTCTGCTTCGGTTTTCTCTTTCCTCTCCGAGTAGATTACGAAAATCTGCTGTTAATAGATGGTAAGTGCAAATACATCAGTGTCAATTTAATTTTGTCCTATGACATGACCTTAATCTTTTCCTAAGAAATAACTCCACGCCAATTTCATTTTATTCCAATATTTAGGTACCACTCGTAGATCTAAAAAGAGAAAACTTACATCAAAGATCTGGAATGACTTTGAACCCATATATGGTGGCACATTGGTGGTTGCAGCTAAGTGTATTCACTGCAACAAATTATTTAAAGCTGGTAGAGATGTTGGTAGGAGCACTTGCCACAGACATTTGGCTAGTTGTGATGGTAAAGCTAGATTGGATCAAATGGTTGGAGTACTCGAGTCATCTACTCATTCACATGTTGCTGCTCTTAAGGATTGGAAATTTGATCAAGAATTCTCTAGAGAAGAACTTGTTAAATTGATTGTTGTGCATGAGCTGCCCTTTAGCTTTGTTGAATACCCTAGGTTTAAGAGCTTTGTTGCTAGCTTGAATCCATGCTTTAAACTCATTTCTAGAACTACCATCAAGGGGGACTGCATTAGTGCATATGAGCAACGAAAGCTATGTCTACAGGAGTTTCTGAGAAACTCTACCTCTAGAGTTTCTCTAACAGCTGATATGTGGACCTCAAATCAGACCCTGGGATATTTATGTATCACCTGTCATTTTATCGATTCCAAGTGGAAATTGCATAAGAGGATCATTAGATTTTCTCTGGTTGAAACACCGCATGATCACAAGAATATGTTTAATGCAATGTTGAAGGCCCTACATGAGTGGCAGATCGAAGACAAACTATTTGGAGTCTCATTGGATAATGCAACAGTTAATGATACTTTCATCAATTTATTGAGAGACAATCTTGTCGAGAAGCATTTACTCCCCTGTAGAAGCGATTTCTTTCATAATCATTGTGCCGCACATGTGCTAAATCTTATTGTTCAAGAAGGATTTAAGGCTGTGGCTGCTGCAACAAGTCGTATAAGAGAAAGCGTAAAGTATGTCAAGTGTTCACAAGCTCGCAAACAACGGTTTGAGGAGATGATTAAGCAGGCAGGCATACCTTCCATGAAGCGTCCCAAGCTTGATGTTTCCACTCGGTGGAACTCAACTTATGATATGCTAATCTCAGCTTTGATGTATAGGAGAGCTTTCAGAGCTCTAACCCGTGAGGACAACCAATATGTATTTGAGCCTGTGCTTGCAGAGTGAAAAATGGCTGACAAGCTCTGCAGCATATTGAAGGTATTCTATCGAGCAACTAAGAAAGTTTCAGGATCAAAGTATCCTACAGCTAACCTATACTTCCATCAGCTTTGGCAAGTGCAGAAAGTGTTGGAGAGGGAATCCTTCAATACAACCCCTACCATTTCCTCTATGGTACACAACATGAAGGAAAAACTTAGAAAGTATTGGAATTTGTCATACTTGCAAATTTGTATTCTTGTCATCTTTGATCCAAGGTTTAAGTTGAAGTTTCTTGAGTTTCGATTGAGCAACGGTTTTGGGAATATTGCTCCTGGGTATCTAACAGTTGTGCGCACCAAAATGAGAGAGTTGTTTGCTGAATATAGTTCACATATGAACTCAAGTGCTCAGAATGATCAAACAAGTGAGAATGTAGAGTTTCAGGTTGATGAGGATAACGTCGACAACCCATGGGCTGACTGGGGACGGCATGTTGCTTTGGAGCTAATGAGCTTGACATGTACTTGGAGGAAGAAACTATCCCTGCTACTACTGATTTTGATATCTTGCAGTACTGGAGGACATATTCTAAGATTTATCCGACACTTGCTTGCATAGCACGTGACTTGTTAGCAGTCCCTGCTTCTACTGTAGCTTCAGAAAGTGCATTTTCCACTGGTGAGAGGGTCATAAGTGATTATAGAAGCAGGTTGACCAATGATACAATAGAGGCTTTAATCTGTTTGCAAGACTGGATTAGGGCAGAAGGTATATTATGTAATCTTGCCAAATTGTCATTCAAAATTCTTGCTCATGTTGTGATGCACATTTTTTGTGTAATTATAAAATAAATATATTTTCTGATATTCCAGGCGATTGTGAGATCGAGGATATCGCTAGTGATGATGATCTGTAGTTGAGGTTCTTTTACCTGCAAGTGAAGAAAGTCCAGATATCTCCATTCATTATTACTCCTTCAGTTTGGTTGTATGCTTTAGTTTGGTAATATGTTGTATGCGTTCCGTGTGCTTCAGTTTGGCTGTATTTCTTCATCATTGTTACTCCAATTTTAACAGCAATGGATGGGCATTTGTGTACTAGCTCGATTGTGACTGATATGATCTGTGATCTGTGTGTTGTTTAGCATCATTGTGACTGATCTGTGTGTTGTTTAGCAGCAATGTGTGTTTGCGGTTTGTTTGTGGGTTGGTGGTTTGGCTGCAAATAGCCCAACGGGCAGGATGTGGATTGGTGGGTTGTCACAGTATACCTAACGGATGCTGCGGGCGGGTTGCGGCTGCCCGTAACCCGCCCCACCTGCATCGTTATGTATATGTATATATATGTGTACATATATATATATATATATATATATGTGTGTGTGTGTGTATGTATGTATGTATGTATGTATGTATGTATGTATGTATGTATGTATGTGCGTGCGCCCCTCTTCGGCTATTCATATTTCCGATCCACTATGCATATGCACTGTAATTTTAGGTAGGTTAAGTTACCCCCACATCATGTGACACTCACATGGAAGACAGGAGTCCCCTAACTTCAATTCATCTTGTCATATTTGGCCGGCCCTGGCCTGACAATGTCCCTAGACAATATGTGTTGGGGGCTTGGAATGCCCACATGGTGAGCCTCCATTTAGGACTCATCAGGCTAATTTGTGTACCATATATATAGCAATATAATGTGTTCTATTTTTTTTTATTTGCTAGTAGTACCACACATATATAGCTGGGTCGATCTGAGTAATTGTGCCCTGCCATATGGTTCTCCATAAATGCCTGCTATAGCATCCATGATTGAACCATGTGTAACTAAAGATGAAGCAGGCTAGCCAATCAAACAAAGTAATCCAGGAGGATATATGGAACTGACATGCTAGCTCATCACACACCTCAACCAGTGCTGCTCTGTTGTGGGCAGGGTTTGCTTTACCGCGGTAAACCACACGGTTACTGCGGTTACCACGCTTACCGCGGGGTACGGTAAAAGAAAAACCACGGTAACCGCGCTAAATTCAAATAAATTTAAAAAATAATTTGAAATTTTGATAAATTTTATACGGTTTCGTGCGGTTTGCCACGGTTACCGCGGTTACCGCGCGGTAACCGTGCTTACCGCCGGGGCGCGGTAACCACGGCCCCGACGGTAAAGCAAACCCTGGCTGTGGGTACCCCATCCCCCTCAAATAAAAATCGACGAGGATTGTCTACAGTGTTGCACCTACAGTAGTTGTATCGCTGATATATGGGACTGGATATACCTGTCAGCCACTGCCACAACAGGCAGTGCTGGGGAACGGACTTTAGTCCCGGTTCGTAAACCTTTGTAGTTTCGGTTGTGCAACCGGGACGCACAATCTGAAATTAAAGATCGTTCTCTTTAGTCCCGGTTGAAATAACCAGGACAATAATCTTTAGTACCGGTTGATGTTATCAGCCGGTACTAAAGATGTTTTTTCTTTTTTTAAAAAAATGATTTTTGTTGCTTGCTGCTTTTTTATACATATGCATATATACGTATAAATACATATACATATATATATATATGCATGTATATATATAATATATACATGTTTATATATGTAAAAAACATACATATATATTTATAAGTACATAGATATATACATGTAGATATAAAGACATATAAATTATTTTATACACATATGATTAATATATAAAGACATATAAGTAAATACATCGTATATATTACAATCGTTGTTAATTTCAAATGTTTATATATTACGAAAGCTAAGATAAATGGTGGGGTCGAGGAATAGGTTTTTCATCGTCGTGGAAAACCTATTCCTCGACGATGGAAAACCTATTACTTGACCATGATTCTCCCGTCGTGGAATTCTTCTATCGGATTAATAATCTCATCCATGATAAATCCCATCATTTGTTCTTGAACAGCCTTTATAAATTCTATGTGGGGGAGATCCTGCGTCATCCTAACAATCTATCGTTTTGAAAAAAATAAGATATAAATATATGAAATCAATAAGATGTGCGTAAATAATGTATAAATGATGTTTATGTACTTTCAGATCCTTGTCACTGTTGATGTTGTCTGTTATGGTGTGTATATAGTGACAAACATAATAGCCGCACAAATTGTTCCCTTATGACCGTCGTGAACAGTAAAGAAGAAACGAACTTATGAAATATATTTTTGTACTATATAATAAATGAGATATATAATTGTGGACCATGTACATACTGGAAAGTCCATTCTCACATCCAGTTTTTCTTTGAATACCTCGCAGACGTTTGTTCAGAATCATGCCCATGCCCTGCGGTTGCAAACTATGATTAATGATCCGAGATCCGCATAGCAGCGATAGCAGCAATCATTACCTTTTAGGCATCTAAAAAATCGAGGTGAAAGTTTTCTTCGGTTTCCGCATAGAGTCTAGGACATGGATCTTGCTTGCAGAAATGTCTATTACAAAAAGGACCTAGTGAAATCTGCAAATTGCGCGAGATGATGTATATGTCATGGTATGAATACGAGAAGAAAAATGGTACAAAGATGGTAAAAACTCACTGTGTGTTGTAGGGCAATAGTATATACTCCTTGTAATGCTGCTGCACCAGGAATTTGTAAATGTTATCCTCTGTTCTTGTTTAAAATCTCGTACAGTCGTCTTGTTGATTTTGCAGGGGTCCATGAAACCAATCCTGAAAGCTCCCTGCCTACGGCATAGTTGAATCTCCATTCTACAGTGCAAAAAAAGATGTGATCAGGTATCCGCACACGGTAAATATTTGATACTACACACGACGAGCTAAGGAACGAAATAAAATTAAACGACACTTACAAAACCCAGCAACTGACAAGAAAGACATCCAGGGCGTCTCTCTGGTATACTTCGAAGATATCTTTGAAATGGATCAACATATCATCCTCTCCATTGAAGTAATCTGCGTCTTTAACCCTCGCAGTGAACATCTCTCTATCATTGGCTGATTGTTTCAAGTACCATTGATGGAATCGGTACATCTATGTAGATAGGTTCTTTATCTACTCAGGCTTGACAAGTGGTTCGCCGAGGGTATAATTTGTGTTTCAGATCCTCTTTTGTCGTAGTCTTGATAGGGGCAATCCCCAGCAGTTGCTCCCTGCTTAGTTTTGTGTCTGCCATAAATTGTTGTACACTGAGTTCATATTCAGATGGCATTGACTCAACCGCTTGTTTAGCTTGCTTTCCGAGCTGAGGGACATCTTTTGACTTTCCTTTAGTCTTCTTATAAGACTTGCGTATTGAGTGCTCGTAGTCTAATGGTAAGCTCTTTTTCGCCGGTTCGCTCATCTTCTTAAAAAATGCATCAGTTGCTGGGTTTATTGGAATCTTCTTCTCTGGACTTCGCCGCCTGAAGTGATTTACCTGCTTGGCCACTTCCGCGTCAGTCTCCTCATTAGTCCTATCATATGGTCTTTTCTTTGGAAGAGACTTTTTTGGCTCGTTAGAAGTTGGCTTCTTCGTCTGTTTGCATGTTGACGGCGCTAGAGGAATTGAGCTGGTCCGTTATTGACGAGGTGCAGCTGGTCCTTTTTAGCCTTCCATTGCAAGAATTTCAGCGTGGTCCCTAACTTTTTGTGCCCCTTCTTGCAACCTGGGTACAAGAACATTTTGTGGTCCGCTAACATACGTTCTAATTTCTGAACCTCCTTTTCACTTTCGCAGTCTTTCTTTACGTCGCATAACATCTGACCAAGATCATCTGCATCGTTGTTTTCGTTAACAGCTCCATTCGCCTTGCCTGTTGTATTTTCTGCAAATCCACCATATTGAGCCCAGTCCGGAATGTTGTCGTCTTCTTCTTCATCTTTTTCCATTGCAATTCCTAACTCTTCGTGCTAGGTCTAAAAATTATAACTATGCATGAATCCCGACTCCAATAAGTGGACATGAAGAGTTCTTGATGTAGAATACTTCGTCTAATTTTGTATTTTTTGCATGGACAACATATAAACCCTTAGGCTAGCTTGTGGGCACTGGCCACACTCAAAAAATAATGCACGCCATCAATAAACTCTTTTGACCATTGATCTGCGGTGTAGATCCATTGTCAATTCATCTACATCAAATAAACAAATGTAAAGAAAGTCCACGAAAGTGAAAATAATTAAATAATCACATAATAATTTAAAACATCATCATTAAACTCAAAACTGACGGTACACTGAGAAAGCCCATACGCGCTCATACACATAGAAATCATATATGAGGATATTGTTGTTGAGCTCACAAATCTCTATGACCATTTCTTAAAAAAATTGGAATATAGTTTTTCATGTATTATCTTTATTTTAAGTATGTTTATAAGTTTTTTATAAATTCTAAACATATTTTAAATGAATTTTTCTTATTTCTAACGATTTTAGCGAGTTTTAATGGACTTAATCGAAGCCATGGTTAATTATATATAAATTCTAAAAGTTTTTTAAAAAATATAAATATTTTTTTTTCATGTATTATTCTTATTTTCATTATTTTTAGAAGTTTTTTTAAAGTTCTAAACATTTTTTAATGTATTCTTCTTATTTCTAATTATTTCTAACTATTTTAATGATTTTTAAATGTACTTAGTTTTTTATTCTTTTGTCTTTATTTTCTATAATTTTACTTTGTGGTATTTTTTTAAACATTTTTATCCAAATTTTATTAAAATTATGAAGTATCCATATTTTTTCTAAAATTTTCTCTCTCTCATCTTTTTTCATATACCTCTTTTTTAGAGAGAATGACGTATAGAAACATCGCTAGAAATATAATATGTTAACCAAACATCAATAGAGGATGAAGTTGCTAATTTTTAGTTCACTTCGATTTGTGTAATATCACCAAAAATATTTTCACAAGAAATTTTGGCAGCACCTCTCTTCCTCCTCCTCTCGACAGCAATGACTCGGGCTAGAGGAGAAAGAAGATATACAAAAAGCAAATTATCTTTAGTAGTGGTTGATGTTACCAACCGGTACTAAAAATCTCGGGGGGTCTGACACGGTCTGACAAATATGAACCGAGACTTAAAACAATTTTTAGTATCGGTTGGTATTACCAATCAATACTAAAGATAATACAGTACCGGTTGATAATAGATCCGCGAGATTTGTGTTTTTGAGTATCACGACGAAAGATCAGTTCTTCAGTTGTGAAGGGAAATACTGCAGAGGATCCGTGTCAAAGAAAAATTACTTTCACATTTTTCTCTCGAAATTAATCTGGAAAAAAATGTTATACATACCTGTTAAGGATTCTTTTATAGATTTTTTTTCGTGCAGGGAAACTCCATGTCAGTCATCGTATATGTTACTAAGTAATTAACTGGTATTTTTAGCGGAATGCGCCATAAATTGGATTAGTTTTACAAGGAGAGTACCGGAGGAAAAGGACAAATGATATTTCATGATAGAAGATGCTCCACATATCTATCGAAATTATGCATTTGGTGGCTAGCTAGGTCCCCTTACGTTCTAAAAGGTCATTTTTACTCGTTTTCCTTTTCCTTTAAGTTACGTTTCTTTTTTGACCTGAAAATTATCAGCAGACAGCCCAACGCAGGAATTTTACCTTATTATTATGGGAAATGAATTGTTTCCTATGAATTTCTTCAAAATTTCTAAATACGTTATATTTATTATATAAATTTATGCACCAAATGAGTCGAAAAAGAAAATGAAAATGTCTTCCTTATATATAGTACCAAATCAAACAAGACCATACTACCCTGCATCACTTATATACTTATATACTACTTCCGTCTCAAAATACTTATCGCTTTGAGTTTTTGTTTGTAACATTTGACCATTCATCTTATTCAAAATATTATGAAATTATTATTTATTTTATTTGTGACTTGCTTTATTATCAAAAGTATTTTAAGTATGACTTATCTTTTTTTTATATTTATATTAATTTTTTAAATAAAACGAATGGTCAAACGTTACAAACAAAAAATCAAAACGACGTCTATTCTGAGACGGAGGAAGTAGTCATTACCAGGCTTCGAACCTATCCCGTGTGTTGAAAACCGTCAAAATAACTCCGAAGTCTGGTAGTGAGTAGCTTACTAGGACATGGATGTGCCATACAAAATTAGGCTCTTAGCTAGGGGCTTGTCATGCTGCATATATATGCATGTCGATTCATGCATGTTTTTGCATTGCACAATGTTGGTGTGCTATAGCTGATAGTGGCATGTACGTGCATGCAGCTACCAGTGACCTTTCAGTGATTCATCTAGTCACCCTATATACAATACACCGGCAGCTAGCATGCATGGATCAAGGAGCAGCTGGCCTAGCCAAGCCAAAGTTGATTGATCGATATATATGATCGATATGACCCAATCCCAAAGTGTGTATGTATCTTGTTTGCATTGCATTGCAATATTGCATGGATGGATCGATGTCATATATTGTATGATATGATCGATCTAGCTATCTATCTATCTTACCCTAGAATCATATCCTGTTGTGCCCTGCATTTGCTACTTGCATATCCTGTTTGTGCTCAAGAAGGAACATGTGTATATGTGCCCATCTATCAGTTATATCCATTGTATGTCCATGCTGTTGTGGTCGACAATGATTGACATATATCTTGTGCACAATCGCTCGGTTTGCGTGAGAGATATACATGCACTACTTTTATAGGCCATCCCTTTTCTCTCGATGTGTGGATCGAATTGATATATGATAGTATAATACTCCTATATAGTACCTCCTCCGGTCACAGGTAAGTGATGTTTTAGATGGTACTTGGTCAGCGATACACTTGTTCTATGAGAAAATTTATGAAATGCCATCGATAAACATCCTAATCCCATAAATAAACAAACGTAACTTCCAGAAAAATACCATCATACAAGCCTCTTTCTCCCAGAAATGCCATCATTGTCAACCTTTCGTTCATTCCACACCGTTACAACCATAAATTTTGTAAGAATGACCAAATTGCCCTAAGTCCAAAATATACCCTTCCAATCCATGGTAATTAAAAGAAAAAAAAGTAACCCTAGACCTGATGGATCCTGATGGCGGCAGCTTGGTGGATCCTGGTGGCGGAGCGGCTGTCCCTATTGGTAATGGCGGCGAGGCGACGGTCCACGGCGGTGGCGCCGCTATGCCCAGCGCCGGCGCGGGGGTCGCAGGCGAGGGCACGACGGTCGCAAATGGCGGCGCAGGGGCTGCAAGCGCCGGCGCTACAGTCACAGGGGGCAGCGAGGGGGCCGCAGGAGGCATTGTAGGGGTCGTAGGGGTGTGGCGCAACAGTCCCAGCAGGTGGCACAACCCTCTCAGGTGAGCAAAATTTCTGAAATAATTTGGATAGCAAAATATGTAAAATTTGGATTAATGCAAAATAATGTTGTTTGTGAATTTAGAAGCTAACATAAAAACAAAAGTTACAATATGCTTTTAACCAATGTGAAATTTGGATCAATGCAAAATAATGTTGTGTGAGCAAATGTTGTCTAGGGGTAAGATTGTCTTTTCATACAACTTAACGGAGAGTTGTTAACAGCAGGTTGACGGTGATGGCATTTCTGGGAGAAAGAGGCTTGTACGATAACATTTTTAGGAAGTTATGCTTGTCGATGGCATTTCTGAGATTAGGATACTTGTCGATGGCATTTCATGGATTTTCTCTTGTTCTATTGATTATTACTCCTTCCATTTCACAGCTACTCCATTCGTCCCAGAATAAATTAACCTAGTACGAGATGTGACATATCCTAGTACTAAGAATCCAGATGCGACATAAGTGCATGTTCAGATTCCTAGTAATAGGATATGTCATATCCCATACTGGTTAACTTATTCTGAGACAGAGGTAATACTTTATTTCTGACAGTTCTCGGGACAAATAGTATTAGGAGAAATGGCTATGGTGTCCCTCATTAGTACTCTATTTAAATGCACATGGAGAGAGTCATTACTACAGTATAAAACCTATGAAAAATGTAGGAAAGTTATAATTATTTGAAACTATTTTTGAAGTCAACTCTAGCCATAACATTTTTAAATTAAGTTAAACTCAAAGTATTCAAAGAGATATTAATGGTCAAAACTTAAACGTGTTGACTGCACGCATTATAAATTACACTTATTTAATAAATGAATGGAAGGAGTACATGTTATCGAAAATTTTCATGATGGTGCACGAGATGAAGCATACAAATCTTAAGTTGCAATATGTATTCATAACTTCCCACTTCAACTACTGGAATTAAATTAAAGTAGACTGCATCCCTCTGGTTTAACAACATGACACTTTGGAGCATGTGTCCTCATTTCTTGCATTTGTTCTAAGTAGTTAATTATGATAAATTATGAAGTAGTTGAATGATATAGGGGCTGATCGTTTACTCTACTTTGCAGTTATAGGCAGCTGCAGCAATAGTAGCAGCTATTAAAAAATTAACTACGGCTACAACAGCTGCTATGGCTGTGTTGTCACAGCTAGCATAAACGAACAACCCCATAGATTATAACATCATCTATCACTACACAGAAAATCTAAGATCAAATTTGATCTATAGATGGAGGGTGGGGAGGGGGGACGACAAATCAGACTATTGGATCTGCAAGATTGCATTTACTGTTGGATTTTTCCCCCTTCATCTATAGGTTAAATTTAGAGTAATTTTATCATCCTTAAGAATATCGAGAGATACGTCTTTTATGGTGTAAAAATATGATATCTTTAGATATTAGGTACCTTGAGATACTAAAATTTTTAAAATTTTTAGTGTAAAATATTGATAGCTTGAGGTATTTTATCAAGGATGGTAAATTTTTTTTAAAATTTAACATGATATGTTTTGTGAAATAATAGATGACACTGTAGTTTATATTGTCAAAAAAATTATAATTTTTTTATAACCATTTGGATTGCATAAAAACGATAGGTTAGCTAGCTTTGGCCGCCATCCTGGCAGCAAGGAGTAGCCCCTGCAGTATGTCAGTGAAGACTCACCCATGACTCCATCGCAACGTACAACAGATTATTGTTTACTTATGTTTGTGAAATAATAGATAACAGAATAATACTTATTTTATCAGAATTTCTTTCCTATTTTCTCTTAACTATTTGGACCACGTACAAGAAACTGGACGCATGTCCTTATATAAGCCTTAAACCTCATTTTTGTACCATAACTAAAATATATAACCATGAACTGGTGGCAGACTGATACTGTGACAGTGACTTATTATGGTGCATGTCAACTCACCAGGTAGGTTTGAAGTGTTTGCAGTAGGCCTCTAAATGTTCTTTGACTAAAAGAACAAAAGCTGAAGTCCTACGATTTTACTCAGAAAACATCTCACATTCCAGCCGACAAGGTCATGTTATTCCTAGATCCTCCACTGCTTGTGAAGTGGCCTAGGATAAGCTTTGTCATACATCTCAAGGGATCCTAATGGCAGCATTAAGCACCAATGAAATTGATGAAAAAGGGTGCTATATATTGCTATAATATAATATAATATAATTAATGAGAATTATTTTTATATATGTAGATATCAGATAGGCCACGTACACCTTGCACTGGCCACATTGTGTTGTTGCTTATTATGCCATTGGGCGACATGGATCGCTGCTGGTTGCAGCGCATACAGCATCATATCCATCCATCAGTGTGTGTCGATCCGTTGTAGATAGCGGTTTTAATTATAATTGCAGTACTGCCGTATCCACGGCCAGTACAGTGCATTGGATCCTATATGCTGATGATCGATCGATTTACCAACCAATTATGTACGCTAGCCCTCCATTCATTGATAGACCTATCATCGCCACCAATTGAAGGGGTCTTCTCCTAAGCTCTATATCGGATCATAAACAGCTCATACTAATTAATAAGTACTCAATGATAGTGCGCATACCCAAAAATAGATCTCAAGTGATAAGTAATTAATGAGGATTAGATGGAGATCGACGAGGAGCCAATGGCTTGTTGATTGTGTAATGCAGAGGTTGACACAACGAATTCATGGGTAGGTAGGCTTATACCGTGGACTACGAGCAAATCCGTGTTTTTCTTAAAAGGCAGCCTCATTATAAATAAAAGAATAAAATGTCTCGATGTAGGGTGGTGCAAAAGAGATGGTCCGGCGGGGCCAAATTTTTGAGGGCTAAGGCCAAAAGGAAAAAGTGGATGTAATAAGGCTGAGTTTGTATGGTTGAGTTCGGAACTAAACTTCATTGCACGTAAAACGGAACAACTCATTAGCACATGATTAATTAAGTATTAGCTAATTTTTTTTTGAAAAATGGATTAATTTGATTTTTTTAAGCAACTTTCGTATAGAAATTTTTTACAAAATACACACCGTTTAGCAGTTTAAAAAACGTGCGCGCGAAAAACAAGGGAGATGAGTTGGGAAGAGTAACAGAAGAACACAACCTAAGTGGAGTAGATGAAGTAAGTGGGGAAAGGAAGGTGCAGAGCATGGAGGATGTGAAGGCTATTAATTAGGTTCAGTAATGTATATCGACACAAGTTTTGTACTATTAATTAGATAGAGAATGAATTGGCAAAAATCAAATAGTACGTAATAAAAATTTAAATTAATGTGTACCTCTAATATATTGATTATTTTGTTATGACATAACACACATATATATAACTCATAATATCTATCGTATTAATTATTTCCTCCATTTCGCAATATTTTCTGCAGCATATTGTTACTTTGTTAGCACAAACCAAGAAAAAGAACTACTTCTCCCTGCCAAATAAATTTACTCCATTTCACAATATTTGTCCACAGTATATTATGAGTACAAACCAAGCATATATATATGTGGATGTTTGATCCAATTCGAGTATGGCGTGCTTACCTTTTTACCTCTTTTTTTTATGGAAAGGATATCTGACATGCATTGTCACTAACATATATACTCATCGTCGTTAGACCACATGTCAGCGACCACTTTCTTATATATAACTTTAAATCAAAGGATCTTAATCCCTTTTCTACCTTACATTTAATGATGTGGATATTGTTTCTTTTATTAAAGATAATGAAGGGATTAATTTTATTGGACCAGAAAGATGTATACCCCTAAATATAGTTAGTTGGGATTTGCTCCATCAAGAAAGCTATTCGATCCGTTGATTAGCAGCAGGTACGCTGACATGATGCTCTCTTAATTAAGGTAGTGGTTAGCAACACATATACTACTACGTGCTTAAACGACAAGCACAAAACAAAAGCCATTAGGCAAGCTAATGTGTCTATCGATAGAAAGGGCCAATTCATCAAGCAGCTAATGTGAGGACGTGCAACGAGACAAATCGCAAATCTTTTCTTGTCGCCGTGTGTACGCTTGCGACAAGCATTAATGCGTCTCTCAACGTCACTTTACAGCCTTTGGTTCCATGCTAAAATAATGCGACCGTTTTTTGTCTCCGATGGGGCATTAATACTCCAAAATATCGACGTCGCCGAGCAAAAAGGTCACCGATCGATTAATTGATATAATTAAATTAATGGTTATTCTTTTCTTCAAATATAGTAAAGACGTATGTACTAGTATAAATATGTGCACGTATACCCTACACTTATAAACACATTCCAGCACTTTAACTTAAATTAAGATGGACAGGTTCCTCACTATGAAACTTACCCATTGAAATACGCTCAATTCGTAAATTAGTTAAGTTTTTCTACTAAAAAACCAACGATATTTCTTAATAATTATGTTTCTTTCGTATTGAAGTCGTCGGTTGAAGCAAGATCAGATACTATGATATTATCATCCACTCGCATTTGTACATACCCTTTTACTGATACGTGGACGAGAGAAATGAAAGAGAGACGTCAGTAACAATCGTCTCTTTCTAACCATAATTTGTATAGCACATGCGAGAATTAAATGCTAAAAAGACACCGCAATAGAAACGTATTGTTACAATTATCTATACGAGTTCTTTATTAGCAGATATACTACTACCTCCGTTTCCAAGAGGTTGACATCGTCCTAATATACGTGCAGTCAAACTACGAAAATTAAATCATTAATAGATAAAAAAATATCAGGATTTAATATGTGAAAATCATATTGATAGATTCTTCACAAAAGACCCTCTTTCATATAGTTAAGTATTTTCTTTACAAATATATAGTTCAAGAAAAAATGAAAAAACATACGCGTTGAAGACTGTGTCGATGTGTAGAACGTCATACTATTTGGAATGAAAATAGCATATAAGACGGTTATTACAGACAATTGCTGTATGGGTACAATAACTAACAAGCCAAGATGAATGAACAGTAAACATATTACTAATTGATAGAGTAGTGCTGCTGTTCATATGATTTTTTTTTCAGATTCCATTGTGCCAAGATTCCTTCTCTTTTCAGCTGGATGGCTCCAACCATTGAGGTCGTCCTAAGGCTAGAGAGTCCATAGGATGCACTGACTAGAGTACTCTCTGTGCATGGTGATCTACTAGCTACTCAATATTGGACAAAAGATACCCCAAAAGTGCCATGCAACCCTGTCCATTTTTCTATTATTAGCGGGCTGTACTATGGTTTGGTGACAGGGTTTGCTGTCGCACTGCAGTTGGCTAGAATTTGTTGTTATATATATATATATATATATATATATATATATATATATATATATATATATATATATATATATATATATATATATACACCTTGTTTATTAGGACTTAAATATCTTAAGTGTTTGCTCAAATATTTAAAGTGATGTAAATATTGTAGGTGTTGAAATACTGTTCACTACTATTCTTAGTGCTGAATTCACTATTATGAGTGCAGAATTACTGTTCATTGTCGCTTTTTTGGTTACCGTAATTTTCTTGAATTTTTAGGATCTTTGTAGGGTGGCGAATCCAAAAACAGTTGGCGCTTGATTCAAAAATTTTAAAATTCTACTCGGTACTAGCCGTATGCCTCACCTATCTGCCTGTTTAAAGATGCAACTAATTTCAGATATCCTTAATCATATTTGACCTAGCTAAGAGTTTACCATCTCCCCAGGCAATTTCACCCGAAGGAAACACTTCTCTACGGATACTGGTTCTCCAAACGCCTATGCAAGATGCAGGCTAAAAACGAGAACAACCGGAGAGTTTCTCCTATAGGGTCCATAGCATAAACACTTGTTTAGAACAAACAGACAGGAATACTTAAAGAAAATTACTTCATATTAAGCAGGTAGGCTTACATACGGTGTTCCCTTTCGGGAACCCCGAAGATAGATACAAACAAGTTTTTCTTACCTTACACAGCGTTATATTACAATTCCTTACTTCAATATATTATGCAAGGTAGGCTAGAGTGACTACTACTAAGAAAGGTGGAATGGAGGGTGAGAGCGCGCTTGGAAGCTTTGTTTTGAATGGTGTCTTTGTTGTTGTGTGTCCCCGGAGTGAAGGTCGAAGTCTCCTTTTATAGAGGCCAAGGGTGGCGTTGCCTGTGCCTCCTGCTTATCTCTTCGCTACTATGGCTTCACGAGAGCAGGCTAAAGTGGAGGTCTTTTCACCGAAAGTTTTATTCTTCACAGGGATATGTCATTCACCGCACCCTATATTATCCCTTTGTGCTTTATAGGGTGTCTTTCTGGGTTCCTTCTTGGTAGTCTTCTGAATTCTTCGTTTATTCTTCTTCCACGCCCAAATTGTGTGTGTGTGTATCGAACTATGTAATTAATGTATGGATATATATATATATATATATATATATATATATATATATATATATATATATGTATGTAATTAATTACATATATATATATATATATATATATGTAATTAATGTATGGATATATGTCCCTCGGCTGTGAAGAACATAATTGACTTGTTAATGAAATCTTTTGCATTTACTATATATATATCCCAAAAAGATTTCAAGAAAAATGACTTGCGAAGAAAGACTAAGTAAATTGAGGTGGGATGCAAATCACATTGAGTTGAGACGAGTGTATTTTCATTTACCAATTAATTAATTTGTTTTTCTCTTGTTTATTTGGACTAATATAATATTTCTATTCTTATTTAAAAAAATGTTCCTATTGATTCATATAGCTCGATGTGTTTCTTTTCTGTTTCTGTTACTGGTATTTAATTCAGCATTTTTTTGTCGATATTGTAGTGGCTTTCAGAGCTACTCTTGTAAAACAAAAAAAACAAAATAATTAAAGTGGGAAAAGCACACTATGTGTCCAATTTTTTTTAACTTGACAAAGTAAAAGAAAAGGACAGAAGGAACCTTAGCTTAGCTATCAGGTGTGGTTAATAAAAATTAATTCTACTGTGACCAATCATTCGCCTTTGGTTTGTTAATTTG
Organism: Oryza officinalis; assembly: GCA_008326285.1. NCBI lineage: Eukaryota > Viridiplantae > Streptophyta > Magnoliopsida > Poales > Poaceae > Oryza > Oryza officinalis. The sequence goes on along the minus strand of BDMV01000001.1, from coordinate 6,723,372 downwards.
GAGGGGAGATCTCAATGTGGGTCCCAGCTACATGCTATCACTCATCGATCTCGTATCAGGTCAGGACAAACGAACGGACAACCGTCCATGGCGAATTTGATTTTCTCCTTGGACATTTTCACACGCGGTGACTTAAACTTATCCTCGCGAAACGCAACTGTATTGCCATTAGAAAATTTTTCCCTGAATTTTGTACGGTTGTAGTTTATCCCAGGGGATAAGAACAACATGACCAACAAGTGTAGCCCACATCGTTTGTCTGACAGCTTGTCTTTCTTCTCCTCGTTGTTTCAGAAGAGCTAGTACATATGAGTTGGATAGCAGCGGCTAAACAGTGAATTCTAAACTTTTCGAAGGAAAACTCGTTGTTTACATATTATTTAAATGGTTATGAAAAATTTTAAAAAATTTCAACAAGATAAATTAATATGTGATAAATCATTATACAAACATGCAAGTTAAAATTTAACTTTTATAAATTGCAACAAAAAAATTAAACTACGGCTAGTTAACGTATATTCGCAGTCAAATTTATTTTTTTCGTTACAACTTATAGAAGTTAAATTTATCTTTGTGAAATGATTTTATCACATATTAATGTATCTTGTTGAGTTTTTTCAATTTTTTCATAACCATTTGAGTGACGTGCAAACGAGAGGATATCCCCTCGAGAGTTTAGAATAGTTTCGCCAACGGCTAGTCATCCCTCACTCACAATTTAAAAAGAAAAACAAACGATGGAACAATTGTGTGTATATTATATGTGTTTTTGGTAATTAAAGAAAATAAGATTCGTGGCATATCTTCTATGAAAATTGTTCTTACCGCTGAGCTATCTCACGATTTATTGGACTCTTTCTGGCAGAGATGAATCCATGGATAAATTGTTTGTGAGAATACTGCCGTAATTTGTTAGGAGGGTTAAACAATTCATATAGGTTTTATGATAATAATTTGTTGAAATGAGCAAAATTAGAGGGAAAGAGGATGTTCTCGAAAGCTATTTGCCGAGACGATTGGACAATAACAAAAAAAAATTGCACATTAATTTTAGAGGATGTTCCCTTATAATTCCCAACTCGCTTTAATTAGGAGATGCACATATATTTACTATCTCTGATCCTAATAATAAATCTAGGTATTGGACCGTCCTCATTTAATCCCTTTCATAAGAGAATTGAGAGATTTAAAGAAAATTTATTTCATATCTATTTGTGAAATTATTTTTCTTCAGTCCCCTTTAATCTCTCTTTTTTGGGATTAAACGAATAAGCCCTTAACGTAATTGTTTGTACCATTTAGCGTGCTTAGCATATAAGAACACAATGCATGTTAGTTATGCAATGGTTTTCCCAAAATAAGAGAAAGGTGTGCAAGAGTCCCAATTTTTTTGGCATTTTCCTCACCACTTCCACACTCTTGCCTTGAGCTATGACTTGCAAAAAAAAAATGTTTGGTTTACAACTTTTCATTCCCCATAGGAGAAAGGCCTGACAGCACTTTTCGCCGAAGCTCCATTGATTGTGCAACAGGAGAATTGTACCTGCAAACGCCTCCATCTATTAAAAAAATGCATCCCTTGCGACATTCCAAGATGTGAAGCATATTTGTTTGCTATTGATGGGTTTGTCTTTTTTTTTTCTTGTAATAACAATGTTGTCAATATTGTTTTTTACATTAATCGACCTTGTTTCGCAAAGAGAAAGAGAGTAAATTCTCAAGCATTGCATTATTAACCATGTATTGGAAAAAAAGATATTCTTGTTTCAGTACAACTTTTCAATTAATAATAATAGATATAGTGCAGCAAAATCATATTACGTTGGTTTGTACAAATTTATACGAATCAGCGTTAAACATAAAAAAACGGAGGGGTTATTATGTAAAAAACAAAACTAGATGGACACTCAAATCTTTCTTTCGAGTTAATAATTATTGAAATAAGAATTGCGTCCGCGGCGGCGCCGTACGTAGCCTAAAAAGAAAAAGGGAAAATTTGGTGGAGAGCGCGTTCGATGGTAACGGCGGGGGGGGGGGGGGGGGGGCCCCNATGGCGACGCGCCGGGCAGCTCGATCCCGACAAAGTCATCGAGAAGGATCGAGAAGGCGGCGAGCGCGCGAGGCCGGCGCGACACCCCGCCGCCGATCGTCCGCGCGCCGCCCCTAGTCGCCGCCATCCCTCACCGGCCGCCTCGTCACTCGATCCCATCCGATCCCTTCCACGCCCGGCCATTCCATCGCGGCCTAGCTCGCTCGCTCGATCGATCGAGGCAGCCAAAAGAGGCAATGCATCCTCTCCATCTCCAATCGCTTCACGGATTCTCTCTCTCTCTCTCTCTGTGTTAATTTTGCAATGTATATATGGATGATCATGGCCTCTGTCCCCTGTGTTTTACTCGTGGCTGGTTAGTGCTATCTTTTCTCTGTTTGGTGTTCTAGAATCTGTGCCGTTTTCTAAACGATTTGCTGTTTATTTATTTATTTTCCTCTTTTGTAATTTGTAATATTATAATTTATAAAGCACAAGACGTACATGCATACATACTATTGCGTGCGTACACTGTTATAGACTCTATGCCATTTCTAATGATTTTTTATTTCGATATATTATTAGAGGATATCTTGAGTGGTTTTGTGATATGTAAATGCATCGTCGAAGGTTTAATAGAGTAAGTATATTGATTTTAAATTTCTTTAAAAAAGCAGATAAGACGGTTTGAATCTTGGTAATCGCATTGTACATTGCCGGACAAATTATATGGGACCTAGCATGAAGATCTTACTGCTGAAAGTAAAATATCAAATGTATTTCGACGACTATGAAAATTATGCGGAAATCCTAATTAATTAGAAGTGGCTGCATGGGGAATGCATGTTTGGTTCCAAAGCAAACAACAACAAAAAAACACCACGACAACAGAGGAGGCATTCTTGCTACTGTTTACTGTGAAATTCCTGTGCTTACCTAAACTGTTTTATGTAATGTGATACAAATTACCCTGGTGCTTGCTTATTTTACATTGTGATTTACTATAATATAATTTAATTTGTATGAATGTATGTATTATTATTAATTGGGTGGCAGTGCCACTAGCCAGCCAGGGGGTGGTGCTGAGTAATTAGCTAGATTTGTGTTGTGTAGCTAGCTGGTGGCCTTGTGTGCTCCACATCACTCCAAACCCTCTGTCCCTCTCACCACATTTTCCCCTCCAAATCCTATCAATTAATGATCCATTTCAATTCTTCACTGATTTATTCATCAATTAATTCTCTCTTTTCTTTCTTCCACCGTCTCTCTCTCCCTCTCCTAATCCCCCACTACGCTCCAAAACTTCTCTCCCTATATATACCGCTCCCTTGTACTTGTCCAGTTCTTACACTCGTCTCACTTTACTACTCATTCCACTATTGTAAAGTCCTAGAAAAAAAATATAGAGAAAAAAAGGTAGTGTTATTGTTACTGGTTTGTGCCAGGCGAGGCGAGCTGGTGGTGGTCGTCGTCGTCGTCGCGATGCCGACGCCGTCGCACTTGAAGAACCCGCTCTACTTCGACTTCCGGGCGGCGAGGCGGGTGCCGGAGACGCACGCGTGGCCGGGGCTGCACGACCACCCGGTGGTGGACGGCGGCGGCGGCGGCGGCGGGGCGGAGGACGCGGTGCCGGTGGTGGACGTCGGGGCGGCGGACGCGGCGGCGCGGGTGGCGCGCGCGGCGGAGCAGTGGGGCGCGTTCCTGCTGGTCGGGCACGGCGTGCCGGCGTCGCTGCTGTCCCGCGTGGAGGAGCGGATCGCCCGCATGTTCGCGCTGCCGGCGTCGGAGAAGATGCGCGCCGTCCGCGGCCCCGGCGAGTCCTGCGGCTACGGCTCGCCGCCCATCTCCTCCTTCTTCTCCAAGTTCATGTGGTCCGAGGGCTACACCTTCTCCCCTTCCTCCCTCCGCTCCGAGCTCCGCCGCCTCTGGCCCAAGTCCGGCGACGACTACATCCTCTTCTGGTATATATATCCATTCTCACGTACACCCACCCTCGCCGCCATGCATGCATGCACATACACTCTCGAGCTTCATCGTCTACGTATATTTGTACGTATAGGTGTAGTGATGTACGTATAATATACACGCAGTGACGTGATGGAGGAGTTCCACAAGGAGATGCGGCGACTAGCCGACGAGTTGCTGGAGCTGTTCCTCAGGGCGCTGGGACTCACCGGCGAGGAGGTCGCCGGCATCGAGGCGGAGAGGAGGATCGCCGAGACGATGACGGCGACGATGCACCTCAATTGGTACCCGAGGTGCCCGGACCCGCGGCGAGCACTGGGGCTCATCGCGCACACGGACTCCGGCTTCTTCACCTTCGTGCTCCAGAGCCTCGTGCCGGGGCTGCAGCTTTTCCGGCGAGGTCCCGACCGGTGGGTGGCGGTGCCGGCGGTGCCGGGCGCCTTCATCGTCAACGTCGGCGACCTCTTCCACATCCTCACCAACGGCCGCTTCCACAGCGTCTACCACCGCGCCGTCGTCAACCGCGACCGCGACCGGATTTCGCTCGGATACTTCCTCGGCCCGCCGCCGGACGTCAAGGTGGCGCCGCTGCCGGAGGCCGTGCCGGCCGGCCGGAGCCCCGCCTACCGCGCCGTCACGTGGCCGGAGTACATGGCCGTCCGCAAGAAGGCCTTCACCACCGGCGGCTCCGCCCTCAAGATGGTCTCCACCGACGCCGCCGCCGCCGAACACGACGACGTCGCCGCCGACGTCCTCGACGTCCACGCATAAGCTAGCTAGCTACCTCAATCTCACGGGAAAAAAAAGGAAAAAAAAAGAAACAATTAATAGAGCAAAAAAAAAGGAAATGGTGGTACTTGTGTTTAAGGTTTCCTCCATGCAAATGGTTGCATGCATGCATGCAAAGCTAGCATCTGCAGCTGCAAGAATTACAAGAGCAGAGAAGCAGACAGCTAGCTAGCTGGAGATAATTAATTAATCTAATTAAGCATGCAATAATTATGCTTAATTCTGATTTCAGAACTGAAAAAAAAGTGGGGTTAATTAATTGGTTAGGCTTAATTTTAGCTAGATGTAGAAAAGAATCAAGATCAAGCAAGAGAGGAGGATCGAAGAAGAAGGAAAAGAAAACGAAAAGGACATGTTGTGTTGTCTCTTCTAGTTGTACCCAGGCTGCTGATTAAGTGCTTTGTTTTGTTGCTGCAAGCTTGTCGTTACTGATTATTAGTTAGTTATGCATCTAATTGATTAAATTAATCTGTTTGGCATTTTGGCTCGAGCTAAGCAATAGCCAGGCTGGTCAATGATAGGAACTGGTACAATTTAAGCAATTAAACCTGATCTTGTACTGGCATGTATATATATGCAAGTGATGAGCACCACTAGCTAGGCATGTATTTGTATATATGTGTGTGTATATATTCCTACAGTGGACTAGGCCATGGATGTGTAAGCTAGTGCAGCTACAAGTCTGCAACTGTGTAGGACACATCTGGCTTTGTACTGTTGTGCAAGCAAGCATGCTCTCAACAAGTTAACAACCAGATGGGCCAGACAATACATGCATACATGCATGAGTGGTGATCCACAAGCATATAATGCAAGATGTAAAAGAAGAGAGAACAAGCAAGAAAAAGTACTATATGGCTATGTTTGGGAAAGCTCGAGATTCTGAGAAGCAGCTAATGAGTAGCCAATTAGAGTAGAAATCATAAAAAACTGAATTTTGTAGTTCCTGATTTCTACTTTATTTTCTAGATTTTATAACTACATATTCTCAGAATTTGATTAAGAATTAAGACTCTATTTGAGGGAGTTGAAGATTCCGGGAGAAGTTACGGCTCGAGAAGCTCTCCAAAACAGGGCCTGTATGTGCTAGCTGTGTGTTTATGAATCACGTACATACACGTGGGGCAAGAGCCTGAAAGATGCAGGGTTTGGGCTTTGCCTGCAAGCACAAGGCCACAAGGGAGCCCCTTTTGTTCTGAAAGAGTGAAAGAAATTGGAGATCTCTGCAGGAATCCCTTTTTACCTTTTGCATTTCAGCCTGGCCACATCCCCCTCATTTGCATGCAGTGCATGCATGCATGAATGAATGATGCAAAACCAGAGAAGATGCCATGCATATGTGCATTAGGAGACAGGGCCAGACCTCCTCAACTAACATTCAGATTTTCAGAGGCTGCATGCAGCTGCAACTTGCAAGCAAATCTAGTACAAGTACTACTAGTGCCAATGCCAAATCAGATGGCATCTCTATCTCCATCACCAATCTCTCCCCAATCACACATACAAAAACTAAGTAGTTAGAGAGGCAGTAGTACAGACATGGAAGCAGAGGAAATTTATGTGATGGTTGCAGAGGAAGCCAATCCAGGGGACTGGAAATCTGAAGTTTGGTGAAGGAAGCAAAGAGAATGATGAGTGAGCGTAGCAAGCTAGCGAGTGAGTGACTGAGTGACTGACTGGATGAGTGAATGAGCATGTGCAGAAGCAAATTGAATGAACACAAGAGAGATTTAATTTCTCGGCATCATTCTCTTCCTCCCATTGAGATCATTTCATTTCCTCTCCCTCCATAGCTGGCATGCAACACGGCAGCCAAGTCACTGAACACAGGGCAATATTAAGCCATTGCAGGGGATGATCAGTAGTTGGCTTGTTGCATGCAATATTCACTGTCCGTCCAGTGAATCAATTCCAATAATTAATGCCACCGATTTTTGATCCACATGCATCGCCCTGCACAGGAAAGAAATTAAAAACCGCCGGTTTTCAATGAAATTTGGATCAAACTTTCCCCTCAAAAAGGTAAATAATTATATAATAAAGAGCTCGCCGACGTCGTCGCCGTCTATCTATGGATGGCGACATGGATTGGTTGGTGTTGCAGATCAGATACGTGGGGCTCCCTGGGGGCCTTTCTGTCTGCCTGGAGCCCGGACAGGCGCCGCGACCTCCACAGTGCGCCGGCCGGCGTGGCCGGAGCCCCGGACACCGACGGCGCCCGCGGCACATCTCGCCATTGCCACCTCATCTTCATCTTCCCATCTCCATTTCTTTATCCTCTTTTTTCAGACAATGATTTGTTGTTATCTTCTTGCAGAGTAGGCATGCCAACTAGGCTGGGCAGCGAGTCGCGCCACTGTGATGGCCTGTATTTCCCGAGCTTCATTATCCAACACTATCCGTAATCCGCATGCATTTGTCTAGCCTCTAGAAAATTCCTAGACCCGTCACGTGCAGCGTTGCGTGGCTGGATTTATGCATGCAGTTGTAGTTCAGGTGTAGTGTTTTAAATAGCAGGCTAAGACATTTAGCGTTGATCTTCTTAAATGTCATGGTGAAAGCTAGACGCCATGAAAGGCATGGAAGGGAGGTTGGAACACTTGTAAGGAGGAGGTGCAGGCATGTGTAAGGCAAGATGGATATGGGTGAAAACCGGATATATGATGATTTCTTTCCAGGTTAAACTTCGCTTTCTGCTCTTACTGAACCTCATCTGGAACCAACCAATCCGGGCCTGAATAATCCTTAAAAAGAAAATCCACCATATGCCACGCGTGCAAACGTGCAATTACTCCCGGGAAAAGATCATCGTCTCCTACCACTAGTAGCTATCCCGTTTTTCGCCTGAGGGTGTTTGTGCCGGATTGGGGAATTTGGATTGCTGCATGGTTTCATGGTGTGACAACACATGGAGGATAACGATGGCCGGCCGCGTCGGGCACACGCAACTAAACCCTACCTCAAGCTCAAAACCGGTAGAAGGTAGGATAGGATGCCAGAGATGGACAGAGCTCTCCTCCGCCAACGTAACACTGGCTGTCGTGGCGGAACCGAGATTAAATTTTTAGAGCCTGAACAAATCTAACTACATTGAGTATTTGATATCTATTGGTTAGCTTTAGTAGTGGAGCCAAATAACTTTTAGAGCCCGAACTAATCCAACTATTGGCTGGTTATGTAAATCTCACGGTGCAGAGGCTGGGATTTAACCTCTCCCAAGAATTGTCTGAAAACCACGCTGCAAATCCAACGGCAGACAGACTGCTAGCTGGAATGAAACAGGGAGAGAGGGTTTCACTTGAATTATTCCCCCTTTCAAGCTGCAAAAGGTTGGGTTCAGGAACAGTAAAAGAAGTTGCTGCCACTTCCTCCTCATTGCTGCCGTCGTCGTCGTCGTCTACTATTCTCTGTGCGTGTCTGATCGAGACAGTGGCAGGCAGCAATACATACACATTGCCGGTGTAAATACCGCCGTAAATTTCACAATTAAGTCGGGAGGACAAACGAGGCACATTGATTTCTTCTTAATCACCACTCGCAGTTAATGGCGACGCAGTAATAATAACTCTAGATCTCTCCTTTCTTCTACCTTGGCCATGAACAAGATGAGCTGCGAGTGACCCCCTAAAGAGGACCACCAGGATCAGGGTTTTCTGGCACAATCATTTGGCAGATGACACACACAACCATGGTCGATCGATCGATCACCAGCACGGCAAAGCGTAATGGTCTCTGAAATAATCTGAATTGGCATATGCCTCATCTCATGCATGCATGATGAATGAATACCCCCCCTCTGTTCTGAACTTCTGATTAATATTGATCCACCAACCTGGTCCAGCGTTTAATTCCCAGGACAATATCGATTCTCTCCAAGAATCTTACAGGATTTTCACATGAACCAGTTCGATTCCCACAAAAGTCCTCGAAAACTAATCTATTCAATCCACTCCATAACGCAGACAGCATATGCATGAATAGCTTGATCTTGGTAGCTACACCTTTCTCCCAGAATAAGTTAATCTAGTATGAGATGTGACATATCCTGTCTATTCAAATTTGTAATATATATTAGAATATGTCACGTCTCGTGCTAATGCTAGATTAATTTATTTTGGGACAGGACCGAGGAAGTAGCCAGGTACTCTAGCTAGCATCCATGGCATGGCCTTTTCACTGCAGAAGAGTTGGCCGGGAGGACAGGGATAATATCATTGCTGTTAAATCAGTCAGGTCGGGGGCACCGTCAGCTGCAGCTAGCTAGCTAAGCAGCAGTGCTACAAGGATCATGTACTATGCAGGGACAGTGGCGTTGATGTGTAATGCTACTGCTACTGTATGTTGGTTTTGGCTCAATCTATCAGATTCAGATATACACTGTACATTCCAAACAAGATGGGGATCGGATATGATCATCCATCGATGAACAGTCAGGTGGTTAGCGATGGAAGAAACAGTGCCGGATGCTGCTAGCTGCCGCTGCTGCTGATAGCTGGCTGGTCGAGATGCATCAACTGCATTGCACTGGGGAAAGCTGCATCATGCATGCAATGCAGATGCAGATGCCATTCTGAACATCTGAATGTTGCAGGGCTGCGCTTGCTATGCTATATGCTAGCTAGCAATGCAATGAATTGCAATCCAATGACAATGCCCGATCCAGTATTTGGTTATTTACCCTCCTTGGAATAGATGCAGAGACATGCCGTGAATCATTATTGTGTTCGCCTCTCATGCAGGAGTACTACACTATAGCACTTTTCAACGAGAAGTGCTGATCAGTGGAAAGAAAGAAACCAGTGTATGCATACAAATGGGACTGACACAAATATCAAAAAGATGAACTTGCACCATATGTATGCATGCAATGACATGGAGACATACTAGGGTGAGTTCTTTACCCAACTTTTTCAACTCATATCTTTTTTTTTTCGCGCGCACGTTTTTCAAACTGCTAAATGATGTTTTTTACAAAAAGTTTCTATACGAAAGTTGTTTTAAAAAATCATATTAATTTATTTTTAAAAAAAATTAGTAAATATTTAATTAATCATGTGCTAATGAGTCGCTCCGTTTTTTATGCGCAGGGAATATTTTTCCAAAGCTTCCAAACCTACACAGCCTAGAGGTTCCTACCTGCTGCTCTACTTGTTTCTAGCAGGGTGACTGCACAATTTTGAGTCTGCAAACTATTGAGTTGCATGTACCGACCTAAATACTAGGGCTGACGTAAAAACTGTAATTATTTTGTGTCAGCCAGATGCATATCAAGCCTAGAGGTCTTAAAATTCGAATCCGGTTGACTACAAAAAAAAAAACACTGGCTGACTACAGTTGGCAGCCTTCAGATGGATCGACCTCATAAAGGTAGCTGTCTCAGAAAGGACTAGAAACGTCCTAGTGTTGGTACAGCGAGTAGTGACCTGCTACACACACGCAGGCAGATCGAGCCAACGACATGGACACGTAGCCTACTGGCTGACTACACGATTAAGCACATGCTAATAGCGTTGGACAAACCAAACATCAAACAAAAGCTTCAGTTATCCAGCATTGTCAGCATTAATGTGTCTAAAGTTGCAGCAGCAGCTGCTACGTGCTCTGATCAGCCACCACACGTATGTGGCTTGCGTGTTTTGAACTGATTGGGTGGTTGATTAGCTTAAGCCTGGGTCAACTAGTGTTAATTAATCTTCGTCGACCAGATATATGTACGTCTCCATCTACATTATCGTGGAGATAGGCTGATAATGTGTGTCGATTGAACAGCGTGAGGCCCATGGCGGTTGGAAAGCTGAAACTGCACAGGCACACGGGATGCTGGGAAAAAGGGTTGCTTCAGATGACAACTAGCAGCTGGGTCGCAACGATGACAGCCCAAGCAAACCAAAGATTTCAATTACCAGTACTACTCCCTCTTTCCCAAAAATATCCACATTTCTAAAGTACAATATTTTGTACTTGTATTAACAAAATGTGCGAAATTAAATGAGAAACATTGTAATTGGTTAAGATGAAAAAAATTAAATAAGAGATTACTGCAATTGGTTGAAATAAGAGAGTCAGTGGTGAAATTATTATATTTTAAAATACATTCTTAACGCTCAAAGTTGCTGTATTTTAAAATATAGATGGAGTAACGCAAGCTCGAGTCTGCCTGCTGGTGTGCATGTGTTTGCAGTCACTAGCACGCATCCAGGCGAGTGACCGTGACAAGAACCCACTGCTGCGACGACGGCGGCGGCGGCGACGACGGAGAGAGACGGCATGCGTACGCCGGCCCGAACAAGTTAACAACTAGCCGGTGCAATTAAAAGCCGTGGCTCTTGCCTATCTCAATTTTGACGGGCGAGAGGTGACCAAGGTGATCAGGTGACGTTTATCTCAAATGCGTCGGTGGCTTGCATTGAGCAGGTGTAACGTTATATCCCCCAACTCTGCTGACCCTTGGCAGAGAAGACATCGTCACCTACGGATTACGTAGACGAGTGACTCTCATTGGAATTACCATGATGAAGAGGCTGTGGAATTGCAATGTGGTGAGGTTGTGAACAATGTGAAGCAGAAGGTTTTTTAATGAGTAAAATACACTGGTGGTGTCACTGCAATTTAAGTCATTTATCTTACAAAATGCTCAAATGAGTCACCCATCTTGTTTCAATGGTGCAAATCTTACCAAATACATCTTACATGAATTGTTTGTTTTCAAATTGAAAGCCATACTGACCTAACATAATGCATTTTTTAGCCATGTGGGCAGGACAAGCAATATAAAATTATAAATTAACACTCATATTTTTCAGTATATGCTGCTACTTCTGCTTTCAATGAATATATACGGTCATATAGTGCCTGACAATCAACAACAAAATTCATCTTCAATTGGATTTTACTACCCGCAGTATTGCACGTTGGCTTATTAATAGATTGGGTGTGGCCATGTTTAGGAAAGAAATCAACATGGCATCCAACTTCATTGCGAACATCTGTTTTATGTGATTTGCACAATTAAAGCAAGATGAGTGACTAAATTGCACTCACCTCACAAGTTGTGATACTATAGGTGCATTTTACTCTGTTTTAATTGGGCAAGAGTTCCATGGAGTCAAATTTTTCGAAAAGGGAGTCTAATTTTTGGAGAAGGCATGGATGCATGGGTAGGCAAAGAAGGCAGGCGACAAGAAGCAGCACGAGACAGGACTCAGGAGGCCCAAGACAGAGATGAGATAGAGAGGAGCTGGGCCCAAGACTCCTCAGATGAGATAGAGAGGGGGGGCTATTCTGACAGCGGCGTGTGCACGGCATGAGGTGGCTGCTGCCCCGCCGCCAGCCGAGGTGGGGAGGCCGGCGACAGCGACATGGTGTGGGCGTAGCCGGCGCAGGGGACAGCCAACCGTGCCACATGGCCCCCTGGCATGTGCGCGATCGTGTCGCCCAGCACTCCCAGCAGCACTGCCTCTCGATCAGCGACGCCGTCAAATCAAAGGCGGGGCCAGACAAGCTAGTAGACCAGCCAGCCAACCAGGCACCAGCAGTGCTCGTCTCTTATCTTCTCCAAGTATATTGTACACACATATGATGGCATTTCTATCTACTTAATGCAATTAGGGGATCCAAAACCCTTTCTAAAAGATCGAAAGGACAGAAGGATATAATCATGCAGGGTATAGCACGGGTGGAGCACGGAAAAACTCACCAGGTAAGAGGGACAAGGGGAGATGGCGAAGGGGATGCTTGGTGTCAAGGACCAATCTTGTGCGGGTTCTTTTTAACACCCAGGGCTCTGCTAAAATTTGCAAAATATATATGCGGCATCAGGGACCGTCCCTTGCCTTTTGTTTTCCATTTCATATGTAAAAAGTTGAGCCAGTCCAAAGTTTTCAAAGCAGAAAGTTAACGCTAAGATGATAGATCGACAAAGATGAATTCAATGTGCCAATGCATAATGCCATGGAACAAAGTGATATCCCAGCTGATGCTGATCAGTCTAAAGTCAGCACGACGAGATGTGACCAACACTCGCTCTAAGTCCATCTGCATGCAAGCTCACCGACTATCCGCCGTGCTTTTGATCTAGGTGCTCATAACTAAGACTCAAGTCAGCGAGCGAATGTATTTCTTGCCTGTGAAGTCTTTCAGCTGCTAATGCTTTATATCCTTTGAAAGAAATAGAGGTATCCCATATCCTTGGGCAAGTCGACAGAGGCAGCAACCTTACTGTCATTGAATATTACCCACCTCCCGTCTTTGAGGACATGGGCAACGTAGTGCCCACAATGGGTAGAGGTGCCCATATGGCTCACAAATGCCACTAATTTGTATCCTGCAGATCATAGACCAATGTTAATATACTACAGCTAGCCCCTCGTTTAATTCTAATCAATTGCAAAAAAAAAAAAACTTAAAGACAGATAATCAACCATCTAGAAGTATTGAACCCAATGGTTAGGAAACACCTACAGTCTCAGACCAGTTTGGAGCTTACTTTTATATGGGTGGATCTCTTTACATCTCAAAAGAAAATTTTTAAAAAAATTTCTTGGAAACTTAAATGGGACATGGCCATATAATTGTAAAGTAAATCCACATCCATTTCTTGATGATAATGTGGCATCGTTATTCAGAAATGCTCAAGGCATGTACAAAGGCTGAGTTCGGGAGTTCACTTTCTCAACTCATCTCTCGTTTTCCGCGCGCACGCTTTTCAAACTGCTAAATGGTGTGTTTTTTGCAAAAAAAAGTTTATACGAGTTGCTTTAAAAAATCATATTAATCCATTTTTCAAAAAAAAGCGAAAACTTAATTAATCATGCATTGATGCATACATCATTTTGCGTGCCGGAGGAGGGTTACCAACCCCTCCCAAACACAGCCAAAGTCATCTTTCAAATGTTGCAAACTACAAATTCAACATTAACAGTTCAGAATGTTAATGAAATTAACTCATGAGATTAGCAGCTTGGCACCACAAACAGTAAACAGTCTAGAGTAAAACAGAAGGGGTAGAAAAACTTACTGCCACTTCCATCTGGTATGTGTGCATCATCAGCTTCCATATTGCTTGTTGAAGAATCAGTAGGTACTGAGCTAGAAGCCTCAGGGTGGCTGAAAATCCAGTCTGTTGCTCTCTCAATACTTCCACCCTATCACATCAGAAGTACAAAATATAAGCCTCCGATCAAAAAAGTTGGTTGCAGACAACGGGAAAGGAACACCCTAAGACAGTTTTGAAAGGCTGTTATCTGGGAATAAGCAAATGTCAACTTTCTGAGTGGTATTCAACATTGCTAACTGTACAAAAAAAAGTAAAGATCAACTGTCATGGATGAATTTTTTTTTAAAAAATGATTCTTACAGAAGCTGCCAAGGCCTTTCGAGCAACATCTTCTTGAAATCCAAAGGAAACAAGAGTTTGAACACTTGTTTCATCAACAGTTTGCTCAGCAGCCTGTGAATCTTTAGATATTGGATCATCAATATCTGCATAGCAGAAGGGTGATAAAGTTTGTAGCAGTCAAGTTACAAATTACAAGACGGTCCAATCATCCTTTCATGATGACAAAAAAAGTAATAAACAATGTAACATTTCCATTTGTATACTGACCTGGATCATCCATGTGTGAGAGAAGCCAATTCATCGCCTCCTCAACTCCTGTGTTTGACGTACTAATAGCAGCTTTCTGGCAATGAAGATAATTGAACCCCATGCTTGCCAGCTGAGATACAATGTCCTCACTGGCAACAGGATGAACAGGTTCAGCTTTGTTATCACCAGAAGCTGCAAGAAGATGTTGCAGTCAGCCAAGTTAATCAGGAAAATCTGATCAAGTTGAAAACCTAATAAACAGCAGTCTAACCTCCTTCAGGTAGTAGCTCTTCCCCAGGCTGTATGCCTTTGCTGCGCATGTGTGAGATATCGATTATATCTGGCACATCTACGTAAACATCTGAGGGGAAATTCAATGTCAAGATTCAAGACAACAAATGACCAAATATGGTGAAAAGAAACTGAATTACTGAGACTAAATGGAAAATTAGTTACCACCTCCGTCCCAAAATATAAGGAGTTTTGGGGTTGGACATGGTTATTATGAAAGTTAGTGGAATTAAATGGGAGAAGGTTGTGAGATTGGTTGAGAAGAGGTAGGTAGGGAATTTGAATGGTGGAAAGTTGTGATTGGTTGAGAAGAGAATGTAGGTGGAGAAGTTGTTATATTTTGGGACAAATATTGAAGGCTAGAAGTTGTTATATTTTGGGATGGAGGGAGTAGTATACGTATGCACCACCAAACCAGCTCAGGTTCCAAAATTTCTCAAACAGGAGAAATAAAATACTAAGAACTTAGAAGTAATGCCTAGTTGTTATTCATGCCAAATTATAGGATTACTTCAAAATTATTGTTTGTTGGAAACAAAGTACATCAAACAATGTAAAAGAGCAGCTGTGATGTATTAGAGTGAGTACAATAAGGTGATGTAAGCGGGATCTATATATTGCCACATCATATTTGTGCTTATGTGGAGGGGAGAGAAGAAAAGCGGGCTACAAATTTATAGCCAGCTGCACACAAGCTCCAATAATCAATGTGAGAGAGAAATGTGGGGTATGCATTAATGGTGTAGTATTTATCTATAGTTAACTACTGTATGAGTGGGCTATTAAGTTATAGATGATGTATTAGTTTTTGGAGCTAGTAGTTGGCTATATTATCAAACTTGCTCTTACATCATATCATTCACTGGTAATAAAGCCTCATTCCAATCAACTTCTAATCAATTATGCGGATAAAAAGTTTACTGGGCCAGAAAACATGAAGAAAGAAATAGGTCATATGGATAGGTACTGCTAGCTCTTTCAGGAAATCAGCCCACCATACAGTTTGGGGCAACAGTTCGAATCTAGAGTCAGCACACATGAGTGACAACTGACACTCGATAGGGGCATATTACCTAGTTTCTTCGGCACCCATCCTGCTTCCATTACAAACTTGCGCATCTGCAACACCAGGTAATCAGGAAATGTTTTAAAGCCAGCAGTCCTGAAAACCAACAAGTTATATAATGAGTTAGTAAGAAGCCATCTCCTGTTTCCACATCATTAAACAGACATATACTAAAACTATAATGAACATACCATTTTACTATTTGCACATAAGGACAATGTTGAAACAAAATATTCTGAATGATCCAGGAAACTAAATAAGCAGAGGAATCATGCATACTTAATTGCTGTTGTCTTCGAATTCAATGCAGTGCTGTAAAAGTCAGGCACTTCCTCCGCGCCTGAAAAACTTGCTAAGCATGCCTCCAGTGGGACTCTAGGCCTCACAATTTCCTCATTAGACCTGTGTATGGAAGCAAAGTGAAACATAAGTCATGCTCATTAGACAATGCATGAGCTATGAACAACTTACACTTCCTTTCCATCTAAATCCATTGCAGCTTTCTTCTCGTGAAATGCTTCTAGCTGCTCTGCATATCTCACAGGTGTCAAGGATATATTATGCACTAACTTTATAATACAGCAGGGAAAAAGGTTTAAAAGTCACCTTTGTTAGTAGCTTCATGTAACGGTATGTTCAAAGAAAGAATGTAGTCAGAACGTTTGTTATAGGAGACTTTTCCAGAAGGGCATTGAAGACGCTCCTCAATGATGAATTTGAACCCTGTAAAAGGATTCAGCTCGTTGTTTCCAGTGTTTGCCTGATCAACTTGGTCAATAAGATGAAGGAAGAAATCAAGCGCATCCTGGACAAAGGGATAGTTAAAATGACTATTTGGAAAAATTTTGTACCCAAAATTGCAGTTAATGATGCAAAGGAAAATTCAAATAAGTAGCTCCTCAACCCAAAATGTGTTATTCCAGGTCCAAAGTACCTGTTGCCTCATACTGGAAAATTCAGGATGCTTTGCGGCAATAACTGTCTTAAACATACGAGGGCGTATTCCTTCTTGTCCCTATCAAGATGGAACATAAAAATTAAGAGTATTCAAAAGTGTGTCCAAAAGTACTATTCAGGCTCTAAGTATCAAATAATGAGAATAGTAGCATAGGAATCTAATCAAAATCAGATCTGCTGATCAGAACACATTATGTATCAGCAAACTTAGCAGGTATAGTAAGTATAGGGTACTCCCGACCTTGGGCCCTGTTAGGAACACCAAACATTTTCAGATTCCATAGGATTGAACTATTTCGTGAGTAATTCCAATATTCCAGACAGGGTCTCGATTCATATTGAAAGTGACCAGTGGTTAAAATTGCATAGAACTGAAGGCATATAAGTTTAAGAATTTGTACATCCAATTAGTGAATATTGAATGAGTTGAAATCCACAAGAGTATATAAACTTCCAAACATGTGGGTAGGATTCCATGTTTACACCATGTTTGATAGCAGGAAGCTGTGTGCGGCACATTTAGGAAAGCTTAAAGCTTCCTCAGAATTTGACTTGACCCACAATTTATGCTACAGAAAAGGAAGATTTCAAGTTCTCGCACACAGTTAAATGAAGGCATGGTTTTGTGTATTTGTTAGAGAATTAAGAAGCCTTAATTTGTGCACATAATAGCTAAAATAAAACAAGAAAGCAGTCCACTCGAGGATTGACCATTACCGAAGCAAACAAAATTGCTAAGACAACTACCAACAACACAAAGCATAACAATAGGCAAATATACAAACAAATTCTTACCTCCTGATTTGGCACAGAGTATTTGCCAGAGAGCATTCCATGCGCCAACTTTGTCCTGAAAATGTGAAGCGACGAGCATAAGAGCGGAAATATTTTTTACTAAAACTTCTTGCATAAAAACAGATTCTTTCTAGATTTCTTTTATCATACCACAGTAGCACTGAATTTAGAAAAATGTTGTCACTTAGAAACAGAATTCAGCCTTCAATAGACACTTGGACAGCATGATATATGTTTGATTACAGCATTTGCTATGAGTCTAACACACTGTGCCAAGTCCTTAACCAATGTCACACTGGACCACTACAGCACCCAGGATGAATTCCCTCCAGCAGCTACCAAGCGCGAGCAAAAAACAAGAAAGTGCTGATTCACCAAAAAAAGATTCTAGAAAGAATCACTCTGTTTGTGATTGCAAGAGTTTAATAAAGTAAATGTACCCGTATTACAATTTCTTCACATACAACCATACAGGACAAATGGCCAAAAAACTCTGTATTATCCTTATATTTAGCATTAGAAGTTGGTAACACTGCATCTCACACCAACTACCTCAGAATAGTGACTAATCCAATACCGATACACACCAAAACACAGATCAGCTGGTATACACTTACATTTGCATGTTTAAGTCCAATGTTGGATCAGGTGGGGCGATTGCAAATGCAGCTTTCAAACTCTGCTTCTCAAAGTAGCTGAAATGATGCAAGAAATAAATGCAAGAGTATGTGCTACTGAGAAAGAAAAAATGCAACTCTAGACAAGAAGCGCTGAAGTATCAACTGAGAAAGAACGAACCGTGATATAAAAGGATGAGTTGAAAACATAACTTGCATTACTGAGGCCATATAGCAACTGCAAAGAAGGAAATACATGCATTACGTAAGAAAAAATATTAGAAGAGAAAATAACATCATGTCGTCAACCAATGAACCAAAGCTACCTATTTCCAAGATTTACAAGGCCAGTATAACCAGGGCCATATAAAAGTTCGGCATCTTTGCCACTTTCTTGTATTCTATTCCAGTCATAATTTGTGTTGTGATCAAGCTCTCTTTCAGCAGTAGTCATCTCGGTCTGCATGAACAAAAGGGTCAATCAAATAGCCTATACTATAAGACATAGCATATAAAGGGGAAAACACAGTAGGAACATGAGATGCTACAGAATATATTATTGCCATGAAAAGTAGTAATATGTTTCTATCACAATAAAAAAAGGCATGTCATATTGTGCAGAGCTAAATTATCGCTCATAAATGTAAGAAAATGATACTACTCACCTTTTGGAGTGAAGAAAAATCAATACCAAAATGTGACAAATGCTGAGCTAATAGCGGATCTTCAACGCTATCATCTTCCGGGTATGAGAAAACGTCTGAGCTGTCACAGAAAAGCTGGTATGAATAGGTATATTTAAATATAAAACAACAGTAACTTCTGCTGCACATGCCCTTGATAGGAAGGTTGCTTTAAGACTTTAAGGGTATTCTTTGTTAAAACTAAAATAAGACGAAAGCAAAATATTTCAATGGAAGGTTAAAATACCAGCGTAAATTACTTTTATAGTAGCTAATTGGGCTATGTGTTATAAATTATGAAGTACAAGCAGCTCTGGAATTTAAGAATGAGTCTTACTGATTAAAGTGAATATTCAATAATAATTGCAATGCACTCCCTCCAATCACAAAATCATTAACATTTTCCAACTTTTTGTGTCTCTGAATGAAGACAAGTATTTATAACAAATATATCTCTAAAAGGTATTTAAATACTACCTCTGGTTTTAAATATATGACACCATCCACTTCTTTCACAAATTTGTTGACCAACAATGTTTATTCAATTACTTAGTTAAGTAAAGTGGTCATCAAATGTACTTTAAGAGTGCCTTGTATGTTTGTTTATTTGCATAAATATTTCTAGAGAAGACGAATAGTCAAATGAATTTAAAAGGTCCACCGTTTTGAATATTTAAAACTAGAGGGAGTATAGTATTCTAAAAGCACATTTCAAGTCGAGCATCATACATATGAAAATTTTAATTTAGATATTACAAAGGCCATTAAAGGGTCTAGTTCAATTTTCCACAGGTGACAACGCAATGTCACCGCAAGTTGTATTCGATAATAAAACAGGAAGCCTAAATATGTAGAAGATCCACAAGAGTAGCATTACCTGCTGCTTCCAAATCAGCAGTAATTGTTCCAAGCTTTACCGCAAGAGGATATTTAGTCTGTTCATAGTGTTCAATAGCATGATTGTTCCCCCCACTTCCATCCCAAAGCCGCCTCCCACATAGGATCATACCATCAGTTAAATTTAACCAGAGATTCTCAGTTTTATCACACTTGCTGCACTTCCATCCAGTAGGTGGCACAATGACACCATTGTCTAGCTGCTGCAGATCCATAGCATGTGCACTGACTTTTTTCTTGTCAGCAACCCAAGAAGCCAGTTGTTGTTTTCTATCGGCACTTTCGGCAAGTATAACTTTGTCAACTGCAATCCTAACCTGTGTAGTTGTAGAGTATTAAGTAACTACTATGTAGTAAGTAACTACAATCTCTTATGTCAAAGACAGTTACCTTCTCTGGCAAGTCAACTGATGGAAATGGGAGAGAAGTAAATTCAGGCAAGATAACAATTTCAAAAGCCTCATCATATTCGGGTTCTTGATCAGTGAAACCTCCCTCCACTCCTATAAATTGTAGAAAACCCGCATTAGTAAAGATGGTCAATGCATTCATCTATTTGCAATCATGGGAATACAGAACAGAGAAAATATGACTCTATATATATATATATATATATATATATATATATACCCTATATATAAATCCAAGACATAGGCAACTCTTCTACCAAATTAGAATTATACTACAAACAACTAGCATGCAGAATATCAGAAAACAAACAATTCACCAACATAGTCACCATATGTTCTATTCTGTGCCATGGTCTCTGTTTCCAGATAGTAGCAAACAAAGCAATGCGATGCCATAATTTGTTTTCTACACTGCAGTAGCTCAACAGAGCAAATAGAACACAAGATATATGATAACTACCATAGCCTGGTAAGTCTCTACCACAATGGAGAACAGATAATGGGGATCAGCGGGTAAAAACAAGTCTCAATAGAAAAACGATTACATCATCCAAACACAATCCCATACCCTCACGCGATTCATGCGTCCACAACTTTAACAGTATGAAATACGATGTTGATCAGTGGGTAAGCGCGTCATACCGATGGCGAGTAGCGTGGGCTTCTTCAGCGGGCGATCCGCCTCGTCGTCGGGCTCCGGCTTCCGGCGCTGCACGATGTGGAGGTACACTGGGTTCCCCGTCTTCTCGAAGTTCCACGCCACGTGCTCCTTCCCGAACCCCAGGAACGAGGTCATGTCGACGTACAGCCCACCCTCCGACCTCTGCACGCGCGCGCGGGTTAGGCGAAATCGGCGTCGAAACCCTAACCCTAGAAGACCAGAGCGAAGGGGGGGTGGTTTACCGGGGTGTCGAAGGAGACGCAGCACTCGTCCTTGTGGATGCGGCTGCCGGGCTCCGGGATGCGGACCTTGTGGAGGTGCGAGCGGAGGAGATCCATGGCCGCGGACGGCGCCGGGCGGCCGTGGCGGAGGAGGAGGAGCGCGGCGGCGCCTAGGGTTTTCGGGGTGGAGACGGCGAGGCGACGAGAGGGGGGAGAGGGAGGAGTGATTAGATTAGAGATGGAAGAGGGGTTAAAGTTGGTAGGAGCAGGAGACTTGTACGGGAGGCAATTTAAACACGGGGTTAGTTTGGCTTTGGCCGGCACATTTAGGCTGCGTTAGCTAGGTTGAGTACAGTGCGCATGGAAAATAAAACGGTCTATTAGCGCGTGATTAATTAAGTATTAGTTAATTTTTTTAAAAAAATGGATTAATTTGATTTTTTAAACAACTTTTGTATAGAAACTTTTTGTAAAAAAATATACCGTTTAGTAGTTTAAAAAGCGTACGCGTAGAAAAAAGTACTGCGCACGCGGGACTGTACCGAACACAGCCTATTGTCTTGTTTTCAGATTTTATAAAAAAAACACAAATACTACGTACTTCCTAAACTTCCTAAGTCGCTATGATTTTTTTTATAATTTATGTCTGATCAAGTTTATAAAAAAATTTAGCAATATCTATATTACCAAATTAGTTTCATTAGATATAATATTGAATATATTTTGATAATATGTTTGTTTTGTGTTAAAAATATTATTATATTTTTCTATAAACTTGGTTAAACTTTAAAAAATTGATGAGAAAAAAATCAAATCACTTATAATATAAGACAAATAGTAACTAAAGATAAATATGTGAAACTAAAAAATGCATCCATCTATCTCCAACGGTGTTTTTTCCCTATTACACGGGAGATGAGCGTGCACACATATTTGCTATCATCCTAAAGACCCGTTTGATACGGCTCCTACTGCAAGATTTTATTAGTCTCATAGAGCTGGCTTGAATAACATACAGCGTGGAGTTGCCGTTTCTCTCCTGATAATTATACTACAAAGCTGGAGCGGCATTTCCGCCGCTCAAAATCGATAAAATGTTCTTGTAAAGTTGGATTTAGATGACATTCCACCCAGCCTGTCTTAGAAATGGATAGGTTAAATCAAAACCATGTGGAACCTCTAAATTATTTTGGATTACTAAACCAGCATTTTCCATCTGCTCTGACGGCATTTTATCCTTCCCCACTTTATGAACGAGAAAAACATTTTTCTCCTGGTTATAAACCTATGAAGTCAAGCGGTAAACTAAACTAAACTGAATCTGAGAACCTGTTAAACCTGGGATGATGGTTGCAACAACTAAGCATGTATTTACCTCTGATCATTCTGATGAAGAAGCCTATGACTCTGCTCAAACATTCCCATGTAGGAGTAGCTCTCATTGTGAAAGTCCTACAGGATGCAGTGTTCTTCCCAACGGAAGATCAGAGAGAGATACACATTCCCTGTCTGATCAGAAAAAAAATAATGTTCAGAGAAACAACTATTACTCCTGTACATCTCTTATCAGGAACCAAAGCTCTGTTCACCGATTTGTGTTGCGTTCGATCGATCAAACCGTGTCATGGGGATTTGGAATCTGAGAACCGTGCAAAGACTGAACATGCAAACAGCAAATATTCGTTTATTGCAGGTCAGAGATGCCAAATTCGTTTTTCCCTAGACATCATGCATCCGTGAAGAAACCACATTTGTAAAATTCAGTAAGAAAATTTCCAATTTCTTGCTGGAATTGAGCATACTTCTTACAAAAGGTCCCTTGAAATTCCTACGAGAATCCCACAGTCCAAACAGAACTACAGAGACTAGCCACAAATTGGTCTTTCAACATCATCACATTCTTCATATTCATAGCAGAGATGCAGCAGAGTAAGTTCTTAGAATTCAGACCATAAACACTTCAGAAGTTCAGATAGACTATAATTAATACTAAAGCATAGCTCATGTTCTGTACAAAATGCTAGTACTAATCCACCTTCCCAGGGTCAGCAAAAGGTATACTAGGATAGCCATATTTTCATCAGTCATGTTCATGCAGTAGCCAGCTACTTTGGGGGGGATATTATACCATATAGAGTGTTTATACCATCATCACACAATAGCTTTTCGGAGCTGATGGTGTGACCAAAAAATGAGGAAGAAAAAGACCCAATCCTTAGAAGAGGGTTAGAGGGCGGCTGCTAGCTTGGAAGAACTTCATTTCCACAGCTTGACGAACTTGTCGTGGCTCGTGGAAGCAACCAGACCAGAGCTCGACGACGCCAGGGCTGTGATGAGGCTGTCATGAGCTGCGAGCGTCATCGTTCGATTCTCCGACATGTCCCACAGCTCAAGAGACTGCAGCATTCGACACAAAACCGGAGGTAAGCGTACTACACACACTGTAAACATGAACTGAGGTGAAAACATAAGTGGTCTTTATGGTCTAATGGTTGTCATGAAATAGGAAAAGTATTTCATTGCAGTAAATCTTCAAAATAATTGCATGTGTATCATGAAGGAATATTTCTGGAACTTGAGATATGTGTACGATGTACTGAAATTCAAGTTGCGGGATGATCCTCAGTGCGAATGAGTAGTCATGAGTTGATATAGAAAAAGTTGTTTTTAACCAGCTACTTGGGATGATCTGTGCAGATTAGTTTTGAATGAATCGTGATGCATGAGCGTAAAAGAGATCCAAGAATATAAAGGAAATACATGCCTGGTAACAACCAATGATGAGCAAAGATGAATATGAAGGGTGGAAAGCACACGAGTGAAACTTGCTCCCAGTGCAGCTAAGCTCTTGCACGCAGCGATCATCGCTCCCAGCATTCATAGACCATACCTTCACCGTGTCCTCGCTGACAGACACAACATATTCACCATTGGGATCCCAGCACACTGAATCGACATGCTTTGTGTGGCCCTGCAGTTCCCAATAAAGAGGACAGATCAAAGTGATCGGTTACCATAACTCGGAAACTCTAAAGATTAACATAGAAGTGAACACTAGCTATAGTTAACACAATGTGACTTTGAAAATAAGTAAATAACCAAGCTAGAACAACTTACCATCAAGGCGAGAAAGCTAATTACAAAATAAATAGATATATTTGCGATATCCAAAGTTCACTCTTAAAACGAGATATGAAAAGTAAATACGTTCTTGCACATAGATTTGTTGGTCAGTATACATGTTACTGGAACCACAGTGAATTTATAAGATCAGAATACAAAAGCCAACTGTGAGGTACAAAGCCTCCACAAACCTCAAATCTCCTAAGGCAAGCTTGAGTCTCCACGTCAAGTATAGAGACAGCATTCTCTGAAGCTGCTGCAAGATATCCTCCATGACGTGGTTGGAATCTCAGCTGGCTTGAGCCTCCCTACAAAGGGATTGGAAACAAATAAATCAAGAAACAGGGTATCCTACAAGACATCTCCTTTGACACCAGTTGCTAACTATGGCTGGAGACGAAGTCATTAACAACCCATAACTAGAAGGGGCTAAAAAGCGTTTGAAACCAATTAACAAGTTGGTATGGAATATCATTTAGGATGTTATTTTCAACGTAACATTTAGGATGTTTTCAACAGATTGCCATTCATCATGCACATTTTCTATAAATAGAAAAGTCTACGAGTATATGTTGGAGTACTTTGTCAAGAAAATGTTAGGATTGTTCACAATAAAGTGGCAATTCCAGATTGACAGAATGCTAAATAAGACAAACTGAGTAACCTTAAAAATCCGGACGATGTTTCCATTGTTGATACTCCAGAATCGAATTTCATTATCCCCATCACAAGAACAAATGAGGTCATCCTTGTTTGGGTGGAAATCCAGTGACATAACAGATGCTGAGTGCCCAGTGAACGTCCGAATTGAATAGCCTTGCTGCAAAGTTCAATGACAGCATTAGAATATGACGAGCAGTAATACACAAAAGTACTTTGTTGCCCTTGCAGCTTTAACATTACAAGTATTGACATTACCCAGGAATCTGAGTTTAGATGTATCATGCTTTCACCTAGAGAACAAACAAGTTCCACTGCTACAAAATGAATCCATGCCATGCCAATGAATCTAAAATTGATACTGTGGATCTTTCACGACATATGACCTTGCAATGAACATTGCTTACTGTATTCTTTGAGAATTTAGAGCCTACTTAACTTTATGATGCTGTTTCTACATAAAGGGCAGCTCAAAAGGTAACAACTCTGAGCTAAATATACAAATGGTAATTTCATATGGTTTCAGTGCTAGATGACAGGTACTTGTGCAACATAACAGAGGCAATCACCGAGGCAAATAGATGGTAGGGAAAAAAAACTGGACAGTTATGTACTCACATTGTCAGCATCCCAGACCCTGACAGTTTTATCAAATGAGGAGGTAGCAAGGCGTGGAATGCTTGCACTGAACCGTACATCAGTGATCAAAAGAGAATGTTCCTCCAATACTGACTTTTGTTTTAAAGTTTCAGCATGCCACAATACCACCTGCATTGCAATATTGCAAGTATCTATTTCAATATCACCATAAAGTCAAAGGTATGCCTGCCCATTCCGACAGTATCAACTAGGCTGAGCATCTTAACAAGCACAGGCATGTGGACTTACCTTCTTATCATGACCCCCAGTAGCAAGTAACTTTCCATCTGATGAGAAGTGGCAGCATACAACCTTGTTTGTGCTCGCTTGTACAGAAGAGATCTCTCGAAAGATGAATCCTGCTTAAGACGTATAAACAGAATCAAAGCTCTACGGAACACAAATTGATGTCAGACTTCCCTATAAAATACATCATAAATCTAATCCATTGAACCGACATATGTTACCGCATGACATATTAGATAAATTCCTCTCGCACAGGGCCATGGCCTGAACCGCACCAACTACTCAATTTCCATGCTAACTTCACCTAAATGAGTTCAGCTTTTTGGCACTATTTGCACTAGCCATAATTACATCTAAGACTAACTGGCCAGGGTAACCACTGCCAATGATGTTAATATGTTGAAGCCAACCATTCAACTTCAACTAGCCATAAGTTACAAAACAGTTAGCCTTATCACACCTTTAGTAGATTCCATACGACTGCCATCTCTTTGATCTGCATCATCATGTGACAGGAACGAATCCACATGATCTTCCAAGCAGCCATCCTCCACAAAACGATCCATGTCAGCCTGCAGTGTGAGTTATCAGAAGTTCAGAAGTCAGGTATCAAAAATACCATCAGTGCAACGAAAAGTTTTCCAAACTATGTTACATGCATAATATATCCACGTAACAGGGTCATAGCTGTTTGGATTTTAGAACCAGTAGTAACTTACAAGTTGATTTGATGGTGATCCCATTGTCACTGCTGTACTGGCACCATAAACAACTAAAGCCTTTGATAAGCTAGCATTGTGGTGCAGCGAGGGCATTGAAATTGTGTCACCTGGGCTTTGCGATGAAGGAGTTGAGGGTTCTGAGGAGGGGACTGCAGTGTTTCCAGTGCCAGAACTATTGGCTGGACCAGACGATGAGATTGGCTGTTTGCGCTTTCGCCCATTTTGATTCTTGGAAACCTGCAAAACAATATATTTATGACAGATACAAGTCTTAAGGACAGGCGCAGTAACAAATCAAGGTGGTAATGTTGAATATATGTAGAACAAAGTGAAACCTGTTCACTTCCACGGAATGAATTAGACAGGCTTCCATCAATAGTAACACTTCCAGCTCCCATTTTTTCCTGCTGGCCTGGAAGGTGATTAAAGATTGGTGGTTGCTGGCTAAGTAAAGAATGCTGAAGGAGTTGTTGCTGATTGCTGCTTTGCTGGTGCTGCTGTATAGCTGCTATCTTCTACTACATATAATGACGAGGTGTTAAGGTCGAAAACCAAAGATGTAGAAGTAATCTTGAAAAAGGTAGCTTCAGAAAGCATGTGAGCACATGCTGGATCATTCTGAAATACTAACAGTATGAGTGCCGCTGTTCAAAAGAGTATATTCCCAAGGACCAAGACCATTATTTTCATGATTAAATCACTATGCTATAATAGAAAAGAAATGGTACTGCGTAATGCAAACTTGGCAACATGACATAACTAGAACAAGCATGATACCTTTAAGAGAAAATCCAAGAAATGCCATCGACAAGTGCGAGTTCCATAAAATGCGATCGCACAAGCGATTTTGTCCCAGAAATGCCATCACCGTTACGGTTCCGTCCATCCAGCGCCTTTAAATGCATTGTTCATCCTATAGCACTTAACGGAGGGACGCTAACGGAACCCTAACGGCGATGGCATTTCTGGGACAAAATCGCTTGTACGATGGCATTTCATGGAACTCGTACTTGTCGATGGCATTTCTTAGAATTGGATGCTTGTCAATGGCATTTCTTGGATTTTCTCTAAATGAAAATAAAATTCTATTACTGATCACTGATAAGAATTCAACAATATATTCTATGGACATATGGAAGATATCAATTGAGCACAAAATTATGCATAACCTGGTAGTTTACAAGGTACTACTACTTACATCCAATGTATCTCACAATAAATAAATGCATGAATATAGTAAAACATACAAGTGAAACTTACCTTCATCAGCATATCTGTCTCCATGCGCTGCACAGGTGAGCACATATTTTGCAATGAAGGGCCAACACTAGGAATAACTTCTGTGTAGGCATTTGATTGACCATCCCTCCCAGGAACAATGTTTCGGCTACTCAAAAGCATCCGAAGCCTTCTGCTGTCCATCTCTCCAGGTGAAGATGTCATATTTTGTTGTGCTTGAAGCAGAAGCTGCTGTTGCTGTGGAGTGAGAAATTGTAGATGGTGCAATGGTTGGGGAGACTGAATAAAAGATTTCTGTTGGAGAAACCCAGATCTAAGCTGGTCTAAGCCCTGGAAAGTTATAATCAAATGGTAACACATCATAAAAACAAAAAAAAGTGCAGTATTCAAACTTGCTCCTAATTTATAGCTTAGAATGCCAGTTAATGAATGAAGTGAAAAACTCACTGTAAGAGGCCACCCTTTCAACGTCAAATTGTTCCCTGCTGGGTTAGCACCTGCCAGACAACAGAGTATCAAACAATGGCATTAAGTACATGAATGAACAGGACAGCAGGTACTAATCTAAGAGTTGCCAGTTAACAGCCAGAAACAACAAAAATAGTAGAGTTCAAAGCAAAAAAACCTGGTACTCCAATTAATGATCCATCTGCCCCTGCAGCTCTCATGTGTACAGCAGCATTTGTGTCTACCTTTATTTCCTGATACAAATTTGACTCGTCTAGTTATAGACAATAATGCATGGGATTATACATCTGAAATAAGATGGTCTACCTGTGTTGATGCCTGGAGTTGTTGGTTCCGGGCCTGAACCTGCTGCAAAGTACCTGACACGCCACCAGCTGATCCATGGAAAATTTGCCTAACAACAATCAAAGCAAATCAATACACACACTAACAGGAAAACAGAAGATAGAGATAATTGCCGTTAAACAGCCATTACAGTTTGAACCATCAAGATAGCCTTGATTAAGGGAATTAGTAAATGATTTAGTCAAACAGCTACAACATGCTGACTAGATTTATTGTGAATAATATGTAAGTAATATAATAATTTTATTAGCACATTTAAGTGTATAATAATAATTCATGGACAAAGTTGCAATTTGAGGACCGCAAAATAGTCAGGTAAAAACAGAGGCGGTAAACACAATTCAAGCATGGTGAGAAATCCTAACATATCACATTATAGGCTGTATTGACTATTGAAGACTGATATGCTTCATTTTTGTAGGTTTTTTATTTTGCGCTACATACCCCCCCCCCCCAAACAAAAAAAAAGTAAATGTAACATTAGCAAGCATTATTGAGCAGTTGGTACCCTGAAGCCTGAGCTGTTATTGCAACGGACTTCAGCATAGATGATGAGTTTGATTCCAGCAGTTGCCCAATATTTTCTGTAAACCTTTGCTGCAGTATAAAGATATGCATTTCATATTATGAGAGTTTAGATCATGAAAGCAACAATACACATTGCCGTGAAGAAACTACCTTTGCAGGTGCTTCATCTAAGGTGTCCCTTTGAACAGAATTCTTCACCCTCTCCTCATACATCTTTGCAGACAAAGAACTTGCAGCTGATGTGCTTTGTCGTGTTGGAGGATCAGCAGAAACCAAACCATTCTGTGAACTTGTCGGTAAATGACTGCTTTCACTATGCTGTTGTTGCTTCTGCTGGCGGCGTTGCTGCTGAGGTTGCTGCTGACTCTGCTGCTGCTGCTGCTGCTGTGCATGCCTCTGTAGCAGGAGTTGTTGCATTTGGATCTGCTGTGATGACTGCTGGGAATGAGCCTCTTGCTGCTGCAGCTGTGATGGCTGCTGCTCTCGAGCTTTAATTGACTGTGTCTGGGTTACAAAATTTATGTGTAACAACATCAGGAACACAATGTCCGACAAACAAAAAGAAAATACCATTTCGCAATTGAGAAGATTGACACATTATATACCTAGAAATGGCTAGTTTCAAATGGGTAATCACCAGAAAATGAACAGGTATTAGCTACGGCCTACTCCAAAGGGAGGGACCATTGCCTTCAAATTTATTAATCATATTGACGATAAAATATTGCCATTGAAATTTTACTTGAATTTTAAAGATACTAGCTGGAGACATCATAGTACGTATTATCTATGAGAAAGTGTTTTGCATTCAGTACCTTCTAAATGATTAAGACACATGTTCTTCCATAATTGTGTGGTATGCAACATGTTTTGTTTGGAAATATGGGAAAACGTTTGATTTTTTTTTTAAAAAAAAAAGTCCACCTAACAAGTTTTGCCTACATAGATGAATTAGGCATTTTCTTCTTTTTTTCAAGAGTGACATGGAAAGTTCTTGAATTTGGTTTTCAATGTTTGTGTGGAATTTAAATCCATTTGCTTTAGGCAAAAAACTAAATCTTTTTACAGTGAACATGATATCATGACTGACACAATTCAAGCATTTACGAATGCTTATTGTAAGATAAGCAGTAAACCACTGTACCAAGCAAGTACAAGCAAACAACAACAAGGACAAGTGTAATAACCAAGATGCATGTGCTACAAGAACCTCAATGTACGAAGCAGCAACATCAGAGTGCTTCTCGTTCGTCCTTGCAATGAAGATGTCCCAGAAGACAGACCACCACTCCAAGAGGAAACCCCCTGGGGCATCAATTGCTTTTTTTGCAAAACAAAAGCTGACATCTTTCAGTACAAGAAGATTAAATCGCATTCATTACAATGCAGAAACATCAGAGACTGGCATGCATAAATCAGACAAAACAATGTGGCTTTAGCATTGTTCCTTTGTATCTATCCGGTGCAAGTAACCAATAATACATGTGTTTCGCACATGCACAAATGCTCGTGTACTAATCAAGCTAATCAAATGATCAATTTGTACCCATCCTATTGGCCCAAGAACAATGGTTGTCTGAGGAACAAACTATCTGGTCCTAATGCAGAAAGATCAAAGCTTGCAAACTACAGTAGTATGACAAAATTCAGAAATTGATGCACTGACCAACAGGATCGGAAGACACGCTGGCTTCTGCTTGGAATGCCTTGGCAGTGCTCTGCAGGTTCCTCTTCAACAGGTAATCATGGATGTACACATCTAACCTGCTTCCAAGAACACACATGGATAAGTTCAGTGCCGCGATATAAGTGAAAAAGAAACAAGGGGGTTTGCATGCAAGCACAGCAGCAACAGGTAGGAGGGGATCGAAAGTTTTCATGAGAAAATAAAAGGTAAAATGCAGATTGAAGTGTGAAAGAAGCTATAAATTTCGAGATATGAAAAGGCAGTTGCAATGCCAAGGTAAAAGGAAAAGGCGGTTGAAAAGCTAGCAAGCAATAAACCAAACTAGTATATCTGAGAAAGAAAAGGAAGAAGAGGAACAAGAAAAAGTGCATGGCTTTTGCAAAAGGAGAAAACAAAATGCAGAACGGAAAATGCAGAAATTTCAGGAATCTGAATCGTCTGCAGAGCCCTCTGAAATGCAACAAGAAGGGAAGATGAAGGACAAGATTCTTGCAAAATCACCAGAAAAGGACGATCTAAACCGCCAAGAAACAAATCTGGAATCCTCACAAAACGAAAACAAGAAACCAATCTGGAAAAAGATAACCAAGCGGAGACCGAAGGCCAAATGGAATGACAAAAAATCTCAACAAAAACGAAGAACATTTCAAGAACATACTAAAAAAACAAAAGAATGTGCGAAGAACAGCAGCAACATCTTCCCTTCCTACCAAAGCAATCTGATCACAGCAAACGAAGAACAGAAGGGAGAGAGAGGAGAAAGAAGCTCACATCTTCTCCGCTTCCCACGCACTCTGCTGCTGCGCCATGGCCGCCGCTTCACTCCCTCCACTCCTCGCGGCCACGCACGCTAATGCAGGAAACGCGAAGAACAGGAGAGCGCCTCAGGAACTGACAAAAGAAGAGCACAAAACACAACGCACAGAAGCTAAAAAAGAAGGATTTGGCCGCTCACATTCGCCTCTAAAATCTAATCGAGGTGCGCCAAAAAACGCAAGTTGCTTCCTTTTTAAAATCTTCGGTCGCGGAGAGAGATTACTACCAGCAATGCGTGTGGAATGGAATAGAGGAATCGAATAAAAGAAAGAGTTGAACAGGGTGAGTGAGGAGAGGAAGGGCTTTAGGCCAAAAAAAAAAGAAGAAAAAAACAGAAGATGACTGTCACAAACGGGTCAGTAGCCATAAATTTTTTTTCTTGAAAACGCCAAACAGCTGCCCATTTCACACTGTTTTATAGTGGTTCACCGAGCAAAAAAGAAAAAGCAAGGATTGAGGGATTGTGAATTTGTGATACAACTGCATCCAATCCAATCCAATCCAATTATCCATATCAATTATCGTTATATGCGATTAAGGCCATGAGATTAAAGAGGTGTGGTTATGTGAGAGAGAGAAAGAAAAAAAAATGTGAAATGGTGCTACAGTTCTAGGGCTAATAATGAGTGTGCATGGGTTGATGAGCCTGCAGAAAAAAGCGTACTTGCGCTCACTGTAGCTCCCCGGTCGAAACTACCTCTCCTTTTGCACGATATTTCGCTACTGCCATCGTGGCTCTTTTTTTTTCTCTTCAACATCGTTCTCTCGCGGCACTTGTCATGCAGGTAAGATCAGGAAGTGATTCTGTAGAGCCGTAGAGATGATGAGACGGTACACCAGGTTTTCATTAGCCCCATTGCCAAGATTTATTCAGAACTTAATTAAATTATGCTTAGTTTCGGTAATGTAGGAGTAAAATATATCTCATCATTTCCGAGCTTTTCTTAACGCATTACATACCATGCACTTATACACACGCATACCCACCCATACAAGCACCTTCAAAAATTAGACTGATATATCTTAAATTAAAAAAAGTCACGGAGATGTCTCATACCGCCTACTACTAAAAGATAAATAGTCATAAATACAAGCGTACGTGTCAAGTCAAACTACTTAAATCTGGGTAGATAGGTTTTGTCACAGTAAATCTAACCAGCTGAGCTACAATCCGTTCATATTTTAAAGCTTTTAAAACAAATACTCTTATGATGGCCTTTACTGATTTAGAATTCTACTATCATTAGAAAATATTATTCTACCACTAGTAGTTAGTAGTTAGGTGGTAGCGTAAATAAATATAAACTTATCTAAAAGATAAATATGTTATATTTGTATTTAAAAATACTTACTTATAATTATAATTTTGTACTATCACGCAAATGATACATAGTAGAGGAATTGTGTTAAGTCCTTACAGAACAAAACATATTTATATATTTTTAAAACAGAGTGAGTATCCCCGGTTTAATAGGTAAGGCAGATGTTTTTTATTTATTTTACTATTCTACATTTCTAAAAGTAGATAACATGTCTTAAAGTAATTTTGAGGACGGGACAGTTTTCCTCTTTGCTAAGTAATTAAATATTGTTGGTGAGAGTTTGAGAAGAAAATATAATTGACAAGTGTATATTACTATATATTAAAAAATGAAGGATGTTCAAATTATATACTCCCTTCATCCTAAATTACAGGGTGTCCTCTTTTTAAAAAAAATCACACTCGATAACTTTTGACTAATAATCATATTAACCATATATATGTTAAGTATTATGCATGTTATACACTAGATTCATATTTTAAAGTATTTTCATATGATGCTAATTTTATATTTATTGGGCATATAACATGAAATAAATTAATGATCAAAGTATGTCATTAAAGACTGTGTAAAAAAATATAGGCCTTATAATTTAGGTTCAGAGATCGGGAGTCTTGCGAATACCTCGGACATGTCAACGGGTTGTACACTGACTAATGTATTTGTAGAGTATGGAGATCGTTAAAACTAGGGTATTCGCGAGAGTCGATCAAGCAAACAAAAGACAGAGATTTATACTGGTTCGGGCCCTCAATGTGAGTAATAACTCTATTTCAGTTTATATGGATTATTATAAAAAAACGCTCAGAATACAATAAAGGATAGAACAGTTGACTGATTTCGTCGACTAGAAACTGTCGAGAACGGCCCAGCAAGATCTATTCGGCAAATATGGTGAAGACTTCCTTCGGATTGCTTCTGGGCGTAGATTTTGGTCTGGTTTGTAGCCGATTACCCTCCTTGACCATGGGGGCCTATTTATATAGCAGAGATCACCTCCTTCTCCAAGTAGAACTTGGGGAAATAGAACGGAATACGGCTCAAGGAAACTTTATCTTTCTCGACTAGGACTCTGCACCTTCTATTCCGGGAAGATAATTTCCTTCTCTTTCAACTATATTTCTTTGATTAAAGGATACCTTATCGTATACTATCGGGTATATGGTTTTACCATATTTCATTAACCCGTGTACCTTATCCTTGACTCTAACAGTTTCCCCCGACTTCAATGCAAATTATTTTACCGACATCCTTCAACTGCTTTTCCGAGAACAACCATTGTCGAACTCATCAGACCGTTCTCGGACGTTGAGAAGGTATAGAACGGGCAACATGGTTGCCCCGAATCCGAAGACTCGATGTAGACCAATCATTTTGATTGAAGTCAGAAAATCCTAACGGTTATAAACAAATCGGCTAAAACTCCGGCAATGATTTCTTCGTCTTCTTCGAAACCTAAACCGTCAAATGTGACCTATAAATTATATTTCTGATATTTATTTGGGTTCCATTTGTCAAAGCAAGAAACTCCAAACTTCTCCCCTGAGCCTCCAATCTCCATCGCCTCAATCTACAAAAACCCTAAACCACAGTCTCCCTCCATCCCTTTCATCGATTCTCCATGGATCTCCTGGAGTCTGTCATCGATCATCTCGAGATGAGGGAGCTGCAGCAAGATGCACTCTGCCGAGCGCAAAAGTGGTGGCGCGCTCGGAAGTTGGTACAGATCCTGTGATAAATCTTGGGCAAATGATTACACTAGTCTCTTTCGTCCAATGTGGTTTCTTGTTCCTCCTTCCGAGTTTCTATCTTTACTTCTTGACTTCTACGAAATCCACCTCCTTCACCTCAACCCAAACTCCATTGCCTTCTTGAGCATCTTTACCCATCTATGCGAGGCGTACCTTGGGATATATCCTTTTCTAGATTTGTTCAGATACTTTTACGAGGTTAGATGGTTGGAGGCCTCCAAAATCTCGGGATGTTCCTCCGTCTTTGGGATGGGATGAAAGATGAGTACATCCCCTTTAACTGCTCGTCTTCAAGGAAAGATTGGAGGAAAAGTTGGTTCTATCTTCACATCGAGGATATATCCCTATGCTTGAAGTCCCCGATGAAAAACCAACGCGCTTAGAGACATGGACCTCCAAATCCTTTATGACTCCCGCCTTAGCGAGTTTCATAAAAAAATCCATGATCTCCGAGGATGTGGTTTGACCGGATATAAAGTCGTTCAAGACTTTGTCTGTCATAGGATCCAACCTCTCCAAGCACGTTCTCACCCTACATACTTGTACTCGAGGGAACATGACGAGACGCGGCTGTCGCACCGGGGTATATTTTACGGTTTTCTTATTGACATAAAGAACTGCAAATACCTTCAATTGATAACCTTGTCATTTTTGTATGAATCACAGAGCTCCTTGAGGACATCGTGACCGAGCGCGTCGGCAAGTTGGTAGTCAACCCGCCGTCATCTGTCGCTGACATCCCTACTCCGCTCTGGGGACCTTCCACCGATGGATCGGAACGACATAGTGAACGTAAGTATTTTCGACCACTACTCCATGTCATTCATTTCAATGCCCGTAGGAGTAGTAATCTTGATTCTGTCAGGCATTACCTTTAACGGATGTAATCGACCCACTCGTCAATCACCAGGCGTCTGCTTCCTTGAAGGAGCACGCGGTTTCTAAACAAGCGGCCGTGGCCCTCGCCCCCGGAGGTAGTGGGACAAAGAGGAAGCGCTAGCCTACTCTGCCAAAGACCTCAAGGATGGGGAAGCTAGTGCGGACCAGTGACACCAAGGTGAGACCCTAAACTTAGGTTAACTATAAAATTTCGGTAGTCGTTTCCGTCCTCCCCCTTTCTTTTCCGCAGACTACCTCCAGTGCAAAGACGGCCCCCATGAAGAAGACGCAGCTACTGAAGAAGCAGAAAACCGCGTAAGTGAAAGTCTGTCGTACCAAGATCCATCTTTTTCCATCCTTTGTAGTAATGGGACAACTTTGATT
The DNA here is from genome assembly GCA_008326285.1 of Oryza officinalis. Classification (NCBI taxonomy): domain Eukaryota; kingdom Viridiplantae; phylum Streptophyta; class Magnoliopsida; order Poales; family Poaceae; genus Oryza; species Oryza officinalis. Next base: position 6,687,596 of record BDMV01000001.1, on the reverse strand, counting down.
GCAGCCCCTCTCCTCAAACTCAGGCCAGAGCACCGGTGCCTGAGAAGAGGCGAGCTCCAAATCGCCCCTTTCGACTGTCGTTTTGCCCCCGCATCCTCTCTTAGTCAGTGCCCTTACGCTCGTCAGCTGATTGAGACGAGCGCCCGAGATCTCGTTGTCGAGATCGGATGGCTTGAGAAAGCCGCATCTATTGCCGACGACGCGGCACTAGAAGCCTAGCTCAGAGAAGCACGGGCTGACAACGCCAAACTGCGGGAGGTGGTGACGGGGAACGACCACCAGCGCCGGGGTCTCGAGCATGAGCTCTCGAAGACAAGGGACAACCTGTCCTTCCTCCGTCAAGCCCTGCACGAGAACTATGGGCTTCTCGATGTGGTGGCCAAGGGGTTGGGGAAGCGCGTCAAGCACCCAGCCTTCCCTGACGAGATGACTATGATGGGATCCCTTGGGACTCTTATCACGGCGCTGGAGACCGCCACCAATGACTGTGCCAAGCAGGTAGCGGACGAGGTGCGCATCGGGCTCAAGTCCGAAGCGTGTCATGTCCTCACGTGCCTCAGGCTCACCCACCCCAAGATCAATCTAGAGGAGGCCTTGACCAAGGGGGGAGCCGACGAGAACCGTGACAACATGATGTCGGAGGTCGAGGAGCTTGGGGATTCGGTTATCCCCTTTTTTGAAGAGTAAATTTTTATTTTCACCCTTTATTGTAATAGAGATGGACAAGTATTGGGCTTGATGTTTAGAAAACATTTCCCTTTTGCAATATCCGATTTTGAATTTTCATATGCTTTGATGTCTCTATATTGTAGATTTCTCGAAGTCGTGAACAAGGATGTCCAGCAAAGCGGACACCCGTTACACACAATTGTCGAACCCAGTACGCCTAGGGCTCCTTGACGCCAAGTGACGGAGAACGTGCCCTGGTTGCCATCACTTCTGACAATGCCTTGGCCTCTGAGGAGGACCAAGTGACGTTGTTACGCGAACAATGCCATATTAAGAAAAATGTGACATTGTAGCATACTGTCTTTGTACTCAGACCAAAAATTTGCTAACAATGTCATTTTTCTAGACCTTGGACGTTCTCTTGCAGAGATGGAAGGGCGGGTAGAGTATTGGAAAACAATGTACAAGAAGGAAGGACTGGAGAGGGCCGCCGACAACATCAAGAAAGATCAGGGCACAGAGCTTTTGAAGGGCAGAGAGATATGGATCTCGGCGCACCTTGAGAACTGCTGCCCCATTCTACAGTGGTTATGCACAGAGTTGCACGTGGCTTGTCCTTCTCCCGAAATGTCTGTCTCTGGGTACCTGGGATGGATATGGGGCACATGCAGCACGTTTCTTGGCACCAATCAGCGTATAGACGATAGCCTAAAGCAGGAATATCGTCGAGCTAGCAGATATGCCGGAGGACACGGACTCGCATGTATCCGCGAATCTTGTCCCCAACTGGACCTGATCTTCCTTCGGGAGGGATTTAGGCGTTCTCGGAGGACTACCGCCAAGATTGACCAGATTGCGCAATCTTTCGCTACTTTGGCTGTAGATATCTTCTTCACAATGAACTGGCAATGGCCTTCTTGGTAGGTTTAGTCGTCGTATTGCTCTGTAAAATAATCTAGACAAGACATTAGTAGAAACTAAAACTTGATCAATTTTTGTAAGCTATGACGATAAGAGAGTACTCTTAGCCCCAACTAGTTTATGGAAAGCATATTTCGATAAAAGTAGCTTAAATTTTCATATTTGACCAAATTGAAGTAGCGAATTCCCAGCCCCCAACCGTGAAGTTGGAAAGACCAATTCCCAATTACATGGCTAATTAATACGTTACAGTGGGCATTCTGACATGGCCAAATCTGACATGGCCGTTTGACCTTTAGCGTCCAACTACCTCACAGTGCCAGACATCCCCAGCCAAAGTGTTGAGACCCGATCATTAGTCGGCATTAACGTAATAGATCGATAGGAAATGAATTCGACTTGCGGCATTATGAAGCAAAAGAGGTTCATAGAATAAAACATTGAAATAAATAAGACAAAAGACGTATATATATAAAAAAAACTGATACAAATCAACTTACAGATTAACCTCTAGTCTTATACATAGAATTTTTGTAGTTGATCAATGTTCCAAGAATTGGATAACTCGCGGCCTTCGTCGTCGGCAATTTTGTACGCACCTAATCGTAACACTTGTACTGCCGTGTATGGTCCCTCCCACTTTTGTGAGAGCTTGTTGCGCCCTGCCTGGTTCTGTACTCGTCGGAGGACGTAATCACCGATGTCAAGTGTACAAGCTTGAATGCGCTTCTCGTGATAGCGATGTAGGGCCTACTGATATCTGGTTGCTCGGATGGAAACTCATTATCGGTGTTCTTCCAGTAAGTTGACGTCGTCTGCTCGCCTGTTGTCCTAGTCCTCATCTAAGTACTCCCGAACTTGTGTCGATCGATAGCGTAGCTCAATAGGGAGCATGACTTCAGTTCCGTACACGAGAAAGAATGGTGTCTCTTTGGTTGGTGTAGTCGGCATGGTACGGATGACCCATAGAACAAAAGGAAGCTCCTCAACCCAACGTGAGTCGTAGGCTAAAAGCCTATCGTATACACGTGTTTTGATCCCTTGGAGAATGATCCCGTTTGCCTGCTCGACTTGTCCGTTGCTCTGAGTATGAGACACTGATGCAAAGCAAATCTTGACCCCGTATTCTGAGCAGTAGTCCTAAAAGGCAGCGCTCATGAACTGGGAACCGTTGTCCGTCAATATCCGGTTTGGAAGGCCGTATCGACAAAATATCACTTTGATGAACTTGATTGCATTTTTGGCTCTGATTTCTCTTGTTGGCTCCACTTCAATCCACTTAGTGAATTTATATATAGCCATGAACAAGAATTTGTAGCTGCCTTGTCCTCTCGGGAAAGGTCCGAGGATGTCCAGCCTCTAGCACGAGAACAGCCAAGGCAAAGGGACAGTTTGGAGGGCTTAAGCTGGTAACTTGGTGTGCTTGATGTGAAACTGAATGGCTTTGCACCGTTGTACCATGTCGGAGGCATCTTGGAGAGTCGATGGCCAGTAAAACCCTTGTCGGAAGGCCTTGCCAACCAACGTTCTCGCTCCGGCATGTGATCCGTAGATTCCTTCGTGGATGTTGAGCAGTAGCTCTTTGTCGTCGTCGGACGCGACACACTTTAGCAGTACTCCATTGACGGCTTTCTTGTATAGATTGTCCCCAATCATACAATAAGCCTTGGCTTGTCAGGAGAGCTTCTCTACTTCCATGTCGTCATCCAGCAGCTTGTCGGCATTGAAGAATTCAATAAGCGGCATGCGCTAATCCATAGTTGTCTCGATGCCTGCGACGAGCTTGTCATTCTGAGTAGTAGCCCCTCGAGCGAACATTGGTGGTGCTATCGATGTCGTCATCTAGTGAGCTCTTGACTGCAGGATTGGTTAGCACTGCAAAAAAGTACATGGTTCCACTGGTTCTCTTCTGGAAGCTCGACATGCAAGGTTGTCAGCATCGACATTGTCTTTACGGTAGACATGGCGTACCTCAAACCCGCCGAACCTTCTTTCTAGCTTCTTGACTTCGACGAGATAGTTGGACAACTCAGAGTCAGAGCACTTGTAACTTATGCACTTGGTTAGCGACTATTTTTGAGTCCTCTTTCACAATTAGTCGCTTGACCCCGAGTGATACAGTGGCTCTTAATCCAGCGAGAAGTCCTTCGTACTCGGTTGTGTTGTTGGTTGCACAGAAGTTTAGCTGTACGGCATGTCGGAATTGATCTCCGGTCGGTGAAGTTAGAACAAATCCAGTGCCTGCTCCTTGGCTGTTGAAGGCTCCATTGAAGGCCATTGTCCATCGCTCGTTGTACGGTCGGTCGGCTTTACCATCCTCGGGGGCGGTCTAGTCGGCAACGAAATCTGTGAGTGCCTGAGACTTGATGGTTGTTCGTGGAATGAAGTGGACATCGAATTGGTTGAGCTCGACGACCCATTTGGCAATGCGTCCTGCGACTTCCTTGTTTATGACAATCTCACCAAGAGGGTACGAGGAGACGACCGTGACTTTGTGGGCCTGAAAGTAATGGCGCAACTTTCGAGATGTCATGACCACAACATAGAGCAAATTCTGGATATAAGGATATCTGGTCTTGGTATCGTACAACACTTCACTGACATAGTAAACTAGGCGTTGCATCTTTTCACGCTCGACAATGAGAAAGGTGCTTACGAAGTACGGTGTTGCGGCTGTGTAGAGGAAGAGTTGCTTCTGTGGTTATGGAGCGACGAGGATAGGTGGATTAGCGAGGTAACGCTTGAGTGTGGAGAACGCCTCCTCGGCCTCAGTTGTCCACTCGAACTTTTCTTGTTTCTTCAAAAGGTTGAAAAAAGATAGTCCTCATTCTCTCATCCTTGCCACAAACCGATTTAGAGCTGACATACATCCTGTAAGCTTCTGGACTTCTTTAAGCCTTATCGGCGACTTCATATTCTCGATGGCCTTAATCTTGTTCGGGTTTGCTTCGATACCTCGTCCCACTAGGACGGGATCAGCTATCTCTAACGGGCATTAACCCTCATCACTATCGGGTAGGGCCCCCGTCACTGAGCAAAGGTCAGTGATGTGAGAAAATATCTCAATCGGGCACAAGGCCGTCACGGATGGACGTTATCTCAATCGGGCCTAACAATGTAGCCCGTCACAGATAAGATTGACCAAACGATACAAGTCAAACCAGGTTGGGTAGGAGCCCGTCACGGATGACTAATCTCAATCGGGCAAACTACTAAGCCCGTCACCGATGACTCCCATCCCTAACGGGCTTTCTGGAAAAACCCGTCACCGATAGGTTTTGTAACACCCTGAAAATTTTGACTTTGAAATACGAAATTAAAAATTCGGAATAACCAAAAATCTTTTTCAAAATACATTCATGCCAGGATTAATTTATTTTGATCTGTCATTTTTCTTTTATGCGTGGGCTAATAGACGAACGTCTAAGAATATGTCGGTATTTGATTTCAAATATTATTTATTCAAGGAACTATGATTATGAGATATCCTAATCTTTGCATATGCCAACTATTTTCGAAAAACCCTTCTCTATATATTAAAAACCCTCGGGCATATTTACTTTATGAATAAAGCTATATATATATATATGTAACACCGTTTTGATAAAACCCTATAGGGGATAGCTTATTAAAACAAATGCTATTTTACTAAAGAAATATAGCTTGATTATTTTCTATGAACCTTGCAGAGTCTGCCTTCGGAAAACTAATTGCAAAATAATATCTATTGGTAAAGTATTTACTAAAAAACCTTAATCTCGAAATATAAATTCCTAATAGGCTACTTCGTAATATAAATTCCTCCTCAGACAAAGTCTAGTCCTCAGACATAATTTTAGCTTGCTTGTTAATATTTATTGTTTAATTGTGTGTGTCTAAGATCGGTGCCAAAAGATCTTGATTAAATTCTTTTCCTAAAAGGTTGTCTTCTGTCCAACATCCTTTCCTTTCTTTATCCTATCCGTCTGTTTCTTTTAGCGCTTCGGTGCTAATTAATTAAAGTCCCAAAGTTCTTCTCTTCTACCGCAGTATTATCCCTCTCGCAAACTCTTATTCTACGGTTAAATTTTAACCGCTCTATCGAGTCGACCTCGATATTTCCCTCGAATATTTACAATTGATCGATGAATTTACCTATTGCGCGTCGATATGACTATTCCCGATTTTATTTCTACTGCTGCGGTTGGATTTGAATGTCATACGTCATCCTAGAAATTCCTTTTTCGATACAGTCAGAGCGCTCGCGATAAAATCCTAAATTTAATTCTCAAGCGACTGAGCGACCGAATTATTTCACCTGGATTCAAACTAAAAATCTGTAACACCCTGAGAAAATTCCTAAATAAAAATACACCGACCAAAAATCATTTCTGATTTATTTTTATAATGTTGAATCATGCCGACAATTTCTTTATTTGTTTTATGCCAGAGCCAAACTTTTGTTGAAAATTTCTAATTTTTCTACTCCTCTGATCTTTTGGTATTTGTCCCAAGATTTTCACTCTGACCGAAATTAGTTTTGCTACAAAAAGTCCGCTTAAACTCCCTTTACCTTGGCCTTCTTGCTACAAGCCTTTTTCCTAGAAAAGTCCATGTTGCCTCCCCAAGCCATTCATTCCTGTTGGGTTAGTAATAAAAAGATAAAGTCTAATCCTCCTCCCCGGTATAGTTTTCGGCAACGACGTCGCCGCGCGCCGCGCCGCTACGACCAGGCCGCTGCGACATCGACAGCTGCTGCGCTTCTCTCCTATCGCGCCAGCGACCTCGCCGTGCGCTTCCGCGCCTTTGCCTGACCTCAGCGGCGAAGCAAGCGTGCATGTTGCTAGCTAGCTGTACGTGAGTGCAATGCATATGCATGCATGCAGCAAGCTAGCAAAAGCTTGCATGCAGCTAGCTTAGCACTAGCCAAGCATGCAGCACGCATGCAGGCAACCGCCTAGGCCGCCGATACGTCGTCGTCGTCTACATCTTCCTCCCCTCGCCAGCAGCCAGAGCCACTACACCAGCCCGGCAAACCCCGTTCGAGCCGACACCGTGTGAACTTGAAATAAAGCCGCTCCTCCTCGGGTCGGGTAGGTGGCGACGGCCGCTCAGCAACCACGTTCGACGACGCCGTGTTTTGACGGCCGCCACGGCCGCACTACCACTTCATCGCCGCCACGTGCCCCGACCAGGTGGACGACGTTTCTGCCGCCAATACGCAGCCGTCACCGCTCCCACCAACACACACACGTTTTTTGGGATGGAATGAATGCGGGCAGCAGCAAACGTCCCTTCCCCAGACTCTATTTAAGCACCGTCGCGGGTGAGCACGCAACCGGTCCCTCTCCATTCTCTCTTCTCCTCCTCCTCGTTTTGCTTCCCCTCAGCCACTCCCTCCCGCGCACACGCTACCGTCTCTCCGCTTGCTCCACCGCGGCCGGCTCCGGCTGGGCCTCAGTTGAGCAAGAGGACGGATAGGCCACCGCGCCGTCATCTGAACCCCGAGAACGACTAACTTATTGAACGGCTAGCCTCTAACATCTAACATTCGACCCATTGACTCACTAACCCGCTGACACTCTAACTTACTGACTCACTGACCTCTAACTCGCTAACCCCTAACCCGTAACTTGCACTAACCCGCTAACATTTACTCCTTAACGTTGTGTGTTTGTTTGTTACCACCGATCGAACACGTGGTGTGCGAGGACGATCCATGGGTCGACCGTCCCCAGGCTGTACATCGACGACCGTAGTTTCGTGCGAGGATCGCCGCTCGGTGTGCCGCTAGCTCCTCTCCTGCTCTCTCTCTTGCTTTTGTTTCCTTACCGCATTTCTCGTCTACCGTTGTTGCCGCGGCGCGGTGACGTCGTGAGGCGCAACACCATACCCGTTCCTTGCATGGCCGCTGTAACGCCCGTTTTGTCGCGGCGTTAGTGGGAAAACTAATCTGCTAAAAACCCTAATTGCGAAAATTTGCTCTTCGGTTGAGTCTTGTTGTGTGCCAAGGTCTCGTGTTTCCCCTCTCAGTTCAATCCCGGAGAAAACTGCGAAATCGGAATTCAAATCCGAGCCCTAATCCTCCCAAAACCAAACCCTCAGAAAAAGTCTGGTTTACCCCCCCTGCCCTCGGGCCGGATCCTTCCCGGCCTATTTCCCTCTTCCTTCCCTGGGCCGCCCCCCCTGGCCCAGCCCCTCTCGGCCACTCCCTCTCTCCTCTTCTTTTCCTGGGCCGTCCCCGGCCCAGCTCTCTCTCCTTCTTGGGCCGTCTCGGCCCAGCCGCCTGCGGCCGCCTTCTTCCCCCGCTGGGCCGCGCCAGGCCGCTCGGCCCGCACGCGCCCGAGCCGCGTTGCCCCCAGCCGTGCCGTCCTTCCTTCTCTCTCTCTTCTCCCCAACGGATCCCGCCGGCGCCGTTCCGTCGCCGCAGACCGCCGCTGGTCCGCCCGGCCCCGCCGCCTCTGCGCGCGCGTGCCGCCTCGGAGAGCCGCGTCCTCTCTCTTTCTCCGTGCCCTTTCCCTTCTCGGCAAGGGACCGGCTCCCCTTTCCTCCCTCCTCTTTTCCTCTTTTTTTTCCTTCTCTCTCGGCCGCCGACCGCCGCCGACGTCACCCGCTGCCGCGCTTGGCTGCTAGCGCGGGGAGCGCCCGCGCGGTCCCCTCGCCGCACCAAACCGACTTTCCCCCCTCCAAAACCGACCTAACTCCCCCCTACAAAACCCCCCCTCCGCCGGGCCGCCATTGCCGCTTCCACCCGAGCCCGCTCCACTCCGCCTCGCTGCCGCCGCCGTCCGTGCCGTCCGCCGCCGCCGCAGCCGAGGGCGCCCGAAGGAGCTCCGGGCGCCATCTCCGCCGCCCTCTTCCCCGGCCCGGAGCCGTGCCGCGCCCGCGCCCGCGCCGTCGGCCTCCATCCCGGCTTGCCGCCCCACCGCGGTAAACCTCCTCTCCTCTCCCCCTCTCTTTTTTCCTCCGTCGGTTTAGGCCGATTAGCCAACCGTAGGACCCCCTCCGGCCACCGCCGTGGCCGCCGTCGCCTTCTCCCCGCCCCGGCGCCGTTACCCCCCCCCTTTTTCCTTTTCTCCCCGTCGGCTTGGCCGCCGCCTCAAACCGCCGCCGTCGTGCCCCGCTCCGATCCGAGCCGAGGGCTCGTTCTCCCTCTCCTCTCTCTCTCCACCGGCGCCTCCCGACGCCGTCCCCCCCCCTCCGGCTTGCCGCCCTCGCCGGAGCACACCGCCGACCGCCCGCGAGCCGCCCTCTCCGGGGCGAGCTCCTCCCCTTTTCTCCCCGCGCGTGCCGACGTGGATGCCACGTCCGCCCGCCCCGGCCCCACGGAGACCGGTCAAACCCCCTTCATCGGCCGGGCCGCGCCGCCAAGCCGGCCTCGGCCTCTTTCCCCTTTTCGGCCCAGTCGGCCCGTGCCCGCCATCCGGCCCTCGGCCTCGCTCCCGCATCGGCCACTCGGCCTCCTCCCCCTTGGGCCGCATCGGCCCGAGTCCCTCGGTCCGGTCCGTCGGCCTCGTTGATCGGACCAGGCCGCGCGCCGCACGGACCAGGCCGTGTCACTCGGCTTGGGCCGCGCCCGTGAGCGCCGGTCCGCTCGGCCCGTGAGCGCCGCTCGGCCTCCGGCCCATCGGCCGCTAGGCCCACCGGCCAACCCCGCGCACCGATCGGCCGTGGGCCAACTCTTTTGGGCCATCGGCCGGTCCATCGGTCCCTCTTGGCCCAACGGCCTCCCTTGCTCGGCCTAGGCCGATTCCCTTCGGGCCGCCGGCCCAATTAATTCGGCCGCGCCCGTTCTATTCTTTTGGGCTGCCCTTAGCCGCCCAAAATAAAGTCCAATTTCAGTCCCTCCTTCTTTTCTTTTTCCAGGGAATTAAAATAATTCCTTTTCTTTATTCCAGAAAATCCTTTAATCTTCGGAAATTCATATCTTTTCAACCGTTCGTCCGATTAACTCCGTTCCACTTCCAAAATTCCTCAAAAATCGAGATCTATCCAATGGCACGCTTAGTGGTCTTTAATAGGGCTTCTTTTTATCGCTTTGTTGAGTCGTCTCGTTTCGCGTGTAGTCTCGGAGCCCGAAGACCCGCAGTGCGCGGATTTCGAGGAAGAAGCTCAAGATCTCGAGCAAGGCAAGTCACCTTTGATCAATTGAACCCATAATTTAAATTAAGTATTTTGATTCCGCAAACTATGCATTACTTAGGTTACACTTGGCACTCGGCCTCGGTTTGCAATACAACCGGCAGGCCCTACCCATTTGCTGCATTCACCTTCCTTGATATTTGAATACCCTAACACCCTTGTCACCCCTCAGGTGATGCCTCGGTATCCGTACCTCGCGTACGAATATCGAGGACTTCCCTCAAACTTTAAAATTGATCACCTGGGTAAAACTTGAGTTTACAAAATGCTTGGAAAACCCGACACTTGGGTCGGTGTCTTGAAAACTAAAGTGAGTTTCTAAAACTCGCGGTACGGGAGACGTACTGGAGGTACGGTCTGCCCGTTCTCGCTCTAAGGACCGATTCCTTGGGAATTACATCCAAGCATATGTCAAGTACGACCACATGGGTGATATGGGACGCCCCTGGCTGAGTAATTAGCTAGGCCAGGGAAATCTTGATGCCAAGGGACAAGTGGATTCGCCGGGGTGGTGTCGGGGAGGACCCCTGGGCTTCCTGGCACAGTATGGTCTGGGACCTAACCTGGTGTTGGTCCGTGGGACCCCTCCCGTTGGCATAAGATGACCCTGAGTCGGCTTTCGAAATGCCTTGTCGTGAAAGCCTCAAGGTCGCCAGACGTGACCGAGGGTCGCGGGCTGGGTGATTCGGGGTTAGTAACGTCGTGTGGGTAAAGTGTACCCCCTCTGCAGAGGTTAACAACTGTTCGAACAGCCGTGCCCACGGTCATGGGCGGATGTGAGGTGATTCCTTAGCGTAGTTTTATTGAACACCTTGTGAACTGCTGTTGGTGTGAGGTTTTCCGTTCTGTGCTTGGTTTAAGGCTGTTGAAGCAGCCGGAGTCGGTGACGATTGGCAGGGAGCCTCTCGTACCGATGTGTTGGTTTAAGGCTGTTGAAGCAGTCGGAGTCGGTGACGATTGGCAGGGAGCCTCTCGTACCGATGTGTTGACTTGGGGCTGTTGAAGCAGCCGGAGTCGGTGACGATTGGCAGGGAGCCTCTCGTACCGGCGTGTGTGAGTCGTGGCTGTTGGTGCAGCCGGGTCGGTGAACGATTGGCAGGGAGCCTCTCGTGCCGACAAGAATCAAATGATACAACTTCACTGCTCCGGCCGGATGAGACGCACTTTCTCGTCCGTGCCGTCGAGAAGCACTCACTTAGTTGTTTCTGAAAGTCTTAAACTAAAATCAATTGTGAAAAATAATTGGTTTTCCCTTGAAGCTTGCATTAAACACTTAATTCCCCGGACTTGCTGAGTACTCCCGTACCCACCCTTGCTCTACATAATTAAACCCCCCCCCCCAGTTCTCGAAGATGAAGAGGTGGACCCTGCTGATGAAGAGTTCTTCCAGGAGCAAGCCGACTTCGAGCAGTAGTAGGGTTTCGGCCTTCCCCAAGGCTTTGCTTGTGGCTTAGGGCCAGTCGCCACTTTCCGCTTCCGCCTTTTTGTAATGCTGTTGTGAACTCGGGTTCTGTCCGCAGTTCCAACCCTGGTTGTAATCCTACTCTTAAATAAAGAGACCGCTGTGGTTGTGATATTCAGTCTTCCTGTTGTACCAGCGCTATTTCCTGGGACTGGTACAGGCATACAGGTCAATCTGGACCGCTCTATCCTGGTCTCCGCCCGGGGCCAGTTTGGGGCGTGACAGCCGCCCTCCGCAGCGATCGCCGCTTCGTCGCCGGCCATGCATGCGCCATGCAGCTAGCTGGCTGTACGTGTGCATGCATGCAAGCAGTTGGCTGTATGTGTGCATGCATGCATGCAAGCAGCTCACATGCATGCAGCTAGCTAGCCATGTGTATGCATATGCATGCATGCTTGCAGCTCGCCCAAGCCCTCCACCTCAACATGCGCACATCCTAGGAAAACCACAAACACCTGAGGATTCCATTTTCGCAGCCAAGCGCTAGCCCGAGCACACACAGGCACACGGCAGGAGAGAGAGAGAACGAGAGAAGGAAGCACAAGGAAGAAGAAGGAGGAAAGAGAGGCTAACTCACGGGTCCCACACCCATTTAAAAACAGAACCTGCACGTGAGGAGTTATGGGCGGTCCCACCCGTCAGACCTTTTTCCTTTTCTTTGATTTAAAACTTTTTCAATCTTTCGAATTCCGTATCTCCCCTGTTTTAAGTCGGATTTGAACAAAACTTTTGTCAAAATCTTTCTAAAATCAAGATCTACTCTATGGCACTGGTTTGGTTATTTTTTGATTTTTCTAGAATTTTTTGCTCTTTTTGTGTTAGCGAGTAGTTGGTGACTTTATTATTCAATCGGACAGGGTACATCTGCGAGGAGGAAACTGAGCTAATTGAGAACGAACCCCCAATTGAGCAAGGCAAGTCACTACGCCCCCTTCCTCGAACATGTTGATCCTATTTTTATAAATGTGTTGATTACAAATAAAATTGTATACTAATTATAAAATGCGTACCTACATTTGCTTAAGCCTTACCTATGATATTGTTTATCCTTATGTATTTACACACCTTTGTTACCTGAGTATATTACTTTACACGTGATTATTTATTCACTGCTTAGCCCTGCTTACATAGACGTGATACACTCCATATGTGTGATATGTGGATGTGGTTATACCGATCACTCGATGGGAGTAATTGTTAGAGATCGGGTGGAGACATAGGCGCCACCCACAGCATGAAAACCTTTGCGAAAACCCAAAAACTTAATTAAACAAAAGTGATTTCGACTGGGGCGGCATGGATAGAATATGGGTGGTTCTGGGAACGGTAAGCCGCCGACCCTGGTCAGTTAAGGACCGAGTCAAGAAGCTAAGCAGGAAACGAACCGAGTACGACCACACTTCTTGAGTGGGGTTAGACCCGGTGGACTAGGTTATTCTTGTGGGGTGGCACCGTAGACATGGTAGGTTCTGGATATCGGTATTGAAATGTGGAAGTGTGTGGTTTAATGACGTCAAAGCTTTATATATGTATAATGTAACCTTCAATCTTGGGAACGCCAGGACTCCCCTCACAACCGGCTCGAGGTAGGAATGTGGCGCCGGGGGTGCAATGGGGATTCATAGTCCTCGGAGCGGGTGCCGCCATGCGAGGGTAGCTAAAAAACCGGGCCGTGACAAGTCTCATGTGTTGGGTGCATCACGGAGTGTGGGATTAAAAGCGTACATCCACTGTAGTGTGAGTAAATTAAACTATTCGAATAGCCGTGCTCACGGTTAATGAGTGCTGGGACTTGTATTACTCTTGACTAGACTCACATGTTTTTTTAAATTTTTTAGAAGAGGTTGGGATAAATAAAACATGTGTAACCTTGCCCCATGTACGGGAAGGTTGAATTGCGATGAAGGAACTCCTAATTAATGACAACCTTTACATAGCGACATTTTTTATGGTTAAAACTGCTAGGTCATAGGCTTGTGAAATAACTCGCGAAAACTGGCTTTACACAAATAAACTGAAACCTGCCTTGAATCCCTATACGCATTTGTTGCATTTCTATAGTGGTGGCTTGCTAAGTACGGTTGGTACTCACTCTTGCTTACTTAAATCTTTTAGAAAAGGTGTTGGTGTCGATCTGTACATGTGCTATGCTGGCAAGGAGTTACCAAGGACGGCGGAATAGGGACCTAGGTTCACTAGTCGATGCGTGTGGGATAAAATGGACCGCCGCTGCTTCGCTTCCGCTACCTCATTTATTTGTGTTGGTATTTTGTGTTGTTGTCGACCATGCTTGGTCTATTCGGATCCCATTTGGGCTACCCTTGTATTATTAATATATTGTAAGACCTGTATGACGATGTCGGCTTGTGATATACAACTGTGCCATGTGTGTACCATCTACAAATCCAGGGAATGGTATTGTAATACACATAGGGTTTTCGGTATACAAAACCGGGGGCTCACAGGTTTGACCCCTGACGGAGCGTGAAGCTCCTCACCGGGAGACCGCGCAGGCCCCCCTTTGCCGGTTCGGCCGGGGGCGCAAGGTGAAATTCTTCGCCCCTGATCTGTGGGATCCCAGCGAGAAAAACACGTGGACGCAGGTGATTTAGACAGGTTAGGGCCGCTAAGGAGCGTAATACCCTACTCCTGTGTTCTGGTAGATCTGAGAGTATGATGGAATCCAGAGAGAGTCCCCAGAGAGAGAGAGTCTTTCTTATCTCCTAGGCCTAGGCCTCCTTTTATATGGCAAGGGGCTACCACATGGGCCACGAGCTGCCTAAGAAAGAAAACATTCTTTTACATTTAGGGCTATCCTACCGTCGGAAGCAGCCTCTGACAGACGCCGCAGCACGCCTTCGCTCGGTCAGCCGACCCATCCGGAGAACGCCCATTTCAGCCTTCATTAAATGGCAGATGACTTCCGTGTCCCGCTCATATTGGGAACGGGAAACATCTGACCGGAGCTGGGCACGCCAACTCCGGCTAAGAGACGAGAAACAGAAGGCTCTCATCGTTCTGATGGGACGGGGCGATGCGTGCAGCAGGCCGTCTGGCGCGCGTGCGGTGCACAGGCATCCTGGCACCACCTAACCCGCGATATGACCGGTCTGCGACCGGTCACTCACTGTGACCGGTCACGGACCGGATATGCACGTGTCACACCGCATTAAATGCGACGTAGTGTGCCCGTCTGAACCGCTATAAATGCGGTTAGGTGAGTTCTGCCGTGCTCACCTAACCCGCGCACGTGGCATCCAAGCCGCAGGGGGTCGGGGCGCCCCAGACCTCGGGGGAGAAACGGGAGCGGCCCGACCCCGGGGGAAACCGGGAGGGCAGCCGCCACGTCACCCTCGGGCCCGACCCCTCCGGGGGAACGGGCCATGTGGATCCCTCTGGCCGCCCTTCCCTTTGGTCTCGATACCCCCGGGCTCGTGTCACCGACAGTAGCCCCCGGCGTTATGCCCGGGTGGCCACACTCGGGGGTGGCACCCAAGCTTGACGCCACCCCTCGGACCTGGTGACAAGTGGGACAGGCCCCTCGAGGGCGAGCAGGACTCCAACGGTCGTGATCCGCGCACAACAGAGAAAAACGCCAGTCGACATTAATGAGCGGTCTCCTTGTAATCGCAACATTACTCGAGGCGGCGCGCGGATCGGGACACGTTGGTCCGTTTCGCCTGGGAACGTAATGATGGCGCCTTTCGCGGTAACCGAGCGCGATTAACGCGCACACGATCTGCCCCTCCTCGATCGCTACGGTCGCACGATTGACGCGTGCGCCGGAAGCGGGCGAGTGGGGTTAGTGGAGGCGTGGGCGCGAGAAACGAGGGGGCAAGGAGATGGGCACGGGAAACAAGGAGTCGAGCGCGGCGGAGGCAAGGGTATAAAGGGCGCCGAGGAAGGGATTCGTTTCCTTCCTCTTGCCACTTTTTCCTTGCCCCTGCCATCCATGCCCTAACTCTCTCGTTTCTCTCGCCTTCCTCTTGCCACACGCTCTCGTTCTCAAGCTCCCCCTCCGCCGGCGCTATGACGCGGAGCTCCGTGCCGCTTGTCGGTAGTGTGCTGCCGCCTTCCCGCATCACCAGCGAGAGGCAGGCCGGGCTTCCGCGCCGGTTCATGCCGGAATCTGCCACCCGGGAGGTGGTCGCGCTGGGTGAGGGACGCCCGGCGCCGCACTACCCAGAGAGGTCCGTCTTTTTCCTGTCCTTCACCATGGCGGGCTTGATTCTGCCGTTCTCCACATTCTTCATGGCCGTTCTGGAGTTCTACGGCCTCCGGATGGCGCACCTCACCCCCAACGCGGTGATGACGCTGGCCATCTTCGCACACCTATGCGAGATGTTCATTGGGGTGCGCCCATCCCTTCGGCTGTTTCGGTGGTTCTTCACCGTGCAGCCGGTATCGCCGCCGACGGTGGTCGGTGGCTGCTACTTCCAGCCGCGGGGGCAGGTGTTGAACCGCTACATCCCGTGCGTCCTTCGCAAGAAGTGGGACGACTGGAAGAGCGACTGGTTCTACACCCCCCTCCCTGACGAAGCGCGCCTCCGACTCCCGAGCCAGCCCCTAGCGCAGGCGTCGAGCTGGCGGGTGACGGTGGATCTGGGGGATGGCTACGACACCGTCCTGGACCGCCTGGCGGGCGTTCGAGCCCAGGGGCTCACGGGGGCCATGGTGTTCGGTGATTACCTCCGCCGCCAAATCGCGCCGCACCGGCGACGCGCCCGGGGCGCCTGGGAGTACGCCGGGACCGAGGACCCCCTGAGGACCCACCAGAGGCGTAAGTGGGATTGGGACCCCGAGGACTTCAGGATGGTGGTCCAACGGGTGCTAAACCTTAGCTCCGTGGAGTCATCCCTCATCCCTCGGGGCATCCTCCCCCTCTGCAGCGACCCGGAGCGCGCCAACATTCTGGCCATCATGCAGACGGTCGGGGCGTCGGGGGATCGGGCCCCCCGAGGCCATGATGGCGCGGGCGGCAGCCGCGGAGGGGTCCAATCTACCCTCGGAAGGGGCCACGTTTCGAGGCCCCGCGACGGGGGTTCGGGGAGCAGCCGTCCTACCGACGCCAAGGGGAAGAGGAGGCAGGAGGCAACCCCTCCTCTATCTCCTTCCCGAGGGGGCGGGGCGGTGCACGTTAGCAGCAGGCGCCCGGAGGACGCCGCACCGACACCCCAGCCCGAGGGGGAGCGGAAGAAGAAGCGGCTCCGAACTCGAGGCGCGGGCAAGGGAGCTGGACGCGCAGGCGCGCAGCGGCGGGGCGGCCGCAGGCCACGGCGATCTGGCCGCCCGCCTCACAGCCGCCGAGGGTACCATCGCTGAGCTGTAGGGCGCCCTGGACTCATCCGCCGGGGAGGTTGAGGCCCTCCGGCTGTCAAACGAGTTGGGGCCCAGCATGCTCCGGGACGCCGTCTCCCGCCTTGACCGCGCCGGGCGTCAGGCAGGCATCTGGCACGGGCGGCACCCAAAGTACGCCGCCAACCGGGGGGGCCTCGCCCAACGCCTCTCGGAGATGGCCAGGGACCTTGAAAGGCTCCCCGAGGAGATCGAGGAGACGGTTAAGTCTTTCTCAAGGGACCTCGCCCGGGGGGCGGTGGAGCTCGTGCTGGCGAGCTACCAAGCCCGGGACCCCGACTTCTCCCCGTGGACGGCGCTTGAAGAATTCCCCCCCGGAACCGAGGCCAACGCGCGCGCCCAAGTCTGGGATGCCGCCGGTCAAATCGTCCACGGCTTCGAGGGGACGGCTCCTCGGCTCGTCTTCGCTCTCGACTCCGATGAGGAGGAGGACGGCGACGATGGTGCCGACGACGACAGCGATGGCGAGGCCGGCGACCCGGGTGCGTGGGAGTGAGCCCCCGGGCCCCCGCGTATCTTAGTTTTTGGTTCCTTCATCTTCTGAGGCCTTTGGGCCAACGCTTGTACAAACTGACTTCATCTTATCTGCAATCAAACAAAATTTTAACTTCTATGTTAGTTATGCTTGGTATATGCGTGTGATAAGGATGGTCTGTGTCGCGATCCCTTTGTATCTTTGGCTTGAGCGAGGGCTCATGCTCGGGCCCCAGCCTCAAGCGGCGCGGTTCGGAGCTAGTGCCTGAGGGAGATCCGCATGCCGAGACTGGCCAGGCCGGGAGCGCGGTGACCGAGGGTTATGGGGACCTGATTGTGGGCCATTGCCGATTCCCCCCGAGTTCACCGCGCCCTGGGGCACGGCTCGGTTCTGGGCCCCGTTTGGCGGTTTAGACGACCCGGGCTGCCGAGGACAAGGACCAGCACAAGCAGACTGGCTCAAGTCAAGATTTTTCAAAAGGAAACGATAACACAGGCGCAATCCTTAGAAAATTGAAAATGCTTGTTATGGAAATGCTAGGAAAAAATTAAACAAGTATGTGCATGTGGGAGCCCCCGGCCAACCCTGCGTGCCCGAGGGGGACGCGGGGTTGTCCCGAGCCCGAGGTACGACACCCGACCCCCTCATGGGTAGAAGCGCCGAAGATGCTCGATGTTCCACGGGTTAGGCAGTTCTGTGCTGTCGCCCATGGCCAATCGAACCGAGCCCGGCCGGGGGACACCGATCACTCTGTACGGACCCTCCCACATTGGTGAGAGTTTGCTCTGTCCAGCACACGTTTGAACGCGGCGTAAGACGAGATTGTCGACGCAGAGTGATCGAGCTCGGACATGGCGCTGATGGTAGCGCCGCAGGCTTTGCTAGTAGCGCGCGGCTTGGAGGGCCACGCGCCGCCTTCACTCTTCCAGGTAGTCGAGGTCGTCTCGGCGAAGCTGATCTTGATCAGTCTCGCAATACATGGTGGCCCGAGGGGACCTCAGGGTGAGCTCGGATGGGAGGACCGCCTCCGCGCCGTAGACGAGGAAGAAAGGCGTTTCCCCTGTCGCTCGGCTTGGGGTGGTTTGGTTCGCCCAGAGTACCGTTGGCAGCTCCTCGATCCATGAATCGCCATGCTTCTTGAGGATGTTGAAAGTCTTGGTCTTGAGGCCCTTGAGGATTTCCTCGTTGGCGCGCTCCATCTGACCGTTGCTTCTGGGGTGGGCGGGTGACGCGAAACAGAGCTTGATGCCCATGTCTTCGCAGTAGTCGCCGAAAAGCTCACTGGTGAACTAGGTGCCATTGTCCGTAATGATACGGTTAGGCACCTCGAACCGAGCAGTGATGCCCTTTATGAATTTTAGCGTCGAGTGCTTGTCGATCTTGATGACCGGATAAGCCTCGGGCCACTTAGTGAACTTGTCGATTGCGACATACAGATACTCGAACCCGCTCGGGGCCTTCCTGAAGGGACCCAGGATGTCCAGCCCCCAGACGGCAAACGGCCATGAAAGAGCTATGGTCTGCAGGGCCTGAGCCGGCTGATGCGTTTGCTTGGCGTGAAACTGGCACGCCCTGCATCGTCGGACCAGGTCAGCTGCGTCGTGGAGCGCCGTCGGCCAATAGAAACCCTGGCGAAAGGCCTTGCCGACCAAGGTGCGCGAGGCGGAGTGGGCTCCGCACTCGCCTTCATGGACATCGACAAGAAGCTCGACGCCCTGCTCCCGAGGAATGCACTTCAGGAGGACTCCGTTGGCCCCGCACCGGTAGAGGGTCCCTTCCACCAGCACGTAGCGCTTGGAGCTGCGATTGACGCGTTCACTCCCTTTCGCGGTCCTCGAGTAGAGTATGATCTTTGAGGAACGCCTGGACCTCAGCTATCCAAGCCGCAGGGGGTCGGGGCGCCCCAGGCCTCGGAGGAGAAACGGGAGCGGCCCGACCCCGGGGGAAACCGGGAGGGTAGCTGCCACGTCACCCTCGGGCCCGACCCCTCCGGGGGAACGGCCACGTGGATACCTGTGGCCGCCCTTCCCTTTGGTCTCGATACCCCCGGGCCCGTGTCACCGACAACCCCACCTGTTGAGTCAAAATAGTCCTGGTACGGATGACTTATCTCTATCGGGCTTAGATTAGGAGCCCGTCAGGGATGTCTATATCCCTATCGGGCTTTGTTTGGAGCCCGTCACGGATGAGTATCTCTTTCGGGCATTATTAAAATGCCCGTCAGGGATGAGTAAATCAGCAAAAAAAATAAAATTTGTTTTTTTGTCTAGCCTCAGGCCTTTGCTAGTCATGCCCGCTGCAAAAAATGACAGTCCCAGCAACCCCATTCCCAGCCTTCCTAATTCAGTGCATATTCCAGCATTTCATCAGATATTCACAGCCAATTCACAAAATCAAACATATATATACATTAACATCCACAGACCCATTCACATATATATGTCATTGTTGACGCCGAATCCGTACCGCCGATGAAGATCCGGCGTGCGGACACATGAAGGCCTGGGAGATCTGCTTAGCTCCAGTGCAGGTCCTAAATTTGATGAAGCGTGGACGTGCCAGTCAGTTTGATCCTGCTACTAATAAGATATGCAAAATAGCAGAACAGAAGATCTATCGGCCGATAGGCCGATAGGGCAAAAACGTATCGGCCGATAGACCGATAGCCAAAGCAATCGATCAGCCGATGGGCCGATAGCACAGTCTCAGCCGATGCCGGTACCAGCCGATGTAGTTAGGGTTTCGAACCATCGGCTGTGTACTAAGCAAGCATCTATATAGAGGCGATCGGCTGATGATAACATGATGATATAGCAATGTGATATAGCATAATCGAAATAAATATATGATAAACATCGATCTGAAGATTAAAGCACACATCGGCTAGAGGTCCGATGGCATAAACTCTCAATAAGCAAATAAACAATATATACTCTGTTGTCATCGGCCAGATCCAATCTATATGTAAAACTCTTAGGCCGATGCAACGTCCAGATAACTCACCGGCTGAAACCCCGATGAAACCCTTATTGGCAATCAACGAGCAGACTAGAGATTACAGTTCTAATCACGACTTAGTAGGTCAAACCGAACTGATGCAGCACTAAGTATGAAAAGAAACGCAAGATCTAGACAATCAAGCCCTTGACTGATTTTCAGGGTGGTGGATACCTTAGCCAATCTAATCTAGCAAGGTGATTTAGTCAATACCGGCATAAACCCTAAAGCGAATCTCAACCGATAAGACTAAATCAAGAAACCGAACCAGATTGACTAAGATATATGATAGTAGGTGCTTACATTGACGAGATCAAAACGTTGAAGCCCTAGCCCCGACAGCGCAGGCAGCCATAACGAGACTTACCCTTCGTGTGAAGGGCATGAACTCGCCGAAGAAGACGAAAGTAAAAATTTACATGTACCCTGGGCTTACATATTTATACCCATAGGCTAACAAAGATCCTAACAGATTAGGACTCAAACTTTCCTAAAGATAAAAAGGAAAAAGATAAAGTCCTTGCCGGACACTAACACAATAACAAACTCTTCCTAATTAAAAGATACAAGCCGCATCCTCCTCAAACTCGGTCTTCTCTGGATAAGATCTTCCCGAATCTAACAAAAATCCGACTGCTGTTAGTAGTTAGTTTAAGATAACCCCCATCGGCCGATATAAGACTCTAGGCCGATACCAACCTTGAGCCGATATGGATCCTGGGCCGATGGGGTCTTCGGGGCTTACTAAATTCTGGTGTTAACAATCATTCACACTCTTTTTTTGCTCTCCAAACCGCCGATCTTCCTGTGGGACCAGATCGATGTGGTCCTTCAAAATGGTGAAGTTCCACCTCCCTAAGACTCCGCATATCGTTGAGAACTTTTTGACAGCTTTCGCAGGAGCCGTCGGAAATCCCAGATCGTCCACCTCTGTTATGGTGTACACTTCCTTAGGGATCTTATTCTGGGTCCTAGGAGCCCGGCTCGATGTTGTCCCACTCGTAGTCGCTGACATGGGTTCGCCTTGTTGCGACATTTTCTATATAACTGTTGTACGGCAAGAAAGTTAAAAAAAGGTGTACTACATATGTATACCTTGATTAATGCGACAAATATACTGTATATTGCATCTCCACCATTGTAGTATACAATGTCGACGTACCATTGTAATATACGGTCGACATTGTATAAATTTAGTGTCAAATTAGTACTACAATGAATTAGTATAAATTAATACTTCATAGTATAAATTAATACGATGAATTACTATGAACAATTCTTAATTTAGTGTAATATACTATATATATTCATTGTAATAATTCATTGTATACTATATTAATACTAATATAGTAATTGTATAAATTAATAATTCATACAAATATACTATAGTATAGTATACTATAGTATTAATACTAATTCATAGTATTAATACTAATATACTAAAATACTATAGTACTAATTCATACAATGTACTAATATACAATGTAATGTACTATAGTATAAATTAATAATTCATTGTATACTATATTAATACTAATATACTAATTGTAATATATTATGAAATACTATGAATTAGTATTAATTTGGACACTAAATTAGTACACTATATTAATTTATACTATGAATTAGTATATTACAAATTTAATTCATACTAATTCATTCCAATTTAATACTAATTCATAGTAATTCAAACAAATTTGACACTAAATTCAAACTAATTCATACTAAATTCATTCCAATTTAATACTAATTTATAGTAATTCAAACAAATTTATCACTAAATTAATACTAATTCATACTAAATTCATTCCAATTTAATACTAACTCATACTAATTCAAACAAATTTGACACTAAATTCAAACTAATTTCATACCGGTGACGCGGCGGTGGCGTTGAGGAGGAGGATGGCGGCGGCGAGGAGGACGATGGCGGCGTTGAGGAGGCGCCAGCGGCGAGGAGGAGGACGGCGTTGACGAGGCGGCAGCGTCGAGGAGGAGGACGGCGTCGAGGAGGCGGCGGCGTCGCGGAGGCGAACGGCGGCGGCGAGGAGGCGGCAGCGGCATCAAGGAGAGGACGACGGCAACGAGGAGGAGGAGGACGGCGACGGCGAGGATGAGGAGGCGGCGGTGGTCGGTGAGGACGCGCTTGGAGGGAGGAGGCGGCGGCGTGAAGGAGTGATAGTGAGACTTAGAGTCAGATCTGGATCGGTAGAAAACCTAGTCGTAGGTCATCACCATCGGGCACAAGTACTAAGCTCGATACGGATGACAATCATCCGTGACGGGCACAAATAACAAACCCGATACGGATGCACACATCCGTGACGGGCATAAGTAACAAGCCCGATACGGATGACACACATCCGTGACAGGCACAACTAACAAGCCCGATACGGATGACATACATCCGTGACGGGCAGAACTACTACGCTTGATAGACATAACCTCATCTCTGACGGGCGTTATTTATATGTCCGATAAAGATAAGCTCATCCCACTATAGAATTAAAATATTCCTTATTAATTGTATTTAATAATGATATTTAAGTTATAAAATCATTAATAATTAACTTATACCCGATTTAAAATTGCTATTACATTTTTAAATGGTGTAAAATTTCTGTTAAATTAAAATATGCTTTATTAAATTAGTTTAAAATTGCTATTAAATTGTAAAAAATTATTATAATTAACCTATGCCTTATTTAAACAGTGTAAATTTGCTATTAAATTTTAAAAACCATATGAAATTAAAATATGCAGATCATAAGGCACCGGTACAAAATACTTCATTACTTATATCAATTTGCAAATTACAGTACTACAAAGACTCTATTTACAAGGATATGCCTTCCGAATAGTCAGAACGAGCGTATGCCACCTCGTCTTCGGGATCATCGTCAAGGTTGATCTGAGGTCTCACATGAAGATTCTGGGTATATTCTTCCTCATCGACGACGTTGTCAACCCCAACAATTCTTTGTTTGCCATCCCTAACGACGTGCAGTTTCTTGTTTGCAGGGTCTTGTATATAGAAAATCTGCTCGACCTGCTTCGCTAGGACGAATGGTTCGTCCGCGTATCCAACCTTGGCCAGGTCCAATAAAGTGAATCCTTCCCTGTCAACTTTAACACCAGTGCGGATATTCACCCAGCTGCAACGAAACAAAGGGACTTTGAAGCTCCTGTAGTTCATCTCCCAGATCTGCTCTATGCGGCCATAGTATGTGTTCAATCCAGCTTGATCCTGATATGCATCTATTCGGACTCCACTGTCCTGCACTGTGCTTTTGTCATCTTGTTTGACGGTGTATAATGTGTATCCATTGATATCGTACCCTTGCCATGTGTCAACATCCCAGCTTGGGCCCCTTGCCAACCTTCGTATTATCTCACTTGGGCCATCGATCGACCGTGCGATACGATTCTTAAACCATTCGTTGAAGCGAGTACTATGTTCTCTGTTGATCCACATATCTGATCGACCCTTGTTCTCCTGTCGGACCTTCGCAAGATGCTCCTCAAAGTATGGAGTTACTTCGGCCATATGTTGTAGCACAGCGAAATGAGATGCCTGATCGGGTACAATTCTTTTTCCACCTGTTGTGCCAAGGCCTGCCAACCTTCCTTCGTGGCAAGACGCAGGAAATCCAATAGGATCAGTCTCGACCATGTAATCGATGCAGAACTCAATGATGTTTCCCTCCGGTTTTGCTATATTTCGAACGTACGACTTAAGAACTCCCATATACCTCTCAAACGGTTACCTCTCCCTTAGAACAGCTCTCATATGACCCATGTAAACTGTCACACCCTGAAGTTCTCCCAAATTATAAAAATCAAGTTTAATAATTTATCTGAGAAATTATTTAATTAATCTGGAGAAAAATCCAATTAATTAATGCATTAAAGAAGTGGAAATGGCAGGGTGGAATTTTTCTTGACTTCCCCATGTCAAAATACATTAACAGGATTTTTAGTGGAATTTTCAAAGCCCTAGAAATAATTTTAAATCAATTAAAATCATATTCGGATTTTAATTAATCCCAAGAAATTTCTTTTCTTTTTCTTTTTCTTTTTCCTCTTCTTTTTCCTTTCGGGCCGTCGGCCCAGTCCGCCCAATCCACCGCGCCTCTCCCGCCGCGTTCCTTTCCCTTAACAAGCCGGCCCAAGCCGCCGCGCCGCTCCCGCCGCCCCCTCCTCTCCCTCTCGGGCCAGCCCAAGGCCGCCCGAGGCCCGCACCGCCTCCCTCCTCCGCCCCGGGCCACCGACAGGTGTGGCCGACGCCCGGGCCGTCTTCCCCGCGGACGGCAGCCGCTGCCCACGCGCGCCCACGTCGCCCGCCTTCCTCGCGCACCCCGCGCCCGCAACCGCCGCCCACACCCCCTGCCGCGTCGCCCGTACGCCACACGCGCCCGCTCCCCCACCTCGCGCCGCTTTTCCCCGCGTCGTGGAGGCGAGATTCGCGGCCGAATCTCTCTCTCTCTCCGCCCGCGCCGAACTCTGGCGAGAAATCTGGAGCCCACGCGTGCGCCTTAGTCCCGGATCCCCTTTAAATACCCTTCGCCGCGCTCCCCTCTCCTCTTTTTCCCAATCGCCGCCGCCTCTCGCCAACCCTAGCGCCGCCGCCGCCGTCGTCGGTTTCCCCTCCGGTGAGCCGCCGCTTCCCTCTCTCTTTTTTCTCTTCGCTCGGCCACCGCCGTGCACGTCCACGTGTTTTTCTCGCTGAGATCCCACAGATCAGGGGCTAAGAATTTCACCTTGCGCCCCCGGCCGAACCGGCAAAGGGGGACCTGCACGGTCTCCCAGTGAGGAGTTTCACGCTCCGTCATCTGGCGCGCTAGGTAGGGGCGCGCGCGTGTTTTTCTGAGCCCCCATTTCCTTCCGTGTGCGCCAAGCTTCGCCAGGTCAGCCCTATGGCCGAAGAGGCAGTGGCGTACAATCCTTCCTTGAGCGCCAGCGGTGATGGCGGGGAGCAAAACCCGCGTCCTCGGGCTCGCACCCCGTCATCCCCCTCCCGCCGAAATCTTGGGCGGGGGAAGGCGCCTGAGGAAGTCGAGGGATCCGCGACCTTGCCGCCCGCAGGTGACGGAGGAGGACGGCAAGGCGGGGTGCGTCGCCGCCTCACCTATGGTGATGGCGGCATGCCCCAGGGCGCGCTCCAGGCTACAGGCGCGCTCTTGCGTCACCCGCCCGTCGTCCCCGATCCAGAGACCCCGGCCCAGCGTTGGCTGGATGACGTGGCCAACCTGGTCATGACGGCGCAGCAGCGCCTAGGCACCGGCAGGCGGTCTTCCGCCACCAGGACCTCTGGCGCTACCACCGCCGGCTCTACGTCGTCGAGGCGGAGGGGACGACGGGCGACGACCGGCACTCGCCGTTCGTCCGCGGTTCAATCGCCAACACCACCGACTCATGAGAATATGCATGGGGGGCCAGACGCCCGGCTCGATATCGAGCGCCGGCGCGACGCTCGTTGCGCCGCCCATGCAACGGAAGGAGCCTCCTCCTCTGGGGCGCTGCCCGTTCTGGTCACGAGGGTCGGCCTCCCGTGTCCCCGATTGGTGGTGCCGGCTGTCGAGCCTTCGTGGCAAGCCTTCGGAATGTCCGTTGGCCCCCGAGGTTCCGGCCCACCATCACCGAAAAATACGATGGAAGCGTCAACCCCGCCGAGTTTCTCCAGATCTACACGACTGGAATAGAAGCCGCGGGGGGTGACGACATGGTCATGGTGAACTTCTTTCCGATGGCCCTGAAGGGCCAGGCGCGGGGTTGGCTAATGAACTTGCCACCCACGTCGGTCCACTCCTAGGAGGACTTGTGCCAGCCGTTCACTACGAACTTCCAAGGCACATATCCGCGCCCAGGCGAAGAGGCGGACTTGCACGCGGTACAGCGGAGGGACGATGAGTCTCTCCGCTCGTACATCTAGCGGTTCTGTCAAGTCCGCAACACCATACCTTGCATCCCTGCACATGCGGTTATCTACGCATTCAGGGGGGCGTGCGGCACAACCACATGCTCGAAAAGATCGCCTCCAAGGAACCCCAGACCACCGCACAGCTCTTCGAGCTCGCGGACCATGTGGCTCGCAAGGAGGAGGCCTGGACCTGGAACTCCTCCGGCTCTGGAGCGACGGCTCTGGCTGCCCCCGAGTCCGCTGCTAGTTCTGGGCGACGGGATAGGAGGAAGAAAAGGTCGGCCCGTTCCGACGACGAGGGTCATGTCCTTGCCGCCGAGGGCGCTTCGCGGGCCCCCCGAAAGGGGAGGCCCGTGGGCAACAAAAAGAAGGAGGCCAGCGCTCCCGGCAAAGAGCGCCCGGCCAGCAGATGGTGCACCGTGCACAACACCTCCCTCCACGGCCTCGCCGACTGCCGCGTGGTCAAAAGCTTGGCCCAGCGGATGAGGAAGTGGGAGGAGCAGAGGAGGCAGGAACACCGAGAGGGCAAGGCCCCGGCGACTCCCACCGGCAACCGGCGAAGTGAGGCCAAACAGAAGGCCCCCGCTGAGGACGTCGACGATCGCGATGATGACCTGGGCTTTCAGGAGCCCGAGGCCACCGTCGCCACCATTGATGGGGGAGCGTGCGCTCACGCTTCTCGCCGGAGCCTCAAGGCCATGAAGCGAGAGCTTTTGGCCGCGGTCCCTACCCATGAGGCGGCGCGGCGGGCGCGTTGGTCAGAGGTCACCCTTACCTTTGACCGGACCGACCACCCGCCATGCGTTGCCCGGGGAGGACAGATCGCGATGGTGGTCTCCCCCACCGTCTGCAATGTGAACTTGGGGCGCGTCCTGATAGACGGTGGCGCAGCTCTCAACATCCTCTCCCCCGCGGCCTTTGATGCCATCAAGGCCCCGGGGATGGAGCTCCGGTCGTCCCAGCCAATCATTGGCATGACGCCGGGGCACACCTGGCCGCTAGGTCACATCGACCTCCCGGTCACCCTACAACGCAGTCCTAGGAAGGCCCGCGTTGGTGAAGTTCATGGCGGCCACCCACTATGCCTACCTCCAGATGAAGATGCCGGGCCAAAGTGGCCCCATCACCATCCACGGCGACCTCAAAGTCGCGTTTGCTTGTATGGAGCAGCGTGCGGACCGCCTCGTCGCGGTGTCCAAGCCCGCGCGCGATGGCGAGAGGCTCGGCGCCTCCGCCTCGCCCGCCCTGAGGCAGCGGATGGCCTCAGGCGACGAGGTCTCGGTGAAGGAGGTCGCCCTGGGCGACGGCCCGTCCAAGACCACCCGGATTGGTGGTCTCTTGGACGACAAATAGGAAGACGCGCTCGTCTCCTTCCTGTGGGCAAACGCCGACGTCTTCGCGTGGAGACCGGCGGACATGCTCGGGGTCCCCAGGGTCCCGAAAAGTGTGTGTTCGGTGTGCCTGCGGGCAAGCTTCTCGGGTTCTTGATCTCTGCCCGAGGCATCGAGGCCAACCCCGAGAAGATACGAGCAATAGAGCGGATGCGGCCCCCTAGCAAGCTTAAGGACGTGCAATGCGTCACCGGATGCATGGCTACCTTAAACCGATTCATATCGAGGCTAGGAGAGAAGGCGCTGCCCCTATTTAAGCTCCTTTAGCGCTCCGGGCCGTTTACCTGGACGGAGGAGGCTGAGCAGGCCCTCACCCAGTTGAAGGCATACCTCAGTTCCCCCCCGATCCTGGTCGCCCCAGAGCCAGATGAGCCGTTGCTACTCTACTTGGCGGCAACACCGCAGGTAGTCAGCGCGGCGTTGGTTGTGGAGCGCGACGAGGACTGCCCTCGGCCCGCGCGCACCCACCCTGTGCCGACCCGACCCGGGACAGAGAAGGGAGGAGAGGCCCCCGAGCCGGATGGCGGCCTAAGGCCCCTGATGACCGGATGTGGCCCTCTGCCCGCTCGTCCGACGGCGCCGGACGCCCCCGACCCCCAGGAAGGCCCCGGGGCCACTGCGGGAAGGCCGCGCCCGACGCCCTCCGACCCCAAGGTCGTCGGCACAGAAGCCGAGTGGGCCCGGCAAGGCCCCTTGGATGACGAGCGCCCCAGGAACGGTGCCCTCAACAAAGAGGACAGGCCCCGCCGAAAAGTGCAGCGGCCCGTCTACTTCGTTAGTGAGGTGCTGTGGGATGCCAAGACCCGATACCCTCAGGCCCAGAAGATGCTCTACGCGATTCTGATGGCCTCGAGGAAGCTGCGCCATTATTTCCAGGCGCATCGGGTCACGGTGGTCACGTCCTACCCCCTCGGCCAAATCTTGCGCAACCGAGAGGGTACTTGACGGGTGGTAAAATGGGCAATCAAACTATCCAAATTCGACTTGCGCTTTGAACCACGCCACGCGATCAAGAGCCAGGCCCTCGCCGACTTCGTGGCGGAGTGGACCCCGGCTCCCAAGCCCGATCTCGGACTCTCCGTCCCCGAGGCCAACACGAGCCCCTCGCAGCTGCCTCACGCCACCTACTGGGCGATGCAGTTCAACGGCTCCCTGGCCCTTCAGGGCACTGGCGCGAGGGTCACCTTGACCTCACCGAGCGAAGACGTCCTCAGATACTTGGTTTGCCTAGATTTCCAGGCAACCAACAATATGGCGGAGTACGAGGGACTCCTTGTGGGACTCAGAGTGGCGGTCGGAATGGGGATCCGTCGCCGCCAGGTTCTAGGCGACTCCCAGTTGGTCGTTAACCAGGTCTCCATGGAGTACCGGTGCTCCGACCCGCAGATGGACGCCTACGTCCGCGAGGTGCGGCGTATGGAGCACCATTTCAACGGGTTAGAACTTCGGCACGTGCCCAGACGGGATAACGCGGTCGCCGATGAACTCTCGAGGCTCACTTCATCGTGAGCCCCGACCCCACCGGGCGCCTTTGAAGAAAGGCTGGCCCAGCCGTCGGCGCGGTCCGACCCCCAAGGGGAGACGGACGCGCCTACACGGCCCCCGAGTCCCGTCGGAGTCCAGGCCTCGGGACCCGGGGAGGCCGAGCCCAGCCCCCCAAGATTGATCGCCTAGATGACTGAGATCCAGGCGTTCCTCAAAGATCAGACTCTACCCGAGGACCGCGAAGGGAGTGAACGCGTCAGTCGCATCTCTAAGCGCTACGTGCTGGTGGAACGGGCCATCTACCAGCGCGGGGCCAACGGAGTCCTCCTGAAGTGCATTCCTCGGGAACAAGGCGTCGAGCTTCTTGTCAATGTCCATGAAGGCGAGTGCGGAGCCCACTCCGCCTCGCGCACCTTGGTCGGCAAGGCCTTTCGCCAGGGTTTCTATTGGCCGACGACGCTCCACGACGCAGCGGACCTGGTCCGACGATGCAGGGCGTGCCAGTTTCACGCCAAGCAAACACATCAGCCGACTCATGCCCTGCAGGCAATACCTCTTTCATGGCCGTTTGCTGTCTGGGGGTTGGACATCCTGGGTCCCTTCAGGAAGGCCCCGGGCGGGTTCGAGTATCTGTATGTCACAATCGACAAGTTCACTAAGTGGCCCGAGGCTTATCCGGTCATCAAGATCGACAAGCACTCGGCACTAAAATTCATAAAGGGCATCACTGCTCGGTTCGGGGTGCCTAACCGTATCATTACGGACAATGGCACCCAGTTCACTAGTGAGCTCTTCGGCGACTACTGCGAAGACATGGGCATCAAGCTCTATTTCGCCTCAACCGCCCACCCCAGAAGCAACGGCCAGGTGGAGCGCGCCAACGAGGAAATCCTCAAGGGCCTCAAGACCAAGACCTTCAACATCCTCAAGAAGCATGGCGACTCGTGGATCGAGGAGCTGCCAGTGGTGCTCTGGGCGAACCGAACCACCCCAAGCCGAGCGACAGGGGAAACACCTTTCTTCCTCGTCTACGGCGCGGAGGCGGTCCTCCCATCCGAGCTCACCCTGAGGTCCCCTCAGGCCACCATGTATTGCGAGGCTGATCAAGATCAGCTTCGCCGAGATGACCTCGACTACCTGGAAGAGCGAAGGCAGCGCGCGGCCCTCCAAGCCGCGCGCTACCAGCAAAGCCTGCGGCGCTACCATCAGCTCCATGTCCAGGCCCGATCACTCTGCGTCGACGATCTCGTCCTACAGCGCGTCCAAACGCGTGCTGGACTGAGCAAACTCTCACCAATGTGGGAGGGTCCGTATCGAGTGATCGGCATCCCCCGGTCGGGCTCGGTTCGATTGGCCACGGTAGACGGCACAGAGCTGCCTAACCCGTGGAACATCGAGCATCTTCGCCGCTTCTACCCATAAGGGGGTCGAGTGTCGTACCTCGGGCTCCGGCCAACCTTGCGCCCCCCTCGGGCACGCAGGGTTGGCCGGGGGCTCCCACATGCACATACTTGTTTATTTCTTTCCTAGCATTTCAATAACAAGCATTTTCAATTTCCTAAGGACCGCGCTTGTGTTATCGTTTCCTTTTGAAAAGTCTTGACT
Organism: Oryza officinalis; assembly: GCA_008326285.1. Taxonomy (NCBI): domain Eukaryota; kingdom Viridiplantae; phylum Streptophyta; class Magnoliopsida; order Poales; family Poaceae; genus Oryza; species Oryza officinalis. Next base: position 6,657,195 of record BDMV01000001.1, on the reverse strand, counting down.
TGAGTCAGTCTGCTCGTGCTCGACCTTGCCCTCGGCAGCCCGGGTCGTCTAAAACCGCCAAACGGGGCCCAGAACCGAGCCGTGCCCCGGGGCGCGATGAACTCCGAGGGGGAATCGGCAATGGCCCACAATCAGGTCCCCATAACCCTCGGTCACCGCGCTCCCGGCCTGGCCAGTCTTGACATGCGGATCTCCCCAGGCACTAGTTCCGACCCACGCCGCTTGAGGCTAGGGCCCGAGCACGAGCCCTCGCTCAAGCCAAAATACAAAAGGATCACGACACAGACCATCCTTATCGCGCGCATATAGCAAGCATAGCTAACATAGAAATTAAAATCTTGTTTGATTGCAGATAAAATGAAGCCAGTTTGTACAAGCATTGGCCCAAAGGCCTCAAAAGATGAAGAAATAAAAAAATTAAGATACGCGGGGGCCCGGGGGCTCACTCCGATGCACCCGGGTCACCGGCCTCACCGTCGCTGTCGTCGTTGGCACCATCGTCGCCGTCCTCCTCCTCGTCAGAGTCGAGGGCGAAGACGAGCCGAGAGGCCGTCCCCTCGAAGCCGTGGACGATTTGACCGGCGGCATCCCGGACTTGGGCGCACGCGTTGTCCTCGGTTCCGGGAGGGAACTCTTCCAGCGCCGTCCACGGGGAGAAGTCGGGGTCCCGGGCTTGGTAGCTCGCCAGCACAAGCTCCACCGCCCCCCGGGCGACGTCCCTTGAGGAAGACTTAACCGTCTCCTCGATCTCCTCGGGGAGCCTTTCAAGGTCCCCAGCCATCTTCGAGAGGCACTGGACGAGGCCCCCTTGGTTGGCGACATACTTTGCGTACCGCCCCCTCCAGATGCCCGCCTGACGCACGGCGCGATCGAGGCGGGAGATGGCGTCCCGAACCATGCCGGGCCCCACCTCGTTTGACAACCGGAGGGCCTCAACCTCCCCGGCGGACGAGTCCATGGCGCCCTACAGCTCGGCGATGGTGTCCTCGGCGGCTGCGAGGCGAGCGGCCAGATCGCCGTGGCCTACGGCCGCCCCGCCGCTGCGCGCCTGCGCGTCCAGCTCCCTCGCCCGCGCCTCGAGTTCAGAGGCTCCCTGGTTCAGCACGTCCCTCTCGGCGCGGGCGCTCTCCAGATTGCAGCGCGCCTGCTCCTCCCGTGCCGCCTCGCGGAGGAGCAGGCTGTCCGCCAGCCGCTGCGCCGTGGCCTCGGCCTCCTCGAGGGCTCGCCCCCGCTCGGCGAGTGCATCTTCGCGGAGGCGGAGTACGGACTCCTGCTCGGCGGAGGCAGCCTCGTGCACCGCCAGCGTCGCCTCCCGTGTGGCGGCGGCGATCTCGCGTGCCGCCAGCGCCGCCTCCTTCGCGTCCAGGGCGCGGGCGCGCTCCTCCAGCGCCTCCAGCTCTCGGGCACGGAGGTCAAGGGCCTCGGCCTGCCGGCCCACGGCGGCATCTTGCGCGAGCAAGCGCGAGGCCCACCCCCCGAGCGTAGCGAGGCTCTCCTCCAGCGCCACAGTTCGGGCCTCTAGGGCCTCCTCGCGCTGGCGGGTCGCCGCCTCGATCTCCGCCGCCCGCCGCTCCCGGGCGGCGGCGGCGTCGAGAACTAAGCAGGCGGCGTCGAGCTTCTCCTCTAGCTCCACCATCCGGCTCCCGTATTGGAGACGGAGGTCGTCTCGCGCCCCGTCGAACACGGCGGTGGCGATGAGGGCGGTCTCCCGCTCCTCCTCCACTTCCCAGGCAATTTTCGCCCAGGGTGCTGCGACGAGCCTCGAGCTGCGAGGTATGCAGGTTGTGCGCCTTACGGCCGGCCTCCACCATGGCCTCCACGGAGCGCCGTCCCTCCTCGACACGCGCCCACGCCGCGTCGATTTTCACCCGCTCCGCCTGCAGGCCTGCATTTGGGCGCTTAGCCCATCCCGCACTGTGCTGTTGGCCGTGGCCAAGGCCTGCAGGAGGGGCTCCGCGCTCAGCGGGGCGGCGGAAGAAAGGGGGGAAGGCCGCCTCTGTGGTGGTGAAGTCCGGCTCGGCTCACCGGTCGATCTGTTGGCCTCGGGAAAGATTCCCGGGCATCCTCAGCGCCGCCTGGGGCGTCGGGCCCCGGGTGCGCCCCCTCGGCGTCCTCATGGGCGGCCTCCGCCTCGAGCGCAGTCGGGTCGGGGACCTAGGTGGCAGCCTCGGCCGTCGGCGCCTCGTGCGCGCGCGCCGCCTCGGCCTCCCGGGCAGCCTCCTCGGCCCGGCGGACTCTGGCCGCCTCCCGAGCGGCCTCTTGAGCTTCCCGTAGGCGGACTGCGGCTTCCTGCAAGTCGGCCTCCCGCCTCTGAGCCTCCGCGGCCGCCGTTTCCCCGGTCTCGTTGCCCGCGGGCTGGCCGGCCTTGGAGTGACGCGTGGGGCGGGACAGGATCTCGCTGAGGCAGAAGAAAAACACGAAACAGAAAGAGATAAGTAAAAACGAGCCCTGGGGGTTTGGGAATAAGAGTGTGGTCACTGTGGGTGAGAGGTTGAACCTGCGGGGTGGCCGGCTCAACGACCACTTCGGGGGCATGATGAGGTTCCCCCTGCACGGCTCGGTCTCCCCCATCTTGCGGAGCCGCTTCTTCTTCCGCTCTCCCTCGGGCTGGGGCGACGGTGCGGCGTCCTTCGGGCGCCTGCCGCTGACACGCACCGCCCCGCCCCCTCGGGGAGGAGATGGAGGAGGCGTCGCCTCCTGCTTCCTCTTTCCCTTAGCGTCGGCAGGGCGGCTGCCCCCTGAACCCCCGCCGCGGGGCCCAGAAGCATGGCCCCCTCCGGGGTAGATTGATCCCCTCTGCGGCTGTCGCCCACTCCATCATGGCCTCGGGGGCCCGATCCCCTGACGTCCCGACCATCTGCATGATAGCTAGGATATTGACGCGCTCCGGGTCACTGCAGAGGGGAAGGATCCCCCGAGGGATGAGGGACGACTCCACGGAGCTAAGGTTTAGCACCCGTTGGACCACCATCCTGAAGTCCTCGGGGTCCCAATCCCACTTGCGCCCCTGGTGGGTCCTCAGGAGGTCCTCGGTCCCGGTGTACTCCCAGGTGCCCCGGGCGCTTCGCCGGAGCGGCGCGATCCGGCGGCGGAGGTAGTCGCCGAACACCATGGCCCCCGTGAGCCCCTGGGTTCGTAGGCCCGCCAGGCGGTCTAGGACGGCGTCGTAGCCGTCCCCCAGATCCACCGTCGCCCGCCAGCTTGGCGCCTACGCTGGGGGCTGGCTCGGGAGTCGGAGGCGCGCTTCGTCGGGGAGGGGGGTGTAGAACCAATCGCTCTTCCAGTCGTCCCACTTCTTGTGAAGGACGCACGGGATGTAGCGGTTCAACACCTGTCCCCACGGCTGGAAGTAGCAGCCACCGACCACCGTCGGCAGCGATACCGGCTGCACGGTGAAGAACCACCGAAACAGCCGAAGGGATGGGCGCACTCCGATGAACATCTCACACAGGTGTGCGAAGATGGCCAGCGTCATCACCGCGTTGGGGGTGAGGTGCGCCTTCTGGAGACCGTAGAACTCCAGATTGTCCATAAAGAAGGTGGAGAACGGCGGGATCAAGCCCGCCATGGCGAAGGAGAGGAAGAAAACGGACCGCTCCGGGTAGTGCGGCGCCGGGCGTCCCTCGCCCAGCGCGACCACCTCCCGAGTGGCAGATTCCGGCATGAACTGGCGCGGCAGCCCGGCCTGCCTCTCGCTGGTGATGCGAGAAGGCGGCAGCACGCTGCCGTCAAGCGGCACGGAGCTCCGCGTCATGGCGCCGGCGGAGGGGAAGCTTGAGGACGAGAGCATGTGGCGAGAGTAAGGCGAGAGAAACGAGAGAGCTAGAGCACGGATGGCAAAGGCAAGGAAAAGGTGGCGAGAGGAAGGAAACGAATCCCTTCCTCAGCGCCTTTTATGCCCTTGCCTCCACTGCACTCGACTCCTCGTTTCCCGTGCCCACTTCCTAGCCCCCTCATTTCTCGCGCCCATGCCTCCACTAACCCCACTCGCCCGCTTATGGCGCACGCATCAGTCGTGCGACCGTGGCGGTTGAGGAGGGGCAGATCGTGTGCGCATTAATCGCTCTCGGTTACCGCAAAAAGCACCATCATCACATCCCCAGGCGAAACGGACCGACGTGTCCCGATCCGCGCGCTGCCTCGAGTAATGTTGCGGTTACAAGGAGACCGCTCATTAATGTCGACTGGCATTCTTCACCGATGTGTGCGGCTCGCGACCGTAGGAGTCCTGCCCACCTTTGGGGACCGGTCCTGCCTGTCACCAGGCCCGAGGGGTGGCGTCAAGCCTGAGTGCCCCCCCCCCCCGGGTGTGGCCACCCAGGCGTAACGCCGGGGGCTACTGTCGATGACATGGGACCGGGGTTGTCAAGATCAAAGGGAAGGGCGGCCACAGGGATCCACGTAGCCCATTCCCCCAGAGGGGTTGGGCCCGAGGGTGACGTGGCGGCTGCCCTCCCGGTTTCCCCCCGGAGTCAGGCCGCTCCCGTTACTGCCCCGAGGGCTGGGGCGCCCCGACCCCCTGTGGTTTTGGTGCCACGTGCGCAGGTTAGGTGAGCACGGCAGAGCTCACCTAACCGCATTTATGGCGGTTCAGACGAGCGCACTACGCTGCATTTAATGCGGCGTGGCGCGTGCATATCCGGTCCGTGACCGGTCACAGCGAGTGATCGATCGCAGACCGGTCAGATCGCGGGTTAGGTGGCGCCAGGCGGCCTGCAACACGCCTCGCCCCGTCCCGTCGGAATGATGAGAGCCCTCTGTCTCTCGTCTCTCAGCCGGAGTTGGCGTGCCAACTCCTGGAGTTGGTATGTCAGCCCCGGTCAGATGCTTTCCCGATTCCGGCGCAGGCGAGACGAGAAAGTCGCCCGCCATTTAATGAAAGTTGAAACGGGCGTCCCCTGGGATGGGTCGAGTGGCCGAGCAAAGGCATGCTGCGACGTTTGTCAGAGGCTGCTTTCGGCGATAGGATAGCCCTAAATGTAAAAGAATGCTTTCTTTCTTAGGCAGCTCGTGGCCCATGTGGTAGTCCCTTGCCATATAAAAGGAGGCCCAGGCCTAAGAAAGGAGGGAGGACTCTGGCTGACTCGGTCTAGGGGCTGGCTGGACTCTCTCTGGATTCCATCACACTCTCAGATCTACCAGAACACAGGAGTAGGGTATTACGCTTCTTAGCGGCCCGAACCTGTCTAAATCATCTGCGTCCACGCGTTTTTCTCGCTGAGATCCCACAGATCAGGGGCTAAGAATTTCACCTTGCGCCCCCGGCCGAACCGGCAAAGGGGGACCTGCACGGTCTCCCGGTGAGGAGTTTCACGCTCCGTCAGGTGGTCTCTTTATAGTGTGCAAAATATATCTCAATCGGGCCAGTAAACCGACATCTCCAACGGGCGCACAGTTATCTTTAACGGGCATCAATAAAAGCCCGACACAGATATGAGTCATCGGTGATGGGCTTTAAAGTCATCTCAATCGGGCCATCTTTGGAGCCCGTCACCGATGACCCTTATCTCTGACTGGCTCTGTATATGGGCCCGATTGAGATATGCTAGGTCATCTCAATCGGGTCTAAATCTGTGCCCGTCACAGATGAGTGTCATCGGTGACGGGCTATATGTACTTGGGCCTAGAGTATGAATGTACGAGTACATCTATAACGGTGCAAATTTAGGCCCGATTGAGATGACTTCGTTCTGACGGCCCAAGCAGTCCAGGCATAATTAATCCCGTCACAGATGATAGGATCTGTACTTGTGTCCGGAGACGAGGAAGCCAAGCAGTTTACCCGATGGTACTCTGAACGTGCACTTCTCTGGGTTTTACTTGAGTCAATGTCTTTGTGAAGATTGTTGAACGTTTCTCATAGGTCGTCGATGAGGCGATCTCAGTTGGTTGATACATGGAAGGGAAAAGTAGTCTTTCGGGCATGCCTTGTTTAGATCGATGAAATCTACGCACATCCTCCATTTGCCGTTGGCCTTGCACACCATTACTGAATTTGCGAGCCACTCTAGATGGACTTCTCTGATAAAACCGGCTTTGAGAAATTTGTCAAATTCTTCTCGTATAGCCTCTTTGTGGTCTGGAGCGAAACAACGCAATTTTTGCTTGATGGGTTTTGCGTCGGGCTGGACCATCAATTTGTGCTCAATCACCTCCCTGGGGACCCTGGGCATGTCAGACAATTGCCAAGCGAACACGTTTGCATTGTCACGGAGGAAGGTGATGAGCTCGAGTTCCTATTTGCTGTCGAGCTCGGCTCCGATCTTGACTGTCTTGTCGAAGGTGCTAATAGTCAGCGGGAGTAACTTTATCATGTCGTCTGGTTTGGGCGCTAGGTTAGGCTTGGTCACTTTCCGAGGAGGTTCAGTTGGGGCAGGCGCGGTGAGAGTTTGCTCGACCATGTCAAGGCTCCTCTTGTCATACTGCACGGCCATCTTCACATTCCCCGATATTGTGATCGTCCCTTTGGGTCTTGGTATCTTGATTAGCTGATAAGCATAGTGTGATGTTGCCATGAACTTGGCCAATGTTGTCCTTCCGAGAATAGCGTTGTAGGCTGTGTCGAACTCGGCTACGTCAAACGTGATCTATTCCGTTCAAAAGTTGTCAGCTTTGCCAAATGTCACCAGCAACGTGATCTTTCCTAGAGGCCTTGACGATGACTTTGGAGTAATGCCATGGAATGGCTGTTCTGAAGGGATGAGCTCGCTTCGAATCCCTATTACGTCAAGCATGCTGGTGAAGAGGAGATTGATGGAGCTACCGCCGTTGATGAGGACTCAGGCGACTTTAACGTTTCGAATAGTAGATTCAACCACTATCAGATATCATCCGGGGGCTGTCGTCAAGGTTGGGTGGTCGGCATTGGAGAATTCGATCTTCTGATCTGACCACTTCATTTTAGACACCGTTCCTCGGGTTGTGGAGCACACTTCGCATTATACTTTCTTATATTCCCTTTCTGAAGAATAAGAAGTTGAACCACCGAAGATGTGGGCCACGTATTGGCCGAAGTCGATGAAGTTGGGGAACTCTAGTTCGTCGTCGGTCGGAGGATTTCAGTCATCCTTCTCTACCACGCGAACCCTTTTTCCCTTGTCTTGTGCGATCTTCCTAGCCATAGTCTTTTGAAACACGCTGCACTCCTCAAACGTGTGAGCGCTGGTCTTGTGAAGACACCACTGTCATATTGGGCCATCATCTTGTGAAGGAGATCGTTGGGGAGCTTGCTTATCTTGTTCTGCGACAAGGACCTCCGACTATGCCTTTCTCTTTCCTTCTTTCTTGCGACTGGATTTGCGACTTGGTTCCGGGTTGCCTTTTTTTAGCCGGTTGCTTCTCTCCGCCACCTTCTCCTTCCCGCCATTTCTTTGGATAGCTTCATCTACAAGAGTGCACCTATCAATGATCTCGAACAGCTTCATGACGAACGACACCCGCCTTGTCGCCAGTTCTTGAATCGTGTAGCGATTTCGGACGCCGGATTTGAAGGCCCGTATCACAGATGCGTTGGTTATCTCGGGGATTGTGTGCCGACACTCGAAAAAGTGTCGAATAAAGTCTCGGAGGATTTCATGGGGCTTCTAAATAAGGGCGTGAAGGTTGTCCTTGACCGCGTGCCTGTTGTTGGCGCCTTGAAAATTTACGACGAACTGCTTTCAAAGATCCACCCAGGAAAATATTGAGTTTCGGGAAAGATGAACAAGCCATGACCGAGCAGATCCCTTCAACACTGCGGGTAAATAATTTGTGAGTGCGTTGTCGTCTGTACCGACGACATATAGAACAGTAGAATAGACGTGTAAGAACTCCTCTAAATCTGTGCTCCTGTCGTACTTCTCTACTGTCGTCGGACGGAATTTCGGGAGCCAATTTACTTCTCAAAGAGAAGGCTTAAAGGCCCTACATCCGCCTCCAAGTAAAAAGGGTGGCTGGCGACCACGGTGGCCGCGTGAACCGCCCCTAGATGACGACGAAGAAGATGATGAGGGATCATCATAGTCGGGCGTGCGATCACGACGTCGACGATTGTGACCTCAGACATATCTTGGGTTCGGTGATCGGGAGTCATCGTCCTCATCACGTTCGTTGTGACCACGGCGTACTAGGGCATCTTGGTGACCACGGGTTGGATTACGATCTGGGATGTCGTCCCGATGACTGCCTCTTCGCTGATGATCTTGGGGTTGTCGGTGTCCATCATCACACTGATCCTATTGTTCTCACCTTCGACCGTTTATTTGTTCGCAGAGATCGCGATCATCTTGTCAGGGAGGCCCTTGTTGAGCCTGCTGTTGTGGCGGGGCGTTCTCTGGGATGCGAGGTTCACCGTTCCTAGGGGCATCGGGAGTGCCAACGTTCTCGGCGACCTCGTCGACCTGAGGAGGAATCGGTAGAGGCGGCAGACTGGCCGTCGCTGCAAAGGCAGAGTTGAGATAGGTGATAGTGGACTCCATTCGCTTTAGCCACGCGTCCGCCTTTGGAGGGTTATTGGGTCGAAGGAAGGTTGTCGAAGCAGATTGTTGACGACGGTGAAGTGCTCGGGGGTAGTACAGACAGGCTCCGAGTGAGAAGGGGCTACATCTCGAGATCAGACGAACTCGCGTTCCTTTGTGGAACCACGTGGTGTGCGGTCGTCCGCACCCCTGTCCTCGATCTTGATGTCGACCACGTTCACATCGCGGAGAACTTGAATCGAAGAATTCCAAGTCATCCAGGCCATGAAGGATAGATGGTTCGTCAGGATCGATTCCGATGAATCCCACCATACGATCTGAAGAGTTATCGTCTATGGACGTCGCACGAGATCGATCTCTACGAGCATGGTTCGGACAACATGAAACTTGGGTGATCCATTCTACAAGCTTTAGGAACATCTTACATCTTGTTAGGGGGTGACGCTTAGTTTTGTGGATTGGACACCATGTCTTGTACAGAGAAGTACGCTGAATCCCTCGCTCTTCGCAGGCGTCGAATTTAGCTTTTGGCTGGATAATGGCATGACATCCAGCCTTCAGATGACTAGAAGTCTTGTGGATTGGACATCACGCACCATCCTTGTCGGCTTGTTGACAGATTTTCTTGTCAGCACACGCTTGCCGGTCAAAGCTGACGACTGAGCTGCCTTAGGGCTTCTGTCGACAAATTAGGTTTTCGGCGCCTTGTTCTCGGGTCGAACCGGAGAGGTGGCCGGTGAAGTGGATGTATTCGCCCGCGCCATTGTCATAGCCGCGCTCTCAGCATTTGCTAAAAGGGGCGAGATCGAGACGGCGGCGAAAACCAGGAAGACGATGGAGCCGACTTGGACCATGGCTAAGGCTAGCTGGGTTGGATCTCCTCTACCAGGTTAGTTGTAGAAGCCCTCATCGGCGGATCCTATTCTTGAACTCATCTCGCCGTAACCTTGAAACACCAAGTCCCCTACCTGGAGCGTGATTGTCAACATGTTATACGCTGTCCAAGCTATTTGTAAAGTATAGGGATCGTTGAAATTATGGTATTCGCAAGAGTCGATCAAGAAAACAAAAGACATAGATTTATACTGTTCGGGCTCTCAAGATGAGTAATAACCCTACTCCAGTTTATATGGATTATTATCAGAAAATACACTCAGAATATAATAAAGGATATGTGTTGCATCTGTTCTTTTTTACTTATTGTTTTGATACCGACGAGTTACTTATCACTGTTTTTTAACACGTGTTTATAAATCTATTAAAAACAGAACCATATAAAAGTGTTTTTCACAATGAATCCTTTGACATTATTTTTAAGCATAAACGAAACAATGGCTTGTTCATTTCTTATCTTCTTCTGATAGTGACTGACTCGATAAGGTTGTGTTATAAGATGAGTTTAGCTTTTACAACTCAAAAGTTTACAATGAGCATACTTTCCAAATTACTAAACATACATTTTTAAAAAAACTTTTTATATCAAAGTTTTTTAGAAAAACAAATAAACCTATTTTACAAGTTTATAATATTTTCGTGCAAAAGCCAAAATCTGTTTGAACTAAGCCTAGTCGGTGATACGGTTGAGATTGAGGGCATGAAGCTAGTGATCAATTGAATAGCGCGTTGTGTTCAATACGCTGGTGGAAGCACACTACAATTTCCTCGTGCGTTGTGTTTAATACATTGACAGAAAGCAAAAATACACTTCAAAATCTCAATTCGTTTGCGGGCAAATGTGTAGTAGTAAAGGTTTGCTTTTTCTTTGAAGAAAAAAACTTTAGTAAAGCTTTAGTACTAATCATCTCCAATCATCGGCATCAGCACTACAATAAGCTGATCTTTGTATAACATTGCTAGATTTGTATATAAAAGTTGATTTAGGTCGTCTTTGTTCAAGCTTATAAGTTAGTTTATGTGAAAAAGTCTCTAAGTCTAAATAAACAAGCAACTTTTTTGTTTGTTTTTTTAAACCATAAACCATTATACCGTTAAGCCAAAAGTTAGGTTGGATAAAAATTTTTAGCTTATATAAGATAGTGGTATGACACCACAATTAAACTTAAGGCTCCCTTTATTTGTAGGAAAAATATATGAACTTTAGAGGATTTGAATTCTACCGAAAAAATCCTATGAAGACCTTTGAAACAAAATATTGAATTCTATCCTATCGTTTAAAAATCCTATGGAATGGATAATCTTTTAGACATTTTGGAGAAACGTTAGCACGAGGTCTAACCTCTTGCAAAATATTCTTTGAGTCTCTCTCTTATCCGATTCATACTTTTTCCTGTGGTTCAATCAAACGATCATTCCTGTGTTTTTTATTTGTTTTGTAATTCTCTGTTTTATACTTACATTTCTATCTATTTCTTTATTTTTTTTATTCCTACGATTCAAAAAAGCTCTAAGACTTTAAGGTGATGTTCTTTTATCATTAAGATTAAAATTTTATCTTGGTTTCTGTGAGCATGCTTTTCAAATTACTAAACGACGTGTTTTGTGTGAAAACTTTATATAAAAAATTACTTTAAAATATCAAATATATCTATTTTTTAAGTTTGTAATAATTAAAGAAGATTGGAACGGAACCTAAATCCACCGACATATAAGTAAAAAAAATCGACTTACAAGATAAATGAGGCTAAGGACAGAAGGGAAGCATGTGACAATGTGACTGTGAGCGAGGACGAGCCACGTGGCAGGTGGCAGGTGGCAGGTGGCAGGGGTGGAACGGTCAATGCGCTCGCCGACGACGAGGCCGCGCCGTGTGTCAGCGGCCAGACTGCCCCTCGTCAGCTCACCGCCCAGTCGCCTCCTCCACGGTTACACCTAAACCCCGGCAGATTTACCGTCCTGCCCTCCACGCTAAAGATCGCCACCAGGGGCACAACCGTCATTCCGCGGCTCAGACAAGACGACCACCAGGGGTGCCTGTGTCTCCCTCCCTCGCCTAGGTAGAAGTAGCTACCTCGAGCTCTCATCAATGGAGGCAAGGGTAGTACTAGACTACTAGTACCGGGAGTAGTAGGCAACAGTGACCTGCTATGGTTAGCTGTGTAATGGCAGCTTAGCTGCTCACCATGGTGATGTTTAAGATAAACTGACCCGCGCAAATTATACCGCTAACATTATTATAAATTTTTCTCATATAATAGTATATATGTTTTTATATTTTATTATAAATATAAAAATTATTAAAAATGGCAACATAATTTTAAACTCCGATCTAACTCGACCAAATTTATATGCTTGATATTCTGATTAATACAGTAATTCATATGTCTATAAAGCAAACATGATGGATATTTTAGTATTCTCTTATTTATACAAAAAAAACTAGTGATATATAAACTCTATAGTATTACTTCCTCCATCTTTATCATCAGACTATTAGTGACATCTTTTTAGTATCTCTAATTATATTCTTTTACCTATTAAAGAAGACATAATGTGTCATATATTCATAATAGATTATAATCCATTTCAAATAAGAAAATTGTACATCGTTATCGACACTTCTTTATCACCGGTTTTTTATATTTTATTTTGTTCTTATAGTTCATGGTTTGGACCTATGAACTCCGTTATGATGTCGGTATAGGTTCGAGGATTCAATCTCATCCGTTAGTTGTATTCTTTTCCTTCAATTAACGTGTCAAATAATTTTCAATTAACATGAGAATATATAGCTATTTTTACCTAGAAGGATTAATACAGAGCTCCTAATAGAGCCTCTAATTATTAATATCAGTAATGATGTGGACTATTCTCATAATATTATTATTTTTTCCAGATTGTACTACTACATGAACTCTATTCTCATTTGTATTTATTTTTAACCTAAATTTAAGTTATTTCTAAATTGTATATCTACAGGCACTCTTTCTCTTAATATTATGTATTTTACTTCAAATTTAAAATATTTCTAAATTGTACTTCTACCAGAACTCTTTTCTATATAATATTTGTTATCTTAATTTGAATTTTTACATATTCCTAAATTAAATTACTACATGGAATCTTACTATTAACATTATGTATTTTTAATCCAAATTTTATATGTTTCAAAATTGTATTTCTACATGACTCTTCTCTTGATATTAATTATTCCTTAATCGAGATTTTAGATTTTTCCTAAATTGTATTTCTACATGGACTATTATCTAAATATTGATTATTTTTAATTTTTAATCAGAATTTCATATTTCTGTACATTGTATTTCTACGTGGACTTGTCTTTTAGTTTTCTTACTTTCTTATTCCGAATTTCATATATTTTAAATTATATTTCTATATGGACTCTATTTTCTTTTTTTAAGATTAATGTGAAAATTTTTAGGCTATGAGAGCGAACGTGGTGTTTTTTTTACTTTATTAAGATAATAGATTTGAGATATTTCTAGATTATATTTCTGAATGGACTCTTTTTCTTAATATTACTAATTTTTAATCGAAATTTTATATGTTTCTAAATAGTATTTCAATATTATTTGTTTTCTAATTTTTAATCTGATTTTATTTTTTTCCTAAATTGTATTTCTACATGGACTCTTATTTCAATATTTATTGTTTTGAAATTTTTAGTCCAAATTTCATATTTTTTAAAAATGTATTTCTATATGGACTCGTATTTTAGTTGTCTTACTTTTTTATCTGAATTTCACTTATTTTAAATAGGCCTATGTTTTTTCTTGTTTAGATTAATGTAGATTTTGTAGGCCATGAGAGCAAACGTGACGATTTGTTTTTCTATTATCTAATTTGTTGACGAAGCTAATTTTGGCGAGACGATTTCCCACGTGTCCACTATGATTATTTGTGTATTTGTATTTTGCTTTGGTTGCTAAATCTATGTATTTTTTTGCCATAAATGTAGTGAGTACAATTCGGAAACAAATACATGCATTATTCGGGTTTCACTTTGATAGACCATGACCGATGACTCTGTTGTTTTCTAAATTTAAAATACGGTTTCTAAATTGAAGAAAGAATCATGATTTACTAAGTAAGCATTCTATATGGTTTCCAATTGAATTTGTTTTGTTTTTCTTTTTTTTTCTGCTGTTAACGTGATATTGTCTCTGATTGACTTTTTGTTTTTTTTTCTTATTTTCCTCCAATTAACATGGAATTTTCTAAGCTATGAGAACAAAAGTTTGGAACCCTGAACAGACCGCCGGTGTTAAGTCGGAGGAAGGAGAGGATGTATAGGCTTTCTTAGTTACTTTATCAAGTTAATAGATGTTATGTTCACTAATAGAAAAATTCCTAGCAACACAATTACCTTGAAAGATTGAATAGCAACATATACTGATATGCAGTAACATTAGGGAAGCTAATTGGCGTAGGCGTGCCAGCTCACTCGCTGGCGCGTCTGCGCCCCAACGCCGGCCTCTTCTTTTTTTTTCATTTTTTTCATGATTTTTTATTTTAAAAACTGAATCTTTCATCTTTAATTCTAGTTGAAAGCTTTGAATTTTAATTGAAAGTTTTTAAATTTTGAGTTGAAATTTTGAATTTTGAGATGAAAAATTTTAATTTTGAGTTGAAAGTTGTCAAATCTGAATTGAAAGTTTCCAAATCTTAAGATAAAAGTCAAAAATTAAAAAACTATCATGTCAAAATTGAAACTTTCAACTCAAATTTTGAAAACTTTCAAGTCAAAATTTAAAACTTTCAACTCAAAATTTTTAAACTTTTCAACTCAAATTTCAAAAACTTTCAACTCGTAATTTCAAAATTTTCATCTCAAATTTTAAAAACTTTTATCTCAAATTTTAAAAACTTTCAACTCACAATTTCAAAATTTTCATCTCAAATTTTGAAAACTTTCAACTTCACATTTCAAAACTTTCAACTCAAATTCAAAAACTTTCAATTATAAATTTATTAACTTTGAAATATTCTTTCAAAACTTTTAACTAAATTATATATATATATATATTAAAAATAATGCTAATTATCATAATTAATGGTAATTATCGTAATTAATACCGTTAATAGCGGCGACGTGAAAGCTGGGGCACGCGCGGCTACGTGACTTGGGCTGTGTTCTTCCCCAATTTAACAAATTTCTATACAAAAGTTGTTTTAAAAAATCATATTAATCGTTTTTTAAAAAAATAATACTTAATTAATGATGCGTTAATGAGTCGTTTTATTTTACGTGTCCAAAAAATTAGCTCTAACACAATGAAAAAAGAACACACCTTACACCTTAGACAGCCGGCATCCGGCGCGCGCCCACCAGCCACCCAGTAATGTGTATGTAGCTGTATGAGCGTTTGCTTGTAAGCTGTATTTGCACGATTGGTTTCAGGATTGCACGATCCATTAATTAAGTTTATGTCCTTTTCACATGTGAAACGTATCTGGTTAAAGCAGTCCCATGTGAAAGGAGTCCGGATCAAGACACCAAGCTGAATTATGTGCTTATATGTCTAGTATTTGCTCTTGTGGACTCATAATAGGATTTATGTAATTTGTTTTTTTCCTACGTATATATTCTATTAATCTCAACCGTTAAAATCTAGACTTACCATGATCTAACGGTTAATATTTTTTCTTTTTCTTTAATTAATATAGGACTTTTTAGTCTTTATAACGAATATGATTTCTTCTTTCAAAACTGTTTAATAACATAATAGATAGATTAAGATAAAAGATAAAATTAGTATACATAAAACAAAAAAGTCATAGCACATAATTAATTGGATTTTACTTATTATAAATTAAAATAACTTTCTTTCATCTGAAAATATAAAAATCTAATACTAGATAAGACATATTCTACAGCTACGAATCTGGACAGAACATTATGTCCAGATTTATCGATTGTTATATTTTGAAACAAAGAGAATAAATATTTTAAATCACCTTATATATATAATTTTTTTATAAGAAACACATCGTTTAACGGTTCGAAAAGCATGTTAACAAAAATTAAGATAAGATTTGTATCTTAATTACTAACGGCCTACTAGGGGTTAAACATGAGTAACTTCTCGTGCGAGATTTCCAGCCTCGGAGGTTTCGTGAGTGCTGAAATTTCCCAAAATTCATCATGTACTAGTAGTAGACTAGTACTAGCAGTTGGTGTGCGTGTGAACTGAACTCCTTGGAGGTTTTTGCAGTCAAATGGTGTACTACTTGGGCGTGAGAACTGAACTCTCTAGAGGAGGAGTACGAATACTGACGAATCTTTGGGCTGGTTTGGTTTTGGTTTTGGTTTTGGTTCTCGCGCGCTGCTGCTGCTGCTGCTGCAGTTGAGCACCCCACTGGCCTGGCCGGCCTGACTTCACTGTGCTCAGAGGTTTGACGTGACAATGCTAGTTATGCTCAGCTCATCAAGGCATCAGCTAATGCCCACAAAATCAGACTAGACTAGTCAGCTTACCAAAAAGAAAAATACTCTAAAGTTACTATAACTTTAAAGGCCTTATTTTTTGGCTTATGGTTATACTTAAAATTTAAATTTTAGAAATTAATTTTGAATTTGATTTTTTAGTTCTTTCATCCTAGTTTATTTTATAATATTTGCTTTTGAATTGCTAAGACACATGTATAAAAATTATACTCATAAATGATCTTTTTTTTTTGCTAATAAGCAATTCAAATAAACATATAAATAAGCGAAACAATGGGACTATCTTACGCTAAAGTTACTATCACTTTAAGAAAAATACTCTGGTAGCACAACTAGTATCTTCAAACTTAATTTTACTATATCTTTAAAGTTAATTTTAGGGTTTTTCGTCGTGCAGCTTTTGATCGTCTGTTCGTCATCTAATCAGCATAACTGAATTTTAAATTTTATATAACTTAGTTTTAATTAGTTTTAAAGTTGATTTTGAGAATTTTCAATATTGGATTTTGAACCATTAAGAAAAAAATACATAAAAGTTTTACATATGAATTACTCATTTTTCTAGGGTTTATTAGTCTCAAATCAAACAATTAGAGCCATATTTTCTGGCACGAGCTTTCTGAGAACCATCTTTGTAAATTGCTTCGTTTATTTTGCTAGTACTAAATAGTTGTCTTTGTAGGATTCAAAATTTATTTCAAAATAGTTGTCACTAGTTGACCCATTCATCATCTCTCATTTAAATTCTTTTCATTCTATCTCGAACTATCACTTCACTCCTAACCGTACATCGTTTAATGACGGATAATTTAGTTTTTCAAAACCTTAATTTATGTTAAATTATATAATATGATAAGTATTTTGGAACGAATGAGTAAGACTTATCAGCCGAACCTCAAACGGTCATGTCTCAGTTTTCATTAGTAATCGCTCAGACTTGCAAGTACTCGTATTTCTTTGACTCTGAAAGTGTATCCGGGAGTATTCCCGTGAGAGTGCGTGACCTTGAGAGGAAGGAAGCAAAGGCCCAAACATGAAGAAAACATTTCAAAAACCATCGTACTAGCCTCGCTCGTGTTGCTGACCTGAATGAAATGAAGGCACAAGAATAATGTTCAGGGTTCAGAGTTCAGAACAGCTAGCTCGTTGTTGTTGTAGTCTGGTCCAGTCTTTCTTGCACCTGCACTGTTGCAAAGGTAGGTACACACATCTGCTCACAAGCAATGAAAATGTCTTCTTGGCAATGTGAATGAATGTGTGATGGAACGACCAGAAAGGACGGGTGCTCCTGTTCTTCTTCGTTTGGTACGCCCCTGAACTTTTCTGAACTGATGATAGGATACGAGAAGAAAAGAGGCACATCAAAAGTTCAGAGTTTCAGAGAAGCCCATCAACTAGCAAATGGTCTTGGACTCACACGGCCGCTTTATTCAGGCCCACTTCTGTTCGGCCCATTAGCTTTTGCAGGAAACATCCTGGGCTGGGCCTATTTAGTACTAGTAAGCGAGACAGGACCCGCTAAGGATTGATTCACGGATGAGGGACCGAAGCGTGTTTCAACTGATATTAACACGCCCGTGGTATTCGATTCCTAACAGAACAACTCATGTGTGAAATAGTAGTAGATAGATAAGTTGAGTTGAACATTCCAAAGTCATTGTAACGGCAACCGATGTGATCCTGTGTCAAAGTAGAGCTTTAGTGATAGTGAATTACTATTCTGTTTCCGTACCGAGACCAGCAGAAGGGGAATTCGAGGTTCTGGGTCCTCTGCGAAATCAGTTTGTCAACTTGTTCTTTTCTTTCCGGTACGAATAGAAAGATTTTTTTAGCCCAGACCCATAACAACTGGATACCCATAACGTATGTCCACCCGTCCTTCTTCTTTCAAACGCCGAAGTTGCTTTTTCTCTTAGAGCCGAGAAGGCTAACACTGCGTTCGTTTAAGAGAGTTGAAACCTTTCCTCTCGACATGCAGAACGAAGGCAATAAATTAACAAGCTAAAAAAATCTTAAAAAATAGATTAATATGATTCTTTAAAATATTTTTATAGATATTTTTAGAAAAAATATATTGTTTAGCTGTTTGATGTGCACGCAGAAAATGAGTGTGTAGAAGTCAGTAAAATAGAGAAAAGAACCTACCCGAACAATCTATTTTTTTCCCACCGAAAAACCTAAACTTTTCCGCAGGCCGCCGGCCGCGAGTGAGCCGGCGAGGCGAGGGCTCCTGCCGCATGTGGCGTGGCGGCGTCGATCCATGGAGCTAGCCGACGACACACTCTCTCTCACCATCGCGATTCTGATGAGGCAGACGTCACGACGTCATGGCGCCGACGCCTTTCGCGGCGTTCCAAGCAGGAGGAAGAAGGCCGCGGCGGCGAAAATTCCTCCTGCCCAATCATCACCACCAGGAACAGCCATGAGAATGTGATTGATTAGATCGACGGGACTGAGACTGAGACGCCGGACGAACTGCAGCTCACAGACAGTGAGTAGCTGTAAAATTCTCTTTCTCTTCTCATCTCTTCCCCGGGAGCAGAGTAAATTCCTGCGTAATCCCAGGAAACCTAGGCGCATGAGGAGGAAAGGAATCAAATCAACCGGGCCGGGAGTTCGGGGACATTGCAGTTGGGAATGTGCTTTGTTTTTTATTCACATGATTTTGGTGAGAGACTGTCTTTCTCTGAACTTCTGAAGGAAAAGGAGAGGAGAGAACACATTCTGATTACATTTCAGGCTTTTTACCATCTTGATGTTTTGTCCCTGTCTGTTCGTTTGCTCCTGTTTACAAGTTACAGTTGTTGATGTGGTTCTTTCATTTGCAGAGCAATTTCGAAATGTGAATTCAAACGGTGTGATTTTTTAGAGCAAGCACTTCTTTTCATTGGCACATTGTTCACATCCTGGATTCCTGTTACGCCATACTGGTTCGATCTTGTAGTAATTGAAGTGGATGGTTGTTACTGTATAAGCAAGGAGACCGTGCAATTTCATTGCAGTGCTGTGCAGTTCAGTAGCAAATCAACTCAGATTTTTTCTGGTGAGCTGATCAGCTGAAGAGATATTTCTGTCAAATGGCAGCAAGGTAAGTGAATTTCTCTATCATGTTCAGCAAGAGAGCAATGTGCATGCCATGAACATGATGAATTGATGAGCATAGATTGGTATGAGCTTCTGACATTCTGACAAAACAAAGTTACAGTACTTAGTATTACTATTACTGCAGGGTAGAAACCTCCCGTGCAGTGAATACTTGAAGGTTCTTCGTGCAGTAATCTGTATACTACTGTATAACACTGAAAGCTAGGTGAGCTAAACTGAAGTTTGGATTGGCCCGGGAAAATGCAGCAGCCAGAGCGTATCTGAAGCAGCATGGTGTGGTAATCTCCTTTTACTTTCTGTCCTTGTCCTGCTATGTTTGTCTTTATCTCTGCACATCAGCATTTGTGGTTAAATCCCATCAAAGAACTCTTTTCATCTACCAACACACTAGCAGATCAAAATAACTACATTGTGCAATATAGCCTGATTCACAAACAAGCAATCTCAGTGGAGAAACAAACGGTGGCCACAAAAATTCAGAGATGGCCCATTTGCCTCTCATATATATGTGTAAAAAAACTGCCCATTAATCCAGCAAATACAGCTTAGGGATCAGGTTGAACTTTCCTCCAGTTACTTGTCTACCTAGTCATAGGCTCCCTCGATAATTTTGCTTAGGCATGTTCTTTTGAGCTAATGGATGTCGGATTATCGCGGGCACGTTTCCTAGTCTCCTAAACAGTACGATATTTGCAAAAAAAAAACTTTATGCATCGATACCTTTTAGATAACTAGATGAATGGCCCACGCAATTACGTGCTAGCACCCATACAAAATTATCTATTTTTATATATGATTTTACTGAAAATTTGTTAAATAATTATCTTGTTGTATTGGGACTTTGAACCTTAGCATCCTCATCCTCGTGTTTCTAATTTTATAGTTTTTAAAAGTCACGACAGTTGCTACCCCTTACTCATTTGTCATATCTTTATTTGCTTGCTCGATTTATCATTGTTTTTATTCATCCTCCTTGAAACCTTTAAAAATTAGACATTGTAGTTTTAGAGTTCATTGTCTCATTGGGTTTTAATTTTATAATTTTTAGAACTCTTGTTAAACACCGCCACTGAACTCCTATACGGCCCGTCCTCTGCCTCCTCTCTTTATTTATATTGGGATTTTAAAAATCGAATATAGTTATTGTTTGGGTTCATTTTATTACTTTCTATAAGTCCTGCCAAACCGTTAGCGGTTTCGTCACTATACTCCTCTACGATCCGTCTGATGCCTTCCTTTTTTATTGTCATTGAGATTTTTTAAATCAAACATGATTATAATTGAGGTTTATTTTTTACTTTTTAGAAGTCTCGTCAACTACTGTGACCGCCGTTGCTTAATGGCCTACTTGTCCTCCCTTCTCTTAATCATCATTCGGATTCTATTTGAAGTTTTGTTTATAGTTTTTAGATGTCCCATCAACCGTCGCCATCCTACTTATTTATAATTTTAAATTTCAGTTATTTTTAAATTGTATTCTTACTTGGACTCTTCTTTTTTTTTTCTCCAATTATGTGAAAATTTTTAGCCTCTACAGCAAACGTGATGCCTTCTTTTAAGGCTGTCTTATTAATAATATAATAATAATAGATAGATAGATAGATATTCAAAAATCAACATTTCAACTTTGTACTATTTAATTTATTTGTTTGTACTATCGAATATTGTCATAAACTCAGTGTCATTCCATCGTCCATCCGAGTTTATATCTTCCATCTAACTGGTGTTGGTTTTGGTGCTCTCCTTACTAGTTCGCATGCATGCACAATTGCACATCATAGTCCAACAAAACCAACGTGAATGTGGCACACCTGAAATGTGACCCAGATGCAAGCATGCGTGAGAAAATTTTAGATTCTAATGCACATGTCTCATGAGCAATCAAAATCTGATGGTTCCTGCTCCCCTTTTGACCACCCAACTAATCAGTGGGACTAGCCACACTGAAATTCCTAAGACTAACAATATTAATTGCTAGTATCATGCATTGCTAGAAGATCGGAATCAACAAGTACAGATAAGGAGATGCACTTGATAATGCATTGGAAAGTTAATTTTTTTCCTCGAGGGGACATTCCTCGTTTCATGCATAACATTTAAAAAGTCATCAAAAAATTTTAAAAAAAGTCAAGATAGATCAATATATGATATATATTTCTACAAAAATGCAAGTTAAAAATAGACTTATACAATTCGAAACAAAAATAACAAATTTGACATTTAATTACTCGTTCTATTCATAGTCAAATTTGTTATTTTTGTTTTACTTGTGTATGTTGAATTTGAACATGCATGTTTGTAGAGTGACATATCACATATCGATTTATCTTACTAAATTTTTTAAAAAAATTTAAAACTTTTTAAGCGACATAAAAAATGAGAGGATATTTCCTTAATGGATGAATAGAGTTTTCCAGTGCAGTGGCAAGGGATGTGTGGTTTTAATCTTAGGTCCTATGTTCAATCCTCAATACGCTCACAATTTTTTCTTAAAAAATATTTGAGGGACGTCTTTCGCTCCAAATCTCGTTTGGTTTAACAAGTAAAGATAAGAAACTGAAAGATCAACACACCTGATATAATTTGATTATGATTTTCTGCATGCATATGCAACGAGCCACATATGCATGCACCCTAGCACAGTGGCATACTGGCATTGGACTGTTGCATGCACAGCATCAATTCCTTCATGCATGCATGCAATTGTAAGCTGGTTTTCTCTAGGCTCCACTCACTCACTCACTCTGAGTCTCTGTTACTCACCAGAGTAGCTAGAGCTAGTCAGCACTGAACCTGCAGCATCTGGATGCATGGAGACAAGAGGCTAGCTAACCAGAAAGGCTGTAGATAGAGGAGATCCAAATGGGGGCATGAAACCATTGGAAGTACTTGGGATGTAAACAATTCCTCTTTTTCTGGCAAAATAGCCCTCTCCGTGCCCTTCTTCTCTCCTCCACTTTGTACTACTCAACACATATGTTACATGCCTCCAACCACCTTATTCCCCTCATGAGAGAGATCTAGAGAGAGAGAGAGATGCATCTTACATGCACATAGAAACAAGTCTCATGAGCTAGGAGCACTTGGCCACAAAATCGCATGCTGAGCTGTAATCACTCACAAAAACTAGGATGAATTCAGCAATGCTGCTTTGGACAAAATTTGACTACCTGGATGATCTAAACTGAGCAGTAACACTTCCAGAAAAATCCAAAAAATCTAGTGAAATTTCTGCAGGATCTAACTAATCCTTTTTCAGCTTGCATGATCAGATCATCAGATCACTGACCTCAACATAGAAATTTCTTCAGTGCTCCTCAGCTGGAGACCTTGATGAGAGTGAGGGGAGTGTCCAAGAACTGTTCACCAGGATGGCTCTAGTACAGACTAGAGCAGCATGGATCTCTGAGTTTGACCAGAATGTGGTGTCAGATCTAGAAAACTTCTCGGACCAGATTGGATCAGCTGGAATCTAATCTACCACCACTGCACACTGATCGATGGATGCTTCCTTGCATTCTTTTTTCAAACCTTAATTCCCCTTCCGCTTCATCGAATCAAGGGTAGAGTATTGGGGTTGACTTTGCGACGAAGTGACCCAGAAACAGAGGGTACACCCTCTTAACCACCGAGAATGCCCCTGATCAGAGTGACTTATCACAGGATTGCACTGTGAGGATCGTCTCAGTACAAACGAGTAGTGGCATTTCGGAGATTATCTCGCAATGGTGAGGATTACCGCGAGGTGAGGGGGGGGTTGGGGGGGGGGGTGGGGAGTTGACGAGGCGACGCAGGTGGCGCGCGCGGCCGCCGCGGCCGGCATCGCGGCCGCCCGCTTGCCCGCCGCTTGGGGAAGCGCGTGCCATGTCAGGCCGGCGATGAGAGGGTTGCGCCGTCACATGGCCGCACGTGGCCCGTGGAGAGAGATATTTACTTCCTGAGTTATGTGTCGCTATCCATCTCTTGGCCGGCGTCGGAGGACACGGTCGCGCCGCGTCTGTAGCGGGGACGGCGGCTCGCCGGAGTACGGCGGGGACAGTTGGGT